>JBBBDQ010001163.1:2880000-3042500 GCA_037127315.1 Ascarosepion bandense
ACCCCGAATGAATTTTTTGTCGATTTTTAAATCATAGAAGTGTAACATATGTCAGCTATCTTTAAAATAGAAAAAAATTATCTTATTTCTACTTCTGGAAATGCTTCTTTTATTCCAATAAAGGCTGCCTCTTTAAAGGCTACTTAGAATCGCTTAAACGGGAAGTCCTACCCAATCCACTGTACTCACCTGTACATTGCCCCGTCCAATTATCACTTGTTCGGTTCTATAACTCATGGCCTGGCTGAGAAACACCTTCAATTTTCATGAAAATGCCCAAAAAATTGGTCAACTCGTGGTTAGCCTCAAAATACGTGTCCTTTTACCGCCGTTTAATTCAGATCCAGCCAGAAAGATTGGTAATGTGACTAGCGATGGACTGTAGATTCAGTGACATGTCTCTTAAAATTTTTTGTAAATAAAACATTTTTCTTCTTCTATGTTTCCTGTCCCTTCAGGACGTTGGCGATCATGGTTCTCCACGTCTCCCTATCCCTTTGTGTCTCTTAGTATGTTTGCTCCTGTTACAACGCGCAACCTCCATTCCATCATCCACCTGATCAGGCCCTGCATATATGTTATCCTCCCTCTGTCTCTTTTTACTTCTATCTGACCAGTCAGTATCAGGGTTCTCCAAGCTCTCCTTCCTTATTGCATGTCCCAGAAACTTCAGTTGTCTCTTCCTGATGCTCAGTATTAATTTCCTTTTTGTTGCCATTCTTTACAACACCTCATTGTTGCTTGCATGCTCAGTCCACGATATCCGCAGCATCCTTCTGTAGAACCACATTTCAGCTGCTTCCAGTTTTGTCTTCATTTTCGTTGATATTGTCCATCATTCACTACCGTATTGAAGAACTGACATCATATAGCAATCCAGCACTCTTTTCTTTGTTTCTAGTGAAATTTTCCTGTGTGTTAGTACTACTTTTCATGAAAAATCAGTGAAAAATTATTCAAGATCTTAATACAATTATTGTTTTAAATATTTAAAATTTAAATTCGAAATTGTATTCCATTCCTCTTGATTTACCTTCATATAATTATTTAATATAAAGGGAAGAAGCTGAACCTAAAATAAATTTTTCGTCGATGTCTCAAAAACAAATGAAAGTAATTTGTTAATGATTACGTTGAAACATGACTTTTAAAAATCGAATTGAAGTAATTTATTAAGGATTAAAACCGAGTGAATATTTTTTTTAATCATTTCACCCCGAGCAAGGAAGAAATGCCGCTGATGAGCTGGGGGCTACATAACTGTAAAAAGATTAATTAGAAAAGAGTGAGGAGTAGTACAAACTAGTTAGAAAGGAGCAATAGAAAGCTGAGAATGCAGGTGCGATGACAGATACATAGGTGAAGAGAAAGGGAAGGATATACGGGAGTGGGGAGAGACCTAGAGTCTAGAGGTTAATAGATGAGTATTGACATTGCATTTAAATTTCTGGAGGTTTTAGCAAGAATATGGGAGCGAGTTCCACAGGCGGGAAGTGCGAGAGAAGAAGCTGGAGGAGTAGAATTGTCGTCTGCATTTGGCTAACCTAACTGTGAATGGGTGGGACCCAGTTGCGAGTCTGGTTGCACGAGTGAACACCTGTTGAGGAGGCACCAGTGACTTATGTTCGTCCGAGCAGAAGCCATGAAAATATTTATAGAACAGACAAAGGGAGGCCACATTTCGACAGTGGGGAAGTGGCTGCAGTCTAGCTGCCAGATCAGTACCTATCACATTACAGACTCTCCTTTGGAGCCTGTCGAGAACACTGAGGAGAACGGCTGGGGCGCCTGACCATAAATGGCAGCAGCACTCCATGCACGGACGGATGGTTGACTTGTATATATGCAGGATGGATTCAGGCGGAAAAAACATCCTGGATCGGCAGAGTGACCTAATCTTCTTAGCAGTGGATTTAGCTATGGAATCAATATAGTGGTTCCATTTGAGGTCTGAGAAAAGGGTAAGGACGAGGAGGCGTAGTGTGTTGCTCTCAGGGAGAATCGCTTGGTCCATGCTTCAATTTTAATTTAAAATTTTACAGATATTCCACTTAAATATTCACTGAGAGATCATCGTGGAAAAAAAACAACAATTTGTAAAATTCTGTCATCTGACTTCATATACTTCATCAATTTAGAAGAAAGGAGATGACAACCAATTAACAGCCCATGAAAATTGTCTTTTCAAATACAAATAAATGACTTGCATGTGCAATTTTTTCTTTTACTCTTTTGACTCAGAATTTCCTGTATTTTTATTTTGGATGTGATGAAAAGTTTGAAATGTTTTTCACAAAACTATCTCTCAAAATCACTACGTCTTTAAGCCAATCTAAGAGATGGGTATACTATGACATCCATATCCGGTATAAAACTATGAAATCTCGGTATTCAGAGAATTCATTCTACGATTCGTTTAAAACATTGTATGAGGTGGTTGTCTGGTGCCAAATCAACCTCGGCGGGTCATTTATTGCCAACTAAACTTTATTTATTTATTGCTAGTAATACATTTTTCTTTTTTCTTTCAACAATTTATTGTTGTTTATGTAAGTTTTTGTTTCTAGTAATACATTTTTCTTTTCGTGTATCAAGCTTCATTGGAATTGTTTTTTAAGGGCAGGGTCTCCAAGTCCTACCCTTGTTATTTAACCCATAACTGGAGGGAAGGGACGGATAAATACCTTTCCCAAGGGTACCATTGCTTAAGTGAATGCAGTGTATTCAATTGGAATTCGAACTCGGTTCACCGATTTCTCTTTTCGAGCCGATATCCACTGCACCACAACGCACATCCGTCACTATACGCTTACAGCACCTGGTATTACCAAGCGGTCACCATCTAAATACTGACCAGGCTCAACGTTGTCTAACTTCGTTTGATCGAGCGTGAACCGGTGTATTCAACGTGTTATGCCGTAAGTTTTGTATGAGGTGGACAAACTGCATTTAGATCACTTCAAACGACCAAAATACAGCTTGTCTATCAAATAAACATTATTTAAAAATATATATATTATTAAAAATGAAAAAAAAAAAACAACAACACAATTTAACTTATACTTTGTTGTCTATATTTCTGAAATCAGATATTGTAATTATTTACATTGTTCGGACTATTGTCCTTATTTTTGTTACCATATGCAAGACATTTCGGCCGTTAACATTCCGGCCTTGTTCAGATTATTAGTAGTTTAAAGTGAACCTTTTATTTCGACTACTGGGGTATAGTAGTCTCTTTCCATGAGCCATGCCACTCCAGGTTGTCTTACTTATCTCTCTGTAACTCATATGGATCTTTTAAAACAATGTTCAGTGAAACGGATTCTTAGGTAAGCAACACGAGCCTCAAAAGTAGGTCTTCAGCCTGAGAAAGTCATACTGTAGGTCTGCTAAGATTGAAAAGGGATTCTTTGCCATGAGCTTCTACCAAATAGCTTGTCAATTGATTCTGAAAAGCAATGCTCACAACTAGATAAATTAAAAGAAAAAATACAATTACGCGGGCATTCACCACTTACCATACCCTCTGGTGTCAAAAAACAAGAACGGCACACCCAAAAGTTCGGACGTAGTGGAATGCACACCACGTGGTCAAAAATACGAATTTTCGACCAATCAGGGCTCGACATAAGAAAAACACTTTTTGATCCCCCTCGGATCTTCACCATCAAGATAAAAAGGAAGCAGAAACTTTCAACGCCAGAGGGAAGAGCAGCCAGCTCGAAACACACCAAAAGGGCACGCGGACATCTTGGAGCACACACACACACACACACACACACAGAGAGAGAGAGAGAGAGAGAGAGAGAGAATTCAGCAGTTCACACAACAGGCAGTATCACGTATCAGTGAACATTCTTTCACCCTCTCTTTCTCTCATCTCGCTCGCAACACATCGTCCTTCCTTTCCCTCTTACATTCCCATTTCCTTTCTTTCTTCCTTTTTCCAGCTTTACGGACAAATACATTTTTGTATAAAAAAATAATTCTTTTATTTTTTTTACGAAAATAAACAAAAGCATATTTTACTTTATTTCTAGTGCATTTTTCTTTTTATTCATTGTTTGAGGGACTTCTTCGCCCTCTACAAGGTCAATAACAGCTCACAGAATTGTCGAACAGAAAGGTATTGTTTTTTTTTTATCAGGATAAAGCCAGACCTCATGTATTTAGGTGACCCGGCAAAAATTGTTGCGGTTTAACTGGGATATGTTACCGTTCCCACCATAATCAACAGATATTGCTTCTTCGGATTTTAATTTATTCAGGCCCTTACAAAATAATGACAATGGAAAAATACTTCATTCTTTGTATGACATAAAAAAACTACCTTAATGAATTATTTATCGAGATACAACCTTACTTCTTAGAAGGCAGAATATTTAAGTTGAAGAAAAAATGAAGAAATATTGCGCAACCAACGGATGCATATTTAGTTGAATAAATATTTAATATCATAATCTTATTTTTTTGTTTGAGTCCCCTTATATGTCGGCATGAACTTTCCAGACAACACAATATTTTCAAGGCTCAGCTAACGGCCAAAAATTTAACAACAAAAAAGTAGTTTGTGACGGTGCTTTTTGAGTGACTCGTGAAAGGGTGATTCTCAATTCCATTCATTTTCGGTGATAATTTTCACCTTTTAGAGAAGTGTTTCTCAGCGTTTTTAAGCAACGGCACACCTAAAAGCTAAGAAAACTTAACGCACGCTTATCAAATTTTTAAAATCTGATTTCTTTATAATCACATCGTCCCAAGCAAGGCAGTTTACTGCCACTGTTTTGCAGGGGGTTACACAGGAGGAAAGTAATGGAAAAGAGTGACAGGTTATGGAGGTGTCAGGATGTGGGTAAGCGAAGAATGAGAATACTGATGAGAGTGGAGTGGATGAAGAAAGGTGTATGAGAGAGATGATGAAAGTCGGTGAGATAGGAGATGACATACATATATATATATATATATATATATATATATATATATATATATATAATATTGACATCCATTGAGCTCTTTATATAAATATAACACTATATATATATATATATATATATATATATATATATAAAATATTGACATCCATTGAGCTCTCGATATAAATACAACACTTAATATTTTATATTAAGTTAATCTTGTTGGATTATCCTTACCGTTTACGGACTGGACACACACACACACACACACACACACACACACACACATATATATATATATATAATCGTGTCACCCCAAGCAAGGCATTCCACTGCCACTATAGCTCAGCGGGTAACATAGAGCGATTGGGTATAGGAAATGTCAGAAGGAAGGTGATAGACGACTTAGTGTGTACATAGGGAGATAGTTGGGGAGGGTGGGAGTGAATTAATGTGTTCGGAGGTGTCTATTGAACTTACATTTAAACTCCTGGAGGTTGTAGCCGTCGGGGAAGTAAGCATGCGGTAGGGAATTCCACAGGCGGGAAGTGCGAGAAAAGAAGCTGTTGGAGTAGAAATTACGGTTACATTTCATCGGTTTCACTGTAAAAGGGTGGGACCTAGTTGCCAACCTAGTATCTCGTGCAAATTTACATCTAGGGGGCACCAGTGATTTAAGTTCGTCAGAGCAGAAGCCATGAAAGTATTTATAGAAGAGGCACAGGAAAGCCACGTCACGCCGGTGAGAGAGAGACTGCAGGCGGTCGGCCAAGTCGGTATCAATCATATTACAGATTCTTCGCTGTATTTTGTCAAGAACCCCGAGGAGAATAGAAGGGGCACCCGACCAGATGTGGCAGCAGTACTCAGTGCACGGGCGGATGGTAGATTTATATATGTGCAGGATAGATTTCGGCGGAAAGAATTTCCGGGCCCTGCACAGAGAGCCGACTTTCATAGCTGCGGATTTAGCAATGGATTCGACGTAGTCATTCCATTTAAGGGCCGCTGAGAGTGTCAGGCCAAGCAGGCGTAGTGTTTTACTCTCTGGTAGGCAAGCCTGTTCCATACTAATGGGAGGGAGGTGCGGTTGTCTGTTGTGGTTAATTGACAGCAGCTTCGTTTTGGAAGAATTGAATTTTACGAGCCATTTCTTACCCCAATCCACCACGGATTGGAGGTCCTTCTCAAGCTCGGCAGCGTGGTTCGCCTTGTCACCAACACCAGGTTTTTGATCGAGGCGAGAGTAAACTGTGGTATCATCGGCGTACAATGCCTACTTGTGATCTGATGGCATCGGGGAGATCATTGATATAGATTAGAAAGAGCGTAGGAATATACCTCAGTCTCTTCATATCTATGTTTGTTCATATCTATCAATTTTTCTGTTGCTTTTAATATCCACTTCTGTTTATATCTATCTATCTACACTCCTGATCAAAAATTTAAGACCACGTAAAAATCTTCGAAAAGATTTTTTTTTACAGATAGATTTTAAACTCCTACCACTTAAGGTTACCAATACTACAATCTAAAAGTTTATGGAAACGAAAAGCTACATTCCAAATATTTTATTTAGAAATTTACATTTTTATAAAATGTGGCGATTTACGCATGATCAAAATTATAAGACCATGGGTATAAATTGATAGATGTATGGTAGTTCCAATGTTTTTAGTTCAGTTAGAGATTAGCAATCACTGCGTAAAGGTGTTACCATGCCTAAAGCAAGCAAACTTACCAAAGTTGAGCGTTCTCGAATTCTAGAATTCCATAAGCAAGTTTCGTCACAGCGGGCGATCGCAGCTAATGTAAATCGCAGTAAATCTGTGATTTGCAACTTTCTAAAGACAAGTGTGAATTATGAAAAAGCAAAATCCTCTGGTAGGCCCCAAGATATTTCTCCTGCATTGAGTAAGAGAATAAGACGTGTTGTTATGAAAGAGGCGGGACTTTCTTCTAGTCAGATTAAGGCAGTCACAGATGCTGATTACAGTCCCGTAACCATCAGACGACACTTACGACAAAAAGGCATGGTAAATAAAAAGCGTAAACAAATTCCTCGGCTGCCTCTACGTTACAAGGTGGACTACTTAAATTTTGGTTGTGAATACCAAACATGGGACGTTGAGAAGTGGAAGAAAGTCCTGTTTTCTGATGAGAAAAAATTCAATCTATATGGTCCTGATGGCTTCCAACGATAGTGGCATAACAAAAACATGCCTCCTGAAATTTTCTCCGCACGTCATAGTGGTAGAGAGTCCCTAATGGTATGGGGTGCCTTTTCTTAGAGAGGGACGATGGAGCTCCAGGAGGTGCAGGGTTGTCAAACAGCGGCTGGTTATGTTAGCATGCTACAAAAAGCATCATTGCTGATGGAGGGCCATCGTTTGTGTGTGGATGGATGGTTTTTCTAATAGAATAATACTGCAATCCACGCTGCAAGACGGACCTTGACGTTTCTACAAGAAAATGGGGTCCATCTCTTGGGACATCCTGCATGCTCACCAGACTTGAACCCAATTGAAAATGTTTGAGGATGGATGACAAGAAATGTTTATCGAAATGGCAAACAATATTCAACAAAAAATTAACTTCGTGAAGACATCTTCAGAAGCTGGAGCAACATCCCCCGCACCTTAATGGAAACGTTGATTTCTAGCATGCCCGACAGAATTTTTGAAGCAGTGGAGGTAGAACTCATTATTAAATTGCGTTGTTGAATGTTTTCATACAATTTTCATACACTTTTCATACACTTTTTGTACAATTTCGTAGAAATTTTGTCTCTGGTCTTATAATTTTGATCATGCGTAAATCGCCACATTTTATAAAAATGTAAATTTCTAAATAAAATGTTTGGAATGTAGCTTTTTCTTTCCATAACCTTTTAGATTGTAGTATTGGTAACCTTAAGTCAGAGGAGTTTAAAATCTATCCGTAAAAAAATATTTCTTTTTAAAGATTTTTAAGTGGTCTTAAAAAAGGTGTTTGTTTATCTATCTATCTATCTATCTATCTATCTATCTATCTATCTATCTATCTGTCTGTTCATATCTTTTATCTCTCTATATTTATACATACACACACACACATATACACACATATTTTGTTTATAATCATATCACCCCAAGCAAGAATGTTTACTGCCACTGGTGCACAGGGGGTTATACAGAAGGAACATTATGAAAAAGAGTGACAGGGAATAGGGTGTGTCAGGAAGTGGGTCAGAGAAGAATGAGAATACTGATGGGAGTTGAGTGGACAGAGAAAGGAGCATTAGAAAGAGAATGCAAGTCGGTGAGATAGGAGGTGACTATTGACTTTACATTTAAATTCTTGGAGAACGTCTTCCGCTTCCTGTCGGAGACTGTGCCTCCGAGGTCTCCTCTTGGGTTAAGGCTGGCATCGATGCTTTTATCCCGGCCAGGAAATTCCAACTAAAATCAAATTCATCCCCCTGGTTTTCACCCGCTTGCTCGGCCGCCATTGCACACCGGTACCATTTCTTCCGGCTCTATCGAAGCTGCTCGTCGAACCAAAACAGGCGCCTTTTCGCCTCAGCACGGAACAAGTGTAAAAAAGTACTGAACGAAGCTAAGAGGGAGTTTGCTACCAGAACGAAGCAACGCATAGCATCCTCTAAGTTTGGCTCCAAAGATGACTGGCGTCTCTGCAAAAGCGTGCTCAACAAGAACAAGCCTTCAATACCCCCACTAATCAATGAGCTTGAAGTTCTCACCTACCCAGCGGACAAGGCTGAATGCTTTGCCCGTAGATTCTCCACCAATTCGACACTGGACTCGTTAGGAACACTTACACCCGACTTCCCACCCAGAACTAAGGCTCAACTAAATAACGTCCACATTACACCCTCGCTGGTCGCCAAGATAATTGCACAACTTGACCCACACAAAGCGAGCGGCGGTTACGGAATCCCAGTCATAGTACTGAAGAAATGTCCCCCAGAACTCTCCTCTGTCCTCTCTAAACTCTATAACCTCTGCCTATCTGCTTCCTGTTTTCCTGCCTGTTGGAAGTCCTCCTGTGTAGTTCCTATATTTAAGAATTCTGGCGAACACGCAGACCCCGCCAATTATCGTCCTATTAGTCTCCTTCCGATCTTTGGCAAAGTTTTCGAAGCCATTATCAACGCCGAGGTGATTCAGCATCTCTAGACCAACAGGCTTCTCTCTGACAAACAGTACGGGTTTCGCTTCACCAGGTCTACTGCTGATATGCTAACGACCATTACCGAGTACATATACCAGGCACTTGTCAAGAATGGCGAAGCCCGAACCGTTGCCTTGGATATCTCCAAAGCGTTCGACAGGGTCTGGCATGCTGGCCTCTTGTGCAAACTGCGGAGCTACGGGATAACTGGACATCTGTTTGACCTCATCCTCTCTAGCCGCACATTGAAGGTGGTATTAAATGGGCATGCCTCCCAAAACTACCATACGAACGCGGGCGTCTCTCAAGGTTCTATCCTAGATTCCACGCTCTTTCTGATCTACATTAATGATCTCCCCAACGCCATTAGATCCCAAGTTGGCATGTATGCCGATGACACAACAATCTACTCTCGCATCGATCAAAAACCAGGTGTGGACGACAAAGTGAACCTCGCTTCCGTACTTGAAAAGGACGTCCAATCCATAGTGGCCTGGGGTAGGAAATGGCTAGTAAATTTCAATGCCTCTAAAACGAAGCTGTTATCAACTAACCACCATAGACAATCACATCTACCTCCCATTAGCATGGGACAGACTAGCCTCCCAGAGAGTAAAATACTACTAACGCCTCATTGGCCTTACACTTTCGGCGGGCCTCAAATGGAATGACTACATCGAATCCACTGCCAAATCTGCTGCTATGAAAGTCGGCTCTCTGTGCAGGGCCCGGAAGTTTTTCCAACCTGAATCTATTCTGCACATATACAAATCTACCATCCGCCCGTGTATTGAATATTGTTGCCGTATCTGGTCGGGTGCCCCTGCTGCTCTCCTTGGGCTTCTTGACAAAATACAAAGGAGGATCTGTAACGTGGTTGATACTGACTTTCCAGACCGGCTGCAACCACTCTCTCACCGGCGTGACGTGGCTTCCGTGTGCCTCTTCTACAAGTACTTTCATGGCTTCTGCTCCGATGAGCTTAGATCACTGGTGCCGCCTAAGCACGAATTTACACGAGATACTAGATTGGCAACTAGGTCCCACCCTTTTACAGTTAAACAAATAAGATGTAACAGTAAATTCTACTCCAACAGCTTCTTTTCTCGCGCTTCCCGCCTGTGGAACTCCCTTCCACAAGTCTGCTTTCCCGACAGCTACAATCTCCAGGTGTTTAAATGTAGGGTCAATAGACACCTTCTATCACACTAACTCCCAATTATTCTCAGAACACTCTCATATCCCCAACCCTCATTCTTGGTATCCTTACCCGGCTATCACCCACCCTCTGACATTTCCTATATTTAACCATTCTCGGTATCCCTACCCGCCTATCATCCACCCTCTGACATTTACTATATTTAATCATCCTTTCTCCACTCTATGTAGCCCCCTGCGCAGTAGTGGCAGTGACATGCCTTGCTCGGGGTGAAACGCTTATAAAAAAAAAAGTAGCTGCAGCGAAGCAAGTAAACGGAAAGAAATTTAACAGGCGGAAAGTGCGAGAAAAGCAGCTACTGGAGATGTTATATAAAAAAAACAATTGATAAAAAATACGCGCACAAATATGAACTTCCTTTATTTCAATGTTTTTATTTAAATATTTGTGGAGCTTATTTAGTTTGAAACATGTGTCTGGTATTTTTTCATAATTTCTTCAATGTTTGGTCGAATGTGCTATAAGCAGGCTCTCATTTCTTCTTCAATTGAACGTAATCTTTGTGGATTCTTATTTTTATGTTATTTAGGGTTGAGAAGCCTTATTCATATAAATAAAAATATAAAATTGCAATAAATCTATTAAATCCATGTATTAATGTGTCGTCGAATGATTTATTTTGAGCCCACGATTACTAGAATGATGGCTAATTCTTGTTCTTCAGATAAACGAAGTCCAATATGAGAAGGAACCTTTACAAAGAGGTTTTTAATTTAGAGAGGTTGGAGCGGGAAAAGAGTTCTATACGGGAAAGTGCGAGAAAAAGAAATGTTAGGAAAGAACTTACAGCGACATCTAGCCAACTTAACTGAGAAATGATGAGTGCGTTTAAATTCAAAAATCCTAGGTGCCACAGCGATGAACTCATGGGAACAATTATCATGAAAGTATTCATAGAAAAATATCAGGATGGCAAATTTGCAGCGATAGGAAAGTCACTGAAGACGAGACGCCAGGTTAAGGCTAATAATATTGCAGATTTTTTCTGTGAATCTTATCAAGGAGATCTAGATAAATAGCAGAAGAGCAAAAGAATGTGTGGAAACAATATTCCAAGCATTGTAGACATAGATATGTTTCTTGCACGACACCGTGAACTAACTTTATTAGCATCGTCGTCTTGTGGCCATTGGCCGAGATAGAACTCACTACACCCCTCCAGTATTCCATGTGCATTTGGAACCCTTGCGCAATTTTTGTAGCGAAATTCTTATCTTGCCAAATAGCTGAATACTTGATGCTTCGCCAGGGTTACCAAGGCTGATTTTATTGTGACCCCAACACTAGATAGGTTGCCTCCAGGCCCCATCCTGTTATTTAACCCATGACTAGAAGAAAGTGACGGATTAATACCTTTCCCAAGAGTAGTCGTGCTGAAGTGACTGCAGGGTACTCAACTGGGATCTGAACTCGGCTCACCGATTTCTCTTTCCAAGCCGATATCCACTGCACCACAACGCATATCCATCATCACTGAACGCTTACAGCGCCTGGTATTCACAAGTGGTCACCCATCTAAGTAATGACCAAGCTTAACGTTGCTTAACATCGGTGATCGAACGAGAACCGGTGTATTCAACGTGATATGCCGTAAGCAGGGTACTCAACTGGAATCTGAACTCGGCTCACCGATTTCTCTTTCCAAGCCGATATCCACTGCACCACAACGCATATCCGTCACTGAACGCTTACAGCGCCTGGTATTCACAAGTGGTCACCCATCTAAGTACTGACCAGGCTTAACGTTGCTTAACTTCGGTGATCGAACGAAAACCGGTGTATTCAACGTGATATGCCGTAAGCATAACTTTATTAGCAGCTGACCTAGCAATAGATCCAATACAGTCTTTCCATGTCATGTCAACCAAGAATGTTTACCCGAGAATGCGGAGGTGAGCATCATTCATGTTGATAGAAGAGAGAAAGGATTCTCTCAGATGATTAACAGAAATTAGTCTTGTTTTTCAGGTTTTAAAATTATCAGGCCATTTCTTGCTCGGGTTAGCAGTAGAGTTTGGGTCCCGATTGAGATCAGCTGTCAATATGTCTTGAAAAACTGATCAGACTTACTATTATGACAGGTGTAAACAATTGTGTCCTCGGAATAGATATCGAATTGAGAGCGATCTGAAGCCATTAAGAATGTCAGAGATGAAAATTAGGAACAACGTAGGACGAAGGATAGAGACGTGGGAGATATCTGCCTTAATGTACAAAGATCTAGAGGGGTTGTCGTTTAAGATAACTTTAATTTGGTGATTTGAATCAGTTCCAAACTTCGTCCAGAATACCCGGTAGTAATCAGTCCAAGTTAAGCTTCTGTATGCCGATGCAAGGCAAGACAGCTTCTCTCAGACGATTAAAATTGAGCAGATTTGTTTTAAAGACGGTAAAATTAAAAAAAATGTTATTTGAGAATGCAAGGGAGTGCTGCAAAAGCATCAAGTGGATTATTAATTCCCACTCTAAACCTCTCCCGCTTGCTCGGCCGCCATTGCCCACCGGAATCATCTCTTCCGACTCCATCGTAGCTATGCATCGGACCAAAACAGGCGCTTTTCGCTTCAGCTCGCAATAAGTGTAAATAGATACTTAACGAAGCTAAGATATTGTTTACTGCCAGAATGAAGCAGCACATAGCATCCTCTAAATTCGGCGCCAAAGACTACTGGCGACTCTGTAAAAGAGTACTTAACAAGAGCAAGTCCACAATACCCCCACTAATAAACAAATTCGAGGTCCTTAGCTCCCCAGCAGACAAGGCTGAATGCTTTGCCCGCATGTTCTCAAACAATTCGAGTCTGGACTCGTCTGGAGTTGTTACACCCGACTTCTCACCTAGAACCGAGGCACAATTGAACGACGTTCACATTACACCCTCGCTTGTCTCTAAGATAATCTCAAAACTTAACCCTCACAAAGCGAGCGGAGGGGACGGAATCCCAAACATAGTCTTAAAGAAATGTGCCCCTGAACTCTCCTCTGTCCTTTCTAAGCTCTACAACTTCTGCCTATCTGCTTCCTGCTTTCCTGCCTGTTGGAAATCTTCCTCTGTAGTTCCTATATTTAAAAACACTGGGAACCTTCGGACCCCGCAATTTACCGCCCTATCAGCCTTCTACCGATCTTTGACAAAGTGTTCGAAGCCATTATCAACGCCGAGGTGGTTCAGCATCTCACAGCACAGACGCTCCTTTCGGACAAGCAGTATGGTTTCCGTTTCACCAGGTCTACAGCTGATGTGCTAACGACCATCACCGAGTACGTATACCAGGCACTCGACAGGAATGGCGAAGCCCGAGCCGTTGCCTTGGATATCTCTAAAGCGTTTGACGGAGTTTGGCATGCTGGCCTTCTATGCAAACTGTGGAACTATGGTATAACTGGACATTTGTTTGACTATTCCAGTCATTCCTCTCTAACCGAACAATGAAGGTGGTATTAAACAGACATGCCTCCCAGAACTACCATACGAACACAGGTGTCCCTCAAGGCTTTATCCTAGGTCCTTTCTGATATACATTAATGATCTCCCTAATTCTATAAGATCCCAATTCGTATGTACGCCGATGACACCACAGTTTACTCTAGCCTCGACCAAAAATCTGGTGTAGGCGATAAAGATAACCATGCAGCCGAGCTTGAAAAGAACCTCCAACCCGTAGTGGACTGGGGTAAGAAATAGCTACTAAGCTTTAATGCTTCTAAAACAAATCAACCATCATAGACAATCGCACCTACCTCCCATTAGCATGGAACAGGCTTGCCTCCCAGAGTGTAAAACACTACGCCTTTTTGGTCTCACACTTTCAGCCGACCTTAAATGGAATGACTATATCGAATCCATTGCAAAATCCGCTGCTATGAAAGTCGGTTCTCTGTGCAGGGCCCAGACGTTTTTTCCATCTGAGTCTATCCTGCACATATATAAATCTACCATCCGCCCTTGAATACTGCTGCCATATCTGGTCGGGTGCCCCTGCTATTCTCCTCAGGCTTCTCAACAAGGTACAGCGGAGGGTGTGTAATATGATCGATACCGACTTGGCAGACCGCCTGCAGTCTCTCTCCCACCGGCGCGACGTGGCTTCCCTGTGTCTCTTCTATAAATACTTTCACGGATTCTGCTCCGATGAACTTAGATCACTGGTGCCCCCTAGATACGAATTTGCACGAGAAACTAGATTGGCAGCTACATCCCACCCTTTTACAGTGAAACCGATAAAATGCAACCGCAACTTCTGCTCCAACAGTTTTTTTACTCGCACTTCCCGACTGTGGAATTCCCTTCCACACGATTTCTTCCTCGACGGCTACAATCTCCTGGCGTTTAAATGTAAGGTCAATAGACACCTCCTAACACGCTAACTTGCATCTATTCTGTCAAACACCCTCACCATCTAACCAATCTTCATTCTCGGTACCCTTTCTATCACCCTCCTTCTAACATTTCCTATATCTAACCATCCTTTACCATCACTCCCTCGACCCTATGTAACCCCCTGTGCTGCAGTGTCAGTGGAATGCCTTGCTCGGGGTGAAACGATTAAAAAAAAATCCGACCTGAAGTAAAACAACTACATCGAATTTAGTGCTGCATCTACTTCTAGGAAGGTTGGGTCACTTTGTGGGGCCAGAAAGTTTTTCCTCGTCAGAAAGAATATTATATTCATATTAATGAATCGACTATCGTCCATGCAATGAAAACTGTTGCCATATCTTGTCGAGATCTGCAAGGAAATCGATCGTAACTGATGTGGCTTTTTTGTTTTTACAAATACGACAGATACATTCATGGCAACTGCTTTGATGATCTCTTTTCCCTGGTGTCACGAATTTACACATGATACAAGATTGGCATTTAGGTCCCACATTTTTTTACTGTCGAATAGTTAAATGTAAACGCCTCTTTTACTCTAACAATATATTTTCTCGCATTTCCCGCCTGTGGAACTCCCTTCTGTTTACTTGCTTCCCTTATAGCTACACTTTCCAAAAAAGTTTAAATGCAACCTTAATTGCCATCTTCAATCTCCATGAATCCCATCCCTTCTTTGTTTTTCTTCAATGCCTTCACATAAGCCATACCTACATCATGCACCATCATTTGCTGGAGGGCACAGGATCCCCAATATGTACCAGTTGTCAAAAATGATTAAGGGTTAAACATATACTTTTAGAGTGTACAAGCTTAAATAGAGTGCGAAAGAAGTATTACCAAACAAGTAGTTTGGAAAAATTATTTATGGAACCAAGACCAAGCAGGATACCCGAATCCTTAAAAGAAATCGGAATGTATTCGAAAATATAGCTGGGTGAATACTATTTCACACGCACATAGATATATATATTTCTACCAACTTGCTATATATTCCAAAACTTAGTTTTACCGAATGTGCGTTTGTAAATCTTGTATATTAAATATATATACATACAATGTATGTAGGCTGGATTCGGCTTCAGATAACCCGTGGTGGTTGGTATGCCATAAAATCTAAACAGCCAAATTAAATATATACATTTTTATAAAATATTTTATTAATTTAAAATATATTAAATATATAAATTTGTTAAATGTATGAATTTGTTTAAATATATAAGTGTGTTATATATATTAATTTGTTGAATATATAAACTTCTTGAAATTGTTCTTAACTTATGTTCGATTTTTAATAATTCGATTCGATGTTAAATGACCCAAGATGGGTTGATACGCCGTAAAACAAAACAACCACACCGAACCAAACTTCTTCAACAGAGTTTTATCGTGTTTCATTTTTTTTCTCCCACACTAACCCCCTGTGACTAGTTGCTGTCCTAACTTTCCGTATTTACTAGCCTTCCCACGCAAGGCCAGATGTGACACATGGTCATTTCATAGTGGGTATTTCCGGCCATATAGCCGGGCCAAAAAATCTGTCTATTTTTCCCCAGTCGTGATTCTACCCTTCGGCGGAAACACGACTGGGTTTGTGTTCTTTGCTTGGAAGCAGAGAGCGCCCTCCACCAGAGGGCAGAGAGCTGACAGTGTCATAGAAAAGTCAGGCGAATGTCTAAGACCTTCTTGGAGAAAATGAATAAAAAACTTACTTTCTTGAATTTTTACTTATAGAAATCAAAAAGTTAAGATATTTTCAAAGAACATATTAAATTTAATTGAGGTATAGATCATTAGCAATCGGATGGGATGGATTGGGACATAGGGTGCGGGGTGTGCGAAGACAACCTGAAAGGAGTAAAAATTCAGACGATTAAAATTAAATAAACTATTTTTAATGGTTTGAAATTATATCGGAGTCTAAGTACTTTCATGGGTGTCAAGTGCCGGGAGACGGAAGTTTGAAAATGCACAAGAAAAGCAATTTTAAATTAAATAATTTGTAATAATATCTTTCTGTCAAAAAAAAAAAAAAAAAAAAAAAAAAAAAAAAAGCTAAGTCTATTAAAATATAACGGAAATATAGGTTTTCAATGTCGCAATTTCTGAAAGAATTACTACTTTCCAAAGTCAATATATACGGCTACAAAAATGTTAAAAAGTTAAAACAAAATATAAATTAACCCTAAATAATCTATATATATCAAAGGCAATCTGTGGGTCCGAGTGCGACTGTTCCCTATGCACGCCTACATTTTTTAAGCTACGAAAATCAAAGTTTCTAGGGACACATATCTACAGGGAAGCCAGGTCGACACATACTTTTTGAGTTTAATTACAGTAATTCTCCCTTTTTCACTTTTTGGCCAATAGAGCCGATTGTTTACATTTGCTCTATAAAACATCTAGGATCTAAGATAGTTGCTAAATTACGTCACAGAAATCAAATCGAACGTGGCAAACGCGACTAAAATATTTTTTTATTAAAAGAAAAAATGAGTTTTTATATTTAATTTTTATTCCGACGTTTTAAAAATTCATTTGTTCAACAAAAAATGTGAATATTCTTCCCTGTAATCTTGAAACACAGGAAATATTTTTAACAAAATGTGTTTTTTCAAACAAAAAGAAAATATGTGAAAAAAAAAAGTGCCAATGGTTAATTTAATTATTTATTACTGGTCAAACTTCTTATACATGCATTAATGCCGCGGTACTGAGATTACAAAACTGGGTTCATTTAAAACAGGCAAACTTCTATCTTATTTATTACTATTTAACCCATACGATTGCTAATCATCTATACCTCAATTAAATTTAATATGTTCTTTGAAAATATCTTAACTTTTTGATTTCTATGAGTAAAAATTCAAGAAATTAAGTTTTTTTAATCATTTTCTCCAGGAAAGGTAGGACCGCAACCAGTCGCAGTGGGGGGGGGGGGGGTTAGTGTGGGAGAAAAAAAAATGAAACACGATAAAACTGTGTTGAAGAAGTTTGGTTCGGTTTGGTTGTTTTGTTTTACGGCGTATCAACCCATCTTGGGTCATTTAATACCGAATCGAATTATTACAAATCGAACATAAGTTAAGAACAATTTCAAGAAGTTTATATATATATATAACAAATTAATAGAAATAACAGACATATATATTTAAACAAATCCATACATTTAACAAATTTATATATTTAATATATTTTAAATTAATAAAATATTTTATAAAAATGTATATATTTAATTTGGCTGTTTAGATTTTTTGGCATACCAACCAACACGGTTAAACGAGAATTGCAGGTTCAGAGGAGGGTCTATAATGTGATAGATACCGACTTGGCAGACCGCCTGCAGTCTCTCTCCCACCAGCGCGACGTGGCTTCCCTGTGTCTCTTCTATAAATACTTTCACGGCTTCTGCTCCGATGAACTTAGATCACTAGTGCCCCCTAAATACGAATTTGAACGAGATACTAGATTAGCAACTAGATCCCACCCTTTTACAGTGAAACCGATAAAATGCAGCCGTAACTTCTACTCCAAAAGTTTCTTTCCTCGCACTTCCCGACTGTGCAATTCTCTTCCAAACGATTGCTTCCCCGACGGCTACAATCTCCAGGAGTTTACATGTAAGGTCCAAAGACACCTCCTAACACACTAACCTGCTCCCATTCTATCAAACACTCTTCCCATCTGCCCAACCCTCATCCTCGCTATCCTTACTCATCTGTCACCTTCCTCCTGACATTCCCTTTGTCTAACCACTCTTTCTCTTTACCTTCCCCTATGTAGCCTCATGCGTAATAGTGCCAGTGGAATGCCTTGCTTAGGGTGAGATGATTAAAAAAAAAAAATCTGAATCCAGCCTACATACATTGTATGTATATATATTTAATATACAAGATTTACAAACGCACATTCGGTAGAATTAAGTTTTTGAATATATAGCAAGTTGGTAGAAATATATATATATCTATGTGCGTGTGAAATAGTATTCAACCAGTCATATTTTTGAGTGCATGCCGATTTCTTCTAAGAATTCGAGTATCCTTCTTGCTTGTTTCCATAAATAGTTATTCCTGCAAATGTTTTCTATTCATTTCCAGATCAAAGAACCCCCAACCACTGAGAAGGAGACAAAAGTATGACCGGCACTAAAACTACATTTAATACTCTGTTCGAATACTACAGCAACATGCATTCAATGCTGTCTTAATGCTGAAAATGGTTACTAACAGCTTCAGCTCTCCTTTCCAACTTTCAATAAATGATTTCCATCTACGCCTTTCATTGGTATCTTCTCCTACTACTAAAATGTTCTGAGTTGTACGGGCAACGCCGGGCTATGATGCTAGTCTGACATAAATACTAATTTTCATATGAAACAAAAATAAAAAAATATCAAAAACATCATTTATTCACTTACGTTTATTAGACATTGAATCACGTCCTCCGTAGCTTGCTCATACTTTTAGGCTAATGTGATGGATAATTATTAAGTCTCCTAAACCTAAACTTGTATATAGTGAGTTGTGAAGTGATGTATATCGACTGAGAAATCGAAGAGCCGAGTTCGAATTCCAGTGGAATTTGTTTAATTCATTTGTGCAAAAATACCCTTGGGAAAGGTATCCGCCCGTGTATTGAATATTTCTGCCATATCTGGTCGGGTGCCCCTGCTGCTCTCCTTGGGCTTCTTGACAAAATACAAAGGAGGATCTGTAACGTGGTTGATACTGACTTGGCAGACCGGCTGCAGCCGCTCTCACACCGGCGTGATGTGGCTTCCCTGTGCCTCTTCTACAAGTACTTTCATGGCTTCTGCTCCGATGAGCTTAGATCACTGGTGCCGCCTAAGCACGAATTTACACGAGATACTAGATTAGCAACTAGGTCCCACCCTTTTACAGTTAAACAAATAAGATGTAACCGTAAATTCTACTCTAATAGCTTCTTTTCTCGCTCTTCCCGCCTGTGGAACCCCCTTCCACAAGTCTGCTTTCCCGACAGTTACAATCTCCAGGTGTTTAAATGTAGGGTCAATAGATACCTCCTATCACACTAACTCCCAACTATTCTCACAACACTCTCATCTATCCAAATCCTTACCCGCCTATCACCCACCCTCTGTCATTTCCTATATTTAATCAGCCTTTCTCCACTCTACGTAGCCCCCTGCACAGTAGTGGCAGTGACATGCCTTGCTCGGGGTGAAACGCTTAAAAAAAAAACAAAAAAAAACTTCCCCCTCTAGCTAAGGGGGCAGTTTACGTTCTACAGCTTTTTTAGCCACCGTTCTAACGCAGAAAGTAATGGCAAACTAGCGCGGGAATATTTTTTGCCTAGTCAGTCAATTCTCTTTCGAGATATGATCGTCCATGTATGTACCATGTAGGGCAGTTAACTGAATGATATAAACTAGCGGAACCCGTGGAATTTCCATGGAAGGTTTATTATGACTTCTTGGAAAATTTTTACTTTGCCATACTATAAATGATAGTAGCGTCTTCAAACATAAATATATTGGATAATAAAATAACGATAACATATACTGTAATTTTATTTTGTGGGCATAAGATGTTGAACTATTTCTGTGTTAATTATGGCCTCGAACACTTTCCCGAAAATTGGTAGAAGGCTGATAGGGCGATAATTGGATGGGTCCGAGTGTTTACCACAGTTCTTAAATACAGGAACAACTGAAGAGAACTTCCAGTATGTAGGAAAACAGGAAACAGAAAGGCAGTAGCTATACAGTTTAGAGAGGACAGGGGAGAGTTCAGGAGCACATTTCTTAAGGTTGTTTTTTTTTTATTACTGAAAAATCATGGCTCCTGTGTTTATTGTAAACAGAAAAGAACAACTGAGTAATGGCCAAGGGTGTAGAGGCCAGAAATTACGTTATTAGGTCGCGGAATAAGACAACAAACCTACCTATTTTTACTATATTGTACAGTGCACACACATATGCAAACACACAATTACTGCTACAACCACCCGCTTAAGCTGCTACTGCTACGGTAATGTTATAGGCTCTCTCCTCCTAATCTCTCCCTCTTTACTTCCCTTCTTTGTTCTTTGTTTGGAAAAAGGTGAGAGAAAGGCTGAGGAGAGTAAAAAGATAGAGGGGAAGTAACAGCTCGTGTAGAGAGTAAGTGTGTAACGGACGGAGGAACTAAGTAACTAACTAACTAAGAAAGGAACAAACAGAATTATTATATAGATACTTGTTACAAAATAAAATCTTTGTATTTGACTTTATAATGCCCCTCAGGTATTAGCTAAATAGGGGTTCCATTTTTTTTTTTCATTAAACTCTTCTTAATTACAGTTGTTCTCATGTCTACTCTGACCCTGGTTGGTAGCGATTGTTAAGGTCTCTGTTAAGGGCTAATCGTGAACCTCCAAAATTCGCTACAAAACATTATAAATGTATTGCAACATACATTTTTGTAGTAAGAATACAGGCAATGCATTTTCATATTAAAAAGAAAAATTACTAGAAATAAACAATTCGAAAAGCAAGAGAAAAAATACTGCCCACCACACTCAAATTAATTAAATTTCGGCATTAAATGACCTATAAGTAGCTAAATGACACACGCTTGGGCGATCTTGTCTCAAAGGAGACATGACTGACTGGGCAAAAGGCCTTCCCGTACTAGGTTGCCATTACTTTCTGCGCTAGACTGGCTGCCAACCAAAGGTAAAGAACTGTGATTTAACCCATAGCTGCAGGGAAGAATACCTTTCCCAAGAGTATTTGCGCATAAGTGAATGGACTGAATTCAGCTGGAATTCGAACTCGGCACCCCGATTTCTCGTTCCGAGTCAATATCTTCTGCCCGGAGTTTATGTGTCGTTAAACAAACCAAACAAAACCGAAATAGACATTAGAAATGAGGTTATCTGGGTTATCTTATATAACCCCTCATGGACATTATATATAAATATGTGTGTGCGCAATGTTGGACGATCTCTTAGAAGATAAAAGAGAGGCTCCAGGTGACAGAAATGTGGTTCTACTGAAGGATGCTGAGCAACGACAAGGTGTTGAAGGGGATGCAAAACGAGAAGAAAACTCATACTTTACATCAGGAAGAAACAACTGGGGTTCCTGGAACACGGGACGAGGAAAGAGGGCCTGGTGAATCTAATACTGACAGGATGGATAGAAAGAAAGAGAAACAAAGTAAAGCACCGCGAGACATACTTGATAGGCTTGAGTAAGTGGAGGGCGGAACAGAGTTTAGGAGACATACCAAGATGAAAAATATTAAGAGCGACAATAAACAGATGCCAGCGGAAGTCCATGATCGCCTACGTCCTGAAGAGACACACCACATGAAGTAGAAGTGCCAAAACAGAAAAATCGTAATAAATACAGAAATTCTAGAAGTATCCGTTGTGGTGCAGTGGATATCGGCTTGGAACGAGAAATCGGGGAGCCGAGTTTGAATTCCAGTTGAATTCATTGCATTCACTTACGCGCAAATACCCTTGAGAAAGGTATTAATCCGTCTCTTCCTTAGAGTTATGGGTTATATAACAGGACAGATTGGGTTTCTATATCCTTGGCTGGCAGACAGTCTACCGCAGAAAGCAGTGGCAACCTACTGCGGGATAATCTTCTGTCCAGTCGTTCGAGGCATGATCGCTCAAGCGTGTTTCACGTATGGCACTTAACTGACTGACTCTAGAAGAGGGTTTAATATCCTCGACGTAGTGTAATGGTTAACAAGCTTGGCTATCTAGTTCAGTTATGAATGAATAGTTATTTCGATCCTCACTCAGTGTCTCCATACTATTGGCCTTGTGCCACATCAAAGCTATGTCTACAAATCCATTTGGGCCCCTCTACGTGGATGTGCCTTATGGTGTCATGGTGCAGTGGATATCGGCTCGGAAAAGGAAACAGAAGAGACGTGTTCGAATTCCAGTTGAATTTGTTGCATTCACTTAATCGCAAATAAACTTGGGAAAGGTATTAACTATCTCTTCTCCCTCCATCTATGGGTTAAATAGTCTCCGCCAACCTGCATTTCTAAGAATGGCGAATACACGTTCCCTGAAATGACGAACATGATACAGTAGAAGTAATCTAGAAAAAGGAGAAACGAGTTCGAAATCCAGCTGAATTTGTTGCATTCACTTTCGCGCAAATAACCTTAGGAAAGGTATTAACCGTCTCCTCTCCCTCCATCTATACGGCACATTCCCTGAAATAACGGACATGAAACAGTAGAAGTCATCTAGGGACGAGTTGCTCAAACGAGAGTGAAAAACCCCGATTTAGATCCAGATATGGTGTAATGGTTAGCAAGTTGGTCCCGCTAGAAACTATTACAACTGAGTAGTGAGGTCTACCCTTTCTAAGTAACTGACACTTTTATCCTTGTGCCACAAGCGGCGCTTAGAAAATCAACTTTCACTGGCAGGATGTGGCGAGTTTCTCGCTGCTCTGTCGTTCCTTTCTATGAAAATTCTTAGTCGAACTACACACACGCACATATAGATATATATATATATATAGTGGAAATAAGTAACCTAAAGAGCCAACGAACCTACCAAGGTTTCACCTAACGGATCTTCAGAAAAGGTTGGATGAAGATCCGTTAGGTGAAATCTTGGTAGGTTCGTTGGCTCTTTAGGTTAGTTATTTACTTGTTTGCTCTACTTGCGTATTGAGCACTTTTTTGTTTAGGTTATTCGTCTCGGTTTTTTTTCATTGGGCTACGTACTTTGACTGATGTTCAAGTGCTTAGCTCGTTCTTTTTTTATTACCATTTTTTTCCTTCCGCGTATGTACACGGAGGGCTTTTCGAAACGAGTATAGCGATAAGTTTACATTTATATATATATATATATATATATATATATATATATATGTGTGTGTGTGTGTGTGTGTGTGTGTGCCAATGAATAACGAACGAAAAATATATTTGCAGACTTCAAAATAATAATATAAAATACTGCTCAGTATAAAAATAGAGCAATGAATATTATTTTACATGTTCTAAAGTATAATATATATATATATATATATATATATATATATATATATATATATATATATATATTATAAATTATGCTTTATATATATAAATTATACTATATATATATATATAGTCATTCGCAGACAGATCTGTGTCGCTGTATCACAGCTCTCCAGTACTGTTAGACTCCGATTGCTTTTTACCTAGGATTAAAACCCGACCGAATTGGCGTCAGCCGGCAATACTACCTCTGAGCTATGGGCGCTTGGTAGAAGGAGGCAGACTTTTAGCGTGTGATTTTGTACTCTTACGCCAGTAGTGAGAGTGTTCTAATTTATTACTCAACGAACGATGCGTAGATGCTAGAGTAGTTACTGTTTTTTTCAAAGTCTACCATTCTTCCAGAGTGCTCACTTAGGGTGTGAAAGCGTAATACACCCCAATTTGTAACAAAAATTTTATGATCTCGAAACAAGGAATCCGGGAGCCGAGTTCGAATTCCAGTTGAATTCGCTGCTTTTACTTTCGTGCAAATACATTTAGGAAAGGTATTAATTCGTTTCTGCTCCGATGAACTTAGATAACTGGTGTCGCCTAAGCACGAATTTACACGAGATACTAGATTAGCAACTAGGTCCCACCCTTTTACAGTTAAACAGATAAGATGTAACCGTAAATTCTACTCTAATAGCTTCTTTTCTCACGCTTCCCGCCTGTGGAACTCCCTTCCACAACTCTGCTTTCCCGACAACTATAATCTCAGGTGTTTAAATTTAGGGTCAATAGACACCTCCTATCACCCTAACTCCCAATTATTCTCAGAACACTCTCATTTACCCAACCCAAATTCTCGGTATCCTTACCCGCCTATCACCCACCTTCTGACATTTCCTATATTTAACCATTCTCGGCATCCCTACCCGCCTATCACCCACCCTCTGACATTTACTATATTTAATCATCCTTTCTCCACTCTATGTAGCCCCCTGCGCAGTAGTGGCAGTGACATGCCTTGCTCGGGGTGAAACGCTTATAAAAAAAAATCTCCTGTTATAGGTTAAATAGCGCGTGGAGTACGGCAAACTCCCTTGATATTACGGACACGAAACAGTGGGAGTTAGCCAGTGAGTGGTTCCTCAAATGAGACTGAAATAAAAAAAACTAATCCAGATCAAGTAACAAAGAAATTATAGCATATATATTACATGCAAAGTACGTGAGAGGGCGAATATACAGAAGATTTGAATTGAAATTTCTTTTTACCGGAAACAGTCAGTCAGCGTGAAAAGCTTTATATTCTATATTTTGTCGGTCAAGTCTTTCCCTTGTTGTCCTATCAATCGCGGTCTGCCTCGGGAGCCAATCAGCAACTGTATATTGTCCCCCAAGCTGTCTCTACTCACGTCACAGACGCGCTATCTCGGGAAATTCAGACGCCTTTAAGACGTCAGGAAATTTGTTTAGTGAAAAGGGAGATAACTGCCTTCAGCCTTTCTATATATCCGTCGTATAGTCGCGTTAAAAACATTAAAAACGAAAACAACAATCTGCTGATGCTTCTGTTCTAGAAGAAAATATTTAAAAATACATGGACAAAGATTCGAAGGAAGAATTGGTTTGATATAATGCAAAACTACGTCATGATTCTTTGCTCAGGAAGTAACTGACTTTTAATTCAGATAAGCAGGAAATCAAGATTCGTTTTAAAATACGGGAATGAAATTGAATTAAACGAAATAAATTATTTAAAAAAAAAAAAGGACTATAATTATGTTTCTCAAGCAATAAAGATGTTTATTCATTCTCCTGAGAAATAAAGATTGTTTTTGTATATAAACGATTTTAATACAGTCAGCGAATAAATCTATTATTTTAATAAAAGAATTCAATTCATAAATAAATTCAGGAATAAAAATATCATCATCATCATCATCATCATCATCATCATCATCATCATCATCAGCCTGCGGCCTCAGCCAAGATAGAACTCACTACACCCTTCCAGTGTTCCCTATTTGTCATAGCTCCTGTAAGGTCTTCTTTGGCGATAGATGTATCTCTATGTATCCTGTCTGGAAAGGTTAACTTACGAGATCGATTGTAAGATGATGGGTGCCTCCATAATACAAACGATGAAACAAGTTCATCTGTGGCACGGGCACAATACCCAGCAAACTGGACACGTCTCTTTTGAACTAAGGTTGATATTCTTGGTAGGTCTCCATATATCATTTCTAGAGTTGGGTTGTTTCGCCATGAAAGATCAAGTACTCTTCTGTAAAAACGAGTATAACATCCATCTAAACGGCGCTCTTGTTTTGCTGAAAGACGCAAAGTTTCAGATCCATAAAGTAAGATTGCTTCAATAAGTTCGCGAAAAACTTGGATTTTGATCTTACGATCAAGATTGGATTTCCAGATCTTATCCATTTTGTTACAAGCAGTCCATGCTATGCCTTTTCTAATATCAAATTCTTTTTCAGAATTCTTGATGTTTGATCCTAGATATTTGTAGTCTTCAACGCGTTTAAGGATCATGAAATTTAAACTCTTTCGAATAAAGTTATTAATAATAAGGACAAATTATCGTTCTGGGGAACTGGTTCCCAAAAATTTTCTCTGGGTCGATTTCGGAATGAATATTTGCTCGCGTTTCAACCAATTTTATGTGGTAAGAAGTACATTTAAAAATAAATCAGAAGAGGATTAAAGGAAAATGAACGTAAAGTTAAAACATTGTCATTGATAACTCTCTCCTTCAATTTGCGAGCCCTAATTATTATATACTTAATACTTGAGATAATCCAAAAATATCACAATGATAAAATCTGACAAAAATTATTGATAACTGTTTATTTTGAGAATCATGCATGCAAATGTTATTGTAAACTCTCTTCTTCAATTTGCGAACCATAGTTATTATAAATTTAATACTTGAGATAATTCAAAAATATCACAATGATGAAATCTGACAAAAATTATTGATAACTGTTTATTTTGAGAATCATGCATGCAAATGTTATTGTAAACTCTCTTCTTCAATTTGCGAACCCTAGTTATTATATAATTAATACTTGAGATAATTAAAAAATCTCACAGTAATAAAATCCGTCAATAATTATTTTCAATTGTTTATACTGGGAATCATGCATGCAATAGTCATTGAAAACTCTTCTCTTCAATTCGCGAACCATAGTAATTTTATACTTAATACTTGAGATAATTAAAAAATATCACGATAATAAAATTAGTAAAAAAATTATTTGTAATTCTTTATAAAGAATGCAATTAAAAGCAATTCATAATAACATTTTAAATTTTGAAATCATATTTATTTTTGGCATATGGATTTTTTAAAACTGTTTCTAAATCTTTGATTGTTTTTCAATAATTCCGCCTCACCGGCTATCTTCTTCTGTCACATCTATGAAGGCGCCGTACCGTTTGGGAATCACTTGTCTTGAGAAACCATGAATCTATGTCAAAAGAGTTATGCCACAGCTGCTGATTGCGGCACAGCATCTTTTATGCCTGTACAGGTCCACAACAGGAATTACAGTCTTGATTGTGATGAATGCATATGAAGATGTTCTGCCCTTTGTTGTAGCTTCCCGTGTCTTGTCGGGAATGTCGCCTCTCTCCATAGCTTCGATGTTGTCCAAGGAAAAGATAGATTCAAATGCGGTTTCGAACCAACGAAGGAGATGTCGAAATGAAGTTAACATCGGACTATCATAAGGAATCTGGCTCTGGATGTGTCCTCAGTTTATTGCGGCTTTCGGTGATATCACTATGAAACACGTTCCTTATACAATCACCAAAGTTAAGCAACGGCAAGATTTCTCACTACCTAAATGGGTGACGACTTGGGAATACTAGATGCTGTAAGGTCGGATTTACGGTTGGTATAACAAATAAAATCTTGGAGTTAGAAATCGGAAAGTCGACTTCTGATTTCTAGACACGTTTGCTAGATGATTTCTAGACACATTTACTCACGAGCCAATACATTTGGGAAAGATATTTATGTTCCCTAGCAATGAAATGAATTTCTATCAGTAAATTATTATCTTCTGAGAAAAATATTCTTCAAATATATAATTATTTTCTTGTCTTTTACGTGTTTTGTGCTTCACATATTAGCGATAAAATATAGGAGTTTATATCATATAAGGTTGATACCTTTTTCAAAATTAGTATTGGGTTTCCGGTTCCTCCTAAAGTCTACCTGAACTAGATATTTCTAACGTCTCCGCCTCAAGTCAAAAATTACCTATACCAATTTAACATTATCTCATCAACAGAAGTCGGTAGGTTTCTGGTTACTACTTAAGTCTACCTAAATTCGATATATTTTAACGTCTCCGTCTTAAGTCAGAAATACTATTTGCCAATTTATTTTTATCTGCTCACCAAAAGTCGGTAGGTCCTTCTATGGCCCTGTTTCCTTATTTACACCTGAATAAGAGTAAATAGATTGAGGTTTATACATCGTTTCCGTTTTACAACTAGGTTCCTGGTTACTTCTTAATTCTACCTAAATTCGATATATTTTAACGTCTCCGTCTTAAGTCAGAAATACTATTTGCCAATTTATTTTTATCTGCTCACCAAAAGTCGGTAGTTCCTTCTATGGCCCTGTTTCCTTATTTACACCTGAATAAGAGTAAATAGATTGAGGTTTATACATCGTTTCCGTTTTACAACTAGGTTCCTGGTTACTTCTTAATTCTACCTAAATTCGATATATTTTAACGTCTCCGTCTTAAGTCAGAAATACTATTTGCCAATTTATTTTTATCTGCTCACCAAAAGTCGGTAGTTCCTTCTATGGCCCTGTTTCCTTATTTACACCTGAATAAGAGTAAATAGATTGAGGTTTATACATCGTTTCCGTTTTACAACTAGGTTCCTGGTTACTTCTTAATTCTACCTAAATTCGATATATTTTAAAGTCTCTATCTCAAGTCAGAAATACTATTTGCCAATTTATTTTTATCTGCTCACCAAAAGTCGGTAGGTGCTTCTATGGCCCTGTTTCCTTATTTACGCCTGAATAAGAGTAAATAGATTGAGGTTTATACATCGTTTCCGTTTTACAAATAGGTTCTGAGATTGCTTCTTAATTCTACTAAATTCGATATATTTTAACGTCTCCGTCTTAGGTGAAACCTATTTGCCAATTTATTTTTTTATCTGCTCACCAAAGTCAGTAGGTCGACTTCTATGGCCCTGTTTCCTTATTACCTGAATAAGAGTAAATAGCTTGAGGTTTATACATCGTTTCCGTTTACAACTAGGTTCCTGGTTACTTCTTAATTCTACCTAATTCGATATATTTTAAAGTCTCTATCTCAAGTCAGAAATACTATTTGCCAATTTATTTTTATCTGCTCACCAAAAGTCGGTAGGTCCTTCACAGCCTGTTTCCTTATTTACTTACAGACAGAGTAAATAGATTGGTTTATACATCGTTTCCGTTTGCTAGCTAGGTTCCTGAATTGCTTCTTAATTCTACCTAAATTCGATGTATTTTAACGTCTCCGTCTTAAGTCAGAAATACTGTTGCCAATTTGTGCATCTTGCTCACCAAAAGTCGGTAGTTCCTTCATAAGCCCTGTTTCCTTATTTACACCTGAATAAGAGTAAATAGATTGAGGTTTATACATCGTTTCCGTTTTATTAGGTTCCTGGTTACTGTAATTCTACCTGATTCGATATTTTAACGTCTCCGTCTTAAGTCAAATACTATTTGCAATTTATTTTTATCTGCTCACCAAAAGTGGTGGGTCCTTCTATGGCCCTGTTTCCTTATTTACACCTGAATAAGAGTAAATAGCTTGAGGTTTATACATCGTTTCCGTTTTACAACTAGGTTCCTGGTTACTTCTTAATTCTACCTAAATTCGATATATTTTAACGTCTCGTCTTGAAGTCAGAAATACTATTTGCCAATTTATTTTTTATCTGCTCACCAAAAGTCGGTAGGTCCTTCTATGGCCCTGTTTCGTTATTTACACCTGAATAAGAGTAAATAGATTGAGGTTTATACATCGTTTTCCGTTTTACAACTAGGTTCTGGTTACTTCTTAATTCTACCTAAATTCGATATATTTTAACGTCTCGTCTTAAGTCAGAAATACTATTTCTCGTTATTTTATCTGCTCACCAAAAGTCGATGATTCCTTCTATGGCCCTGTTTCCTTATTTACACCTGAATAAAAATTAAATAGATTGAGGTTTATACATCGTTTTAGTTTTTTAGCTAGGTTCCTGGTTACTAATTCTACCTAAATTCGATATATTTTAACGTCTCCGTCTTAAGTCAAATACTGTTGCCAATTTATTTTTATCTGCTCACCAAAGTCGGTAGGTCCTTCTATGGCCCTGTTTCCTTATTTACCTGAATAAAGAGTAAATAGCTTGAGGTTTATACATGTTTCCGTTTTACAACTAGGTTTCTGGTTATTACTTAAGTCTACCTAAATTCGATATATTTTAACGTCTCCGTCTTGATCAAGCCTATTTGCCAATTTATTTTTATCTGCTCACCAAAAGTCGGTAGGTCCTTCTATGGCCCTGTTTCCTTATTTACACCTGAATAAGAGTAAACAACTTGAGGTGTATACATCGTTTCTGTTTTACAACTAGGTTCCTGGTTACTACTTAAGTCTACCTAAATTCGATATATTTTAACGTCTCCGTCTTAAGTCGGAAATACTATTTGCCAATTTATTTTTATCTGCTCACCAAATGTCGGTAGGTCCTTCTATGGCCCTGTTTCCTTATTTACACCTGAATAAGAGTAAATAGCTTGAGGTTTATACATCGTTTCCGTTTTACAACTAGGTTTCTGGTTATTACTTAAGTCTACCTAAATTCGATATATTTTAACGTCTCCGCCTCAAGTCGGAAATACTATTTGCCAATTTATTTATACCTCCTCACCAGAAGTCGGTAGGTTCGCCGATGGAGCTTTTTCCACATTTATCATTAAAAATTCGAAGGAAGAAGTGGTTTTATATAATGCAAAACTACGTCATGATTCGTTGAGGATTGAATTTTGCGGTTTTTTCTAAACTCTAACTGCAATCTAAGATCATAATCTAAGTCTTTGGACTCGGAAGTTATGTTTATAATTTTTTTTTATCTGCTCGACACGGGTCGTATGTTTGTCTATCGCTGTCTTTATATTTTTACATAGTTTCGCTCTTCATCCCATTCACACATCTGAACAGGAGTCGCGGTTAATATTTTGTTTTCTTTTTTAGGATAGGTTTCCGGTTCATTCTAAAGTCTACCATATCTGTATTTTTGTAACGTCTTCGCTTGAAAGCAGAAATTTTGTTTACTATAGGATACAAATCCTATATCATCCAACAGTTAACTAAAACACACAAAGTAAAATTGCACACCCAAAAAAACTGGATCAAAACGACTAGAAAGATTGAGGAAAAATCCAGATTAAGAGAAATTTCACAAGTCAGTGTGAAAAACAAAATTATGGATCCTGATTGGACAGGAAATCGAAAATTTATATATGACGTTTTTTCACTCCTAGAAGTGAAAATGCTTGCTGAAGCCGCCAACATGAGAAACTTCACTACTTAAGGATATTCCGTGACAAGTCAAAATGAATCTGACATGGGAGCGGTTAGCCGATGGACCTTTTGGCAATGTAACAAAAGAAATTTCAAGAAGCCGACCCGGACGGAAGGGCGCGTTACAAGTTCATTCTATTTCTTCTGTTTTTAATCCACGCCGCCAAAGAGAACAACAACAACAAAAAAATAAAAATAAAAATAAAAATAAACAAGACACTCTAAGTACTATTTCTTTATTCCTTCTTTCTAACCCTGTCGCAAACCTACCATTCTGCTACTATACAACCATGAACTGTAAACTCCTGTGGAACATTTTAAACACTTACAGTTCTCTTTAAACAATTTTAACTACATGCTTTTTCTGCATGAACATTTTTCTTCTGACAAATATTTAATAGAATTAACAGCAAATTTGACTTATTATTTTTTTTAACAAACTGATGATATCTTTAAATGCGTGAATTGTCGGTTATGTTTGCAAGTGGTCTTGTACATGGCATGGCCGACACACCCTACATTACTAATTCATTTTTTCTCCTCAATAGAAATAGGTAGGTTCGTCTATCGTTCGGATCTCACTCTTCCCAGTTTTTTTTTTTTTTATCAGGACAAGTGGTTCATCGATTGTTATTTCTTTATGATTTTGTTTCCTGTTACTAACGTTTATTAAACTCTAAAAAAAGGAATCGACCGTTTTTCTTTCAACAGGAGTAGATAAGTAGATAAGTTTCAACCCGATCACATTCCTTCTTCATTATGAAACAAGAGTAGAGGTTTATTCCTTTTTTTTTACGACTGTTCCTTTTAAAATCCTACTTAAACACTATACTTATTATGTCTTCACCTAGAATCATAAATTTTGTTTATTAATTAATTTTTATCACCTCAATTGAATTAGATAGGTTTGTCTATCGCTCTCTTCACAATATTGTCTTAAATATGAGTGGATATTATTTGTCTATATTTCTGAGATGAGGTAGTATTTACAGTAGTTACATTATTCGGACTATTGTACGACGTTTCGGCCGATGTACGCTCCGGCGTTCTTTAGGGTTAGAGGGAGATAACTCATGACTTCCAATCGAGGGTTTACGCAAGGAATGGAGTTCATATACCCCAGTGATTGTAATAAAGAGATCGGTTCGAAATTCCTAGTACCTGAAGAAGGCCGGAGCGAAAAACGGCCGAAACGTCGTACAAATGGTAACAAAGATACGGAGTGGATATGTTTGCTCATCGCCCGTTTTATGCAACTCCCTGGTCATTTTGTAGGTTTTTACTTTATTTCCTGCTTAAGATTGGGTGTCCCCTTCCATCTAAAGTCTGCTTCAGCTCTATACTTCTAAAGCCTAAAGCCGGTAGTCAGACATTTTTTTACTAATTCAGTTTATTTCTCTTTAATAGAAGTAGGTAGGATTGTTTATCGATTTGTTCATACACCTCGGGATTTTAAGCAGTAGTACACGTTTTCTCTGTTGTTTCCATTTTAGGATTGCATTTCCGGTTTTAGAATTGCATTTCCGATTAAGTCCCCACTTGCACCCTGAAATTTTATTTACTAATTAGTTTTTCTGGCCGAAACTTAACGAATTTTTCAACTTTGCCCGATAGCCGCGGAGCCGGATCCTGGGCGCCCGATCACGGCAGCCCGTGGTCGTCGGCTAAGCGTCTGACTCGTGTCTCATCACGCTGGCGAGGGTCACCGATTTCTTCGAAACTCAGCGAATCTTTTTCAACTTTTCCCGATTGCCACGGAGCCGGCTGCTGGAGTAAAGAATTCATGAATTGTTCTCTGTTTAGTGTTAAGTTTCCGGTTCCTCCTAAAACATACAGTACTGTACAAAAGTATTAGGACAAGAACTATTTTATCTTTTATGAGGCATCAAAATAAAGTTTAGAATCACCCTTGTCCTAACACTTTTGCACACTACCGGTAATGTGCAAAAGTATTAGGACAGGGGTGATTTTCCTAAAAACCTCACTGAAATTTAAATACAGGGTGAAAAGCCAAGTAAATTGCTAATAAATATTGATTATTTACAACTAGGTGTAAAAGAAATGTATAAAAAAGAAGTTATATTTAATTTTTCCTATTTTCTATTAAACAAGTTATTTTAAAACTACTCTCATGAACATCTATGGGATATTTTGAATAAAAAATTGATAAATCTAATGTTACTTCGCAAGACACACTTTGGCAACAAATACAAGCTGCTTCACTGGAGATACCATTAAATACATTAAAGAAGCTTGTGGTGTAAATGCCTGACAGAATGAAGGCTGTGACCAAAGCAAAATATTAAATTTATTTTGTAACAAGTATTTTTTTCTTGTTAAAGTATTTGTTGAGTAAATCAAATAAAATTACTTTAATTAAATTATTTTTTCTTCTGCCAATATGCCTCATAAAAGATAAAATAGTCCTTGTCCTAATACTTTTGCACAGTACTATATATATATATACTAGGTGCTATTGGTAAACTATCGCAATTATTTTATTATTTCAAAAGCGAAAGGCTGTTATAGTAAACATTAAATTTATTTTGTAACAAGTATTTTTTTCTTGTTAAAGCATTTGTTGAATATATCAAATAAAATTACTTTAATTAAATTGTTTTTTTTTTCTGCCAATATGCCTCCTAAAAGATAAAATAGTTCTTGTCCTAATACTTTTGCACAGTACTGTATACATACTAGGTGCGATTGGTAAATTGTAGCAATTATTTTGATGCCTCGTAAAAGATAAAATAGTTCTTGTCCTAATACTTTTGCACAGTACTGTATACATACTAGGTGCGATTGGTAAATTGTCGCAATTATTTTGATGCTTCATAAAAGATAAAATAGTTCTTGTCCTAATACTTTTGCACAGTACTGTATAATTATTTTTCATTCCTATTCTTTTTAACGACATTATTGGTAGAAGGACTCTTACAGAAGGTAGCTGAACAAAGCGGAAAGAAAAAAACTACATATAAACTGCAATAAAACTGAATGTATCGTAATCAGAATAAAGGGGAGCCCAAAATTCCAATTATAGGCCGAAGACACTTAAATCGCTGGGAAGTATCCTAATAGAATACTGGAATTGTGACACCGAAATCCAAAGATGTATTGACCTATACGATACTCATGCACAGAAAAAATCTAATTTCGAATCCTATTCATTTCACTGACTTTATTTTCTTTCCAATTAAATCAGTCGGTGATGAGGAAACTTTTATTCTGTTGCTGACTCACAAGTTTCAGCACTTTTGAGGATGTAAGTCGGCTTACAGAGAATAGGTTTCATTTTTAGGATACTTAAGATACGTTATTGGCGGAAATAGGTTTATGTTTTATATATTTACGAATGTACCTCTGACGTCAAAAATAACGGCCGAATATTTGAGAGGATTATGTATCTATTCGATGACATAATTTTTGCAAAAAAAAATGAAAGGCAAGGGAAGGCATTGTTAAAGGCACGCAGCAAAAGCTTTCAAACGAGGTAGTAAAGAAAATGAACCGAGCCTACGGGGCTTCGCTATCTCTCTCTCTCTCTCTCTCTCTCTCTCTCTCTCTACACACAAGTATGACAGGATATATATATATATATATATATATATATATATATATATATATATTATAGCGGGTATCTCTCATTCCTTTTCTAGTTGTAGTAGGATTCCGTAGCAGGTTAACCGAATTTGGCCTTATGGTAAGATAGCCCACTATCATTCATAAAATGATTATAAATTCAAGGAAGGCAATTAGAGTATAAAATAACATTTATACATATATATACATAGCAATTATGTTTTACAATTAAAACAATACTTGAAATGAAGGTCCAACGGAAGTTAGAGAGAGTTCAGGGCAAAATAATGATGAGCTGAAAGGGATAGAAGAATGTTCATTGAAAATATAATGCTGAAAGTGTAAAAGGCTTAGTAGTGGGATTAATGTTCATTTAGAGTTTCCGATTCTCAGGTCAATAAGTACTTATGAGGAATGAGGTCGGTTAGTGCTTTTGAGAACAGGGAGAAAGTAAAAGGTCAGAATAGTACTTATGAGAACAGGGAGAAAGGAAAAGGTCAGCACAGTAGCCGCTCGACATAGGTCAAAGGGAGGCAGGTGGCTCTATCCTATCGTCCTTCTGTCTGACGAAGTGTTTGTGTCTTCGCTTTTTATATCGGAATTTTGGATCAAACGCAGCTAGTTTCGAATTTCATCCTTGTATTAGATTTCGGGCTTCTCATTGGCTGGTAAATAAAAAAAAATGGTAATTTGATATTTGATTGATTTTTATTTTTCAACATAGAATTAAACAAAGAGAATTAAACATAGAGACAAGTCCATTTTTAACGTGGCGGATGGCCAAAAACGGTGACAAATGATGATGGTATGGTTCTTGGTCACATGAGGGTATAGTGGCATGAGGGGATTGGTCTGCGAGCTACTCCTGCTATGGGTAGAGGGAGTAACCGTAGTAACTATGACCTCTTTCGTTGATTACAGGCATTGGAGTATGTTAGTAGAGATATTGAAATTTATTTTATTTAAGCTAGGTTTAAGCTGTTTGATGTAGATAGCTTCGAGGATTTTGAGTTTTCGTTTATTATTTTCTTGTCTAAGTATACATGTATTTTCCACAAGTGTTTTTCTGAGAAGTGTGCGTTGATAACCGTGGTGTTTTAAATGTCAGAATATGTTTTAATTCTTGTTTAAGTGTAGTGTAAGACGCCTTCAAACCTAGCTTAAATACCACCACTATTTTGTCACCGTTTTCGGCCATCCGCCACGTTAAATATGGACTTGTCTCTATGTTTAATTCTCTTTGTTTAATTCTACTTTGTCAATAACTTATATGTTCACTCTTTGATAATGGCTTATGTAAGCCGAAAGCTCAGACCGGATAAAAAAAAATCAACAATTACTGCGATTTCTTGTTGTCTTTTAACGATAGTACCATCAAACGTATCAGACTATACGAAAGGATCCTGCATAAAATAGACAAAACTTGTCTGCATTATTTAATGAAACCTGCATTAATGAAAAAAATGCTGCCAAAATGCACACACACACACACACACACACACACACACACACACACACACACACACACACACACAATATATATATATATATATATTAATCTTCCGAAGACAGATCTGTTTCGCTGCATTACAGCACATCAGTACGGTTAGACATTTAATTGCTTCTAGCCAGGATTGAAACCCGACAGAATTGACATCAGACGACGATTCTAACTACGAACTATGGGCTCGAGGAAGGCGAACTTTTGCGTGTTATATACAATGTAAACACACGCCAGTAGCTGAGAGTGTCCGAAATCATTATAAATGAACGATGCGTAGATGCTTGAGTAGCTACCATTTTTTAAAAGTTTACCATTCCTCCATAGTGCTCATTTGGTGTGTGAGAGCGTAAATAGTCATCCGCAGACAGATCTGTTTCGCTGTATCACAGCTCATCAGTACGGTTAGACTTCCGATTTCTTCAAGCCAGGATTGACATCAGTCGGCGATTCTACCTCTGAGCTATGGGCGGTCGATCGAGGAAGGCAAACTTTAGTGTGTTATATACAATGTAAACACACGCCAGTAGCCAAGAGTGCTCGGATTCATTACTGAATGAACGATATATATATATAGGGATTTTATTAATAAGGTGGATTTGTTTATTGGATTGTTAAGCGGCTCATCAACTCTTTATGAGTCAATACCAATTTTGAACTTTTTGCGAGGAGAATTATTCGGTTCTGTTACAAAAAAAAATACGTTGGTGGTAAATATATATTACTGGCAGTTTCTTTACTATGAAAATGTATAGCTTGTATTTTTAATATAGAAATGTATTTTTATACATTCGTAGTATTTTAATATTAGGTTTGTGGTTAATTATTTACTTGTAGTTAGGACCCAAAAAGTTGCTTCCATTTCGAGTCAAGAGGGACATGACAACAACAGCAATTAAGAGTTAGTTTCACGCTCCTCAAAAACTCCCGATCATAAGTTCCTCTGACGGATGTAGTTTATCGACACACCAAAGAAGATTATATATATATATATATATATATATATATATATATATACGTATGAATTATTTTGAATGTCGGATCAGACGAGGTTTTTATCATGCTTATATAACACAATTTTCGATTTTACCGTAAACAAGCATATCTGCTCTGAAATCTATCGTATTGTCAACAAATGTAAACATGTTACGGAAATTACGAATTTTAACGAAACTTACCGACAATTTGTAATGAATTATTTTGAACATTATTTTTACCGATACTCGTATTTAAGTAGATATTCTGTTTTTAATTAAACAGTATTTTTATATTTATATCTACCGGCCAGATTATTTACGATAAATTCATTACAAATTGTCGGTTGCTTATAACCAAGTTTCGTTAAAATTCGTTAATTTCCGTAACATGTTTATACATACGTATGTATCAGTCATTCACATACAAGCCTTTCCGACAGCTACAATCTTCAATAATTCAAATCTAAAATCAATAGACATCTGTTTCACTAACTTGCATCCTCTCTCTCATGCTTTTTCTCCCTCCACTACACTCACATCAGTATTCTCTTCTTTCTCATATTCTCTTCCTGACACCCCCTGTAACCTGTCACTTTTTCTCATAACGTTTCTCCTATGTAACCCCTGCACAAAAGTGGCAGTAAAATGCCGTGCTTGTGGCCACACGATTATATAAAATATATATTCGTCATTCACATACAAGCCTGTTTCGCAGTAGCACAGCTCATCAGTGTGTGCTAGACACATCCACTTGCTTCTGGCCGGGATCGAAACTCGACTGCTTTGGTGTCAGTCGGAGTCACTACCCCCTAAGCCATAGGCGCATGGAATCAGAGACGGGAAATTTTAACTTGTTCTATATGAGTAGTGTATACACACGTCAGTCACCGAAAGAACTAAATTCATCTCTGAAGAGTCATGCATACATCGCAGTAGTGGGAAAAAAGTTTTTAAAATCTTCTTCTCTAGTGAGTTCAATCGTAGTGAGAGCATAATATATATATATATATATATATAGTCAAATCTGTTCCGCTGTATCACAGCTCATCATTACGGTTAGACAGCCGATTGTTTTTTGCCCAGGATTGAAACCCGACCGAATTGGCGTCAGTCGGCGATTCTACCTCTGAGCTATGGGCGCTCGGCACACACACACACACACATATATATATATATATATATATATATATATATATATATCATTTACTTTAGAACATGTGCAATCTACTACAAAATTGTACATTTTGTTTCGACATTGAAGGAACAATGTCTCATCAGGTGTTTAATAATGATGGTAATAAATTATTCATTATAGAAAAAATTAAAAAAAACACGACAATTGGAATTTTTTTTTACAAAATTGGGAATGGTATTGACCAAATTCTTCTGGATATGAGTTAATTAGTATTACTTGTATCCTTAAAAAAAACTTTTAAAATCTACGAATATTTTCTGGCTTTAAATAAACTGCAACGGTTTGATAGGTCGTAGAACAATGAATCAATCCATCGATTAATTATGTTTTATTTTTTCTTGACCACTGGCAATACCTTTCTTTTGAATTTTTAACTTATTTATACATCAGAATTGTTACAGCAAACATCTGCTCCATATTTTGCCACTCCTTTAGCAATGTCATTTTAAGGGTTGCAACTGACGTGATTTTAGTTGCACGCTCTCAAAGTTTTCGGTCAAGATGCCCCCAAATAGTGCTTTAGATGATTCATGTCAGGCTACCCATGTCAGTGATTTTATTCCTTGCGATTCATTCCAGGTCTTTGCTGTTTTTCTCGTATGACATACAGCTCTATTTTCTTGAAAAAGTGTTGTGGGAGCATTACCCACATATTAGAGTGAACTCATCCAGATTCTGTTTAAGCCAGGAGACAGTACTTGGCGAAGGACTAAGTCGAGTAACTGGCTCTGGCCTTCGGGTTGGGGCCCAAAATGACCAGTTTTGAACCTATCCACCACGGTGGACAGACAATGTTTTGACTACTACCTGGACGTACGCGCTCAGGTTCCCCACATTAAAAAAGACTTTGTGCCACATCTCTCTCAAGTGGGGGAGAAGGGTAAATATCACTAAGTAGAGTAACTGAACCTGGCTCCAGTCTGGGGTCCAAATGACCAGTTCAAGACCAGTTTTGAACCTATTCACCGCGGTGGATAGGTAATGTTTTGACCAGTACCTGGGCGTAGTCGCTCAGGTTCCCCACGTTAAAAAATAAATTGTGTCACATCTCTCTCAAGTGGGGGAGAAGAGTAAATATCACTAAGTCGAGTAACTTTAGTAGTAGCATTATTGCGATACTTCAAGACTCTGCTAAGCGCTTATATTTGATTTACTATCTGTATTTATTATATGTTGTATTGTACTTTGTATTATTGTCAATATATATATTTAACCCAATCCGTTGCGTTCGGGCTTTCTTTGAGTGGTCTTAAAACCAAGGCCACATCAAAAAGGTAGACATTCTTGTCAATCTGATTGATTTCAAATTGTGAGAATAGTCTTTTCTTTGATATTTGACAGAATTTTGGACCAATCAACTGTTCGTCAAAAGAATCAGCTAAGATTTTCCTCCAATCCAGACAGCGCCAAACACCATTACACCAATCCCGCCATGTTTCAATGTCGCCCGCAGACATTGAATGTTCCAAGTCTTATTCTGATTTCTTTAATCATAAACTTCGAATATAGGCAGAATTTACTTTTATCTGACCAAGTTACAGACTGCCAAAATTCATAATCTTTACTCTAGAATTTTCCAGCCCAGTCCAGACACCTGTTCATGTTAATCTGTGTAATAAAAGGTTTCTTTTTTTGCAAATTTTCTTTGATAGTTTTGTGGGATCTCCCCTTTGTATAGGATAATGGGCTTGACTGAGTGTACATATACTCCTGCCATAGAGGGAACAACAGTTGAGTGTAATAGTAGAAATGCGTGCGAGTTACCGGAGAGTACCGGAACTGATACGTAAGTTACCGAGAGACACCAAATTTGCCCAGAGACTATCGCATCAGAAATCAGACTAGCTCTGTGCTCCACTCATCTAGAACAATATACACGGATATACTAATATTCTATGGTGATTAGAAGTTTACCTCTTCCCAACTGATCTTGTTCTTTAAGCATCAGCTTAAAGTCAAGATCAGGACGGAAAGGAAACGACTCGCTCCATCTGAATTTGGCAAAAGGTGGGTGAGTCTTGAGCGTTTCTGTCGAGTGAAAGTTGCTGACCTGGAGTGGTTGTTTGATGATGGTTAGGCATCAGGATATTGGGTGTGCTGGGCGGAACATGTACACCCCTTCCCTGTTAGGTTAGAGTAGGAAGTATTTGATTTTCTGTTTTTCTCTTTAAAGTTAACTTAGCTAGGTTATGATTGCTCATTGGCCCCTTTTTTCTTTTTAGCCCCAGTTTTCTTTTAGTTTAATCTCTACCCCTTCCCACTTTAGGTGTTCAGAAATGTTAGTTCTCCGGTGGTCTTTCGTTATTTTTCAAGTGTGCTTTTCGTTTTTGTTATGGTGCTTAAATGTGTGAGTGTTTGTGTGAGTGATTGCTGATCGGATAAGTGGTATTATTATATTTATATAGCCACGCATTATTTTTCGTCCGGGGAACTGATTTTGCTGTCACAATATTAGAGTAGTGGGGGGCATTTATTACTAATACAATTTTATTTAGTTTCTTGTAAATATCGTATATTCATTGTATAAAATTTTTAGGGAATTTTAAATGTTGTTATTTTCTGCCCATGCCCTCCACTGAAAATTGTATATATGGGAGTTAAGTAGGACTACATAGAGAACCTGAGGTATTGTGGTGGTCGTGGTAAGAATGGTAAGTAAAATTACGGTGTTATGGTGTAAGGTTTATTGTAAGTGTGTCAGGGTCGACGAAAGTGAATAGCTAAGTTAAATTAGGACAGATGAAGACCAGCCTTCCCCATCCCCAATTTCGGCCTTGTGCCACATTTTTTTTATCCTATACAAAAATAAATAATGTTGTAGTTGACAGAGAGAGTAATCGTAGAGATCCGTGCGAGTTATCGGAGAGTACCGGAACTGATACGTAAGATACCGAAGTTACCCAGAGACTACCACATCAGAAGTCAGATTAGCTCTGAGCTACACTCAGCTAGAATAATATACAGGGATATACTATTTCCAACGACTTCACTTCAAGTCTTGTATATACTTATTTCTTACTAATAGTATTCCTGGATTTACTAACCTGCGTTCAAGTTCCTGTATTACGTTCAATATAACCTAATTTTCTATCTCCATATCTGTTTTTTTGTTCATTATTTTGTGCGGTTCCTTCACTCGGAATCCACAAAAAATAAGCTAACACTTTTGGTGTCTTTCTTACCGGATATTGCGACATTTCCATGCTGTTGGCGACATCTTTGAGGCTCTGATGACGGTTTCTGATAACTTCTCTCTTCAGCACCCTTTTCGGTCTCTCAGGAATGATGCTTGGTCTTCCTGAACGTTCCACACGACAAAAATCTTCTTCATTAAATTTCTTGACAATAGTTTTAGCAATTTGTTGATTAACCTTGGAAAAGCTCTGCTTGACTTTCCCCACTAATGCCATCCTATTATCTGTTGTCGCTGAAATTCACCAATATCCTTAATTCTTCGTTCTCGCCTGAATCCATCCTACACATATACACATCAACCATCCGATCATGCATTGTATACTGTTGTCATATCTGGTCAGGTGCCCTTGCTGTTCAAGATGAGAATCTATAATGTAATCGACCCCATCCTGGCAGCTCAACTCCAGTCACTATCTAATGTGGCTTCCTTCTGTCTCTTCTACAAAGATTTTTACAGCTTCTGCTCCAACGAGCTTAACTCCGTGGTGTTCTCTCTACACCAATCTACTAGACTGGCAACATGGTTCCACCATTTTACAGTAAAAGCAACCAAATGCACCCGTTACTTCTCCTCTAACAGCTTATTTTCTTGCACTTCCCACCAGTAAACCTCTCTTCCGTATACTTGCATCCTTGATAAATACAATCTCCAAGAGTTATCAATTGTCATCTCTTATCTACTTGACTCCCATCCTTATCATATCACCCATAAGCATGGACCAAGCGATTCTCCCGGGGAGCACTACACTACGCCTCCTCGGACTTACCCTGTCCTCAGACCTCAAATGGAACCACTATATTGAATCCATAGCAAAATCTACTGCTAAGAAGGTTGGGTCACTATGTCGATCCAGGATGTTTTTTCCACCTGAATCCATCCTGCATATATACAAGTCAACCATCCGTCCGTGCATGGAGTACTGCTGCCATTTATGGTCAGGTGCCCCTGCCGTTCTCCTCAGTGTTCTTGACAGGCTCCAAAGGAGAGTCTGTAATGTGGTAGGTATTGATCTGACGACTCGACTGCAGCCACTTCCCCATCGTCGAAATGTGGCCTCCCTTTGTCTGTTCTATAAATACTTTCATGGCTTCTGCTCAGACGAACTTAAGTCACTGATGCCTCATCAACAGGTGTTTACTCGCGCAACCAGACTCGCAACTGGTTCCCACCCATTCACAGTCAGGTTAGCCAAATGCAGACGACAATTCTACTCCTGCAGCTTCTTCTCTCGCACTTCCCGCCTGTGGAACTCGCTCCCGTATTTTTGCTTTCCTGACGGCTACAACCTCCAGAAATTTAAATGCAATGTCAATACTCATCTACTAACGACTGGGCTCTATCTCTCTTCCCACCCCCGTATAACCTTCTCTTTCTCTCCACCTATGTATCTGTCATCGCACCTGCTTTCTCAGCTTTCTATTGTTCCTTTCTAACTAGTTTGTACTCCTCACTCTTTTCTTCCTCTAAAAAAAGTAATAGACTCTATTAAACATGTCAAAATCGATGCAATTGCAGCCACTGGGAGCTGGTTAATGTTTCTTTGATTTGGCCTTGTGTCATACATAACCGACCTCACTACAGCTTACAAGTTTCATGCAGAATAATCATCAGAATTAACAGGTTTTCATCATTAGAAGGTTGGTTGTTGGCCGGTTCGAATTTGTGGAATAGCGTGGAATAGTGTAAGAATAAAATATACAATTTATTAAAAGGAAAGGTTAAAAATAAGTTGTAGGAGTTCATGTTCAACTATTAAGAAGTTAAGGGTAGAGTTCGTATTTAATGATAAAGTTAAGGGTATCAAGACTTTGTAAAAAATGTTCGTAGTAGTAATTTTTGAAAGAGTATGTATGTATGTATTCTGTAGGAATGTCTTGGATAGAGAAGAAGAAGTAAAAGGAATTAGCGGAAGGAAAGAGAAAGAGAACAGAATGTCCGGGTCAGCTTAAATCTTCTCTCGTTACATTTTTAGTTTGTTTTTGCTGCTTCCATTCCTGACTGTCTTCACTGACGCTGACCGGGGCCTTTTATTGTATTCAGATTTTCACACTGACTCGCGAAATCCTCATGTCTTGCAAGTAGCTCCCATTGGTGAAAATTAATTTGACACCTACTTGCAAAATCTGGTTTCGACTTTTTCTTTAAGCACATAGTCAGTCCTTTTTGTATTTGGAAAAAAAACAGGATTTCACACGAATTGTGAATTGTGAATTCTTGTAAAAGTGAAGATGAAAGTTGATTTTAATTCTTAATTTCATATCAACTAGATAACCAAGAGTGGCTAAAAAATTATGGTAGACAGTATAAAGTATTGGCGGTGGGGGATTATGTTACAGAATGCTACAAAATGACGCATGAAGAAAGAATTCCAAAATTCTTGATAAAATTTCATTCGCTCTTCCAAGAATTCCTGCCTTCTTTCTTCTTCTTCTAAAAAAATGGAAATTTATTGTCAAACATTGAGATATAAAAACGGAGAAAAGATCTTTTTTCGCTTCTTTATAACTGATTTATTTGATCGATTACAAAAGCAAACATATATATATATATATACCCAAACTACAAACATCTTGTTTACTCCATTCAAGAAAAAGGAAAAAAAAAACATCTATCGGAAAATTCTAACGCAGATATCTCCCTCGTATATACAAAGATCAAATTATAATCGGATTTCTAGCAAGTGTTTTGTATTTCTTTATTTATTGATGCAAAAATTAAACAATGTTTTATATTTGTAAAAAAGAGAAAAAAATAATGTCGATTGAGATTACCTTTTCTTTGATGCAAGAGGCCCTTTGAATTAATTGTCTTCAACCTCTGAACCAGATATAAATATTCTCAAAATAATTCCCTTCCCTTGGAAAACAGTTTCCTTTTGTTATGTTATTTGTATAATATCGAGCGAAAGTTATTTCTTGGAAAATTATAAACAGTAAAAATAAAAAATAATAATCAAATTTCCTTGTTTGGCAAATGTTCAATTTTCTTTATTAAACTCGATCTGAAAAAATAGAATGCTCAGATAATTTTATCGGATAGATTTATGTAAAAAAAATTAGATAATTAGAAATATTTAATTTAAATTACTCGAAGGAAAATAAGTGATATATGAAACTTTCAACAGAAAATATTTTCACAGATATATTAAGGTATAATAAAGTTTTAATATTTGTTTATATTTCTTAGAAGAGGTATTTATATTATTTACATTGTTCGGAGTGTTGTCCTCATCTTTACTGCCATATTCACAACGTTTCGGCTTTATTTAGTCAGTCAGTCAGTTAAATGCCATACGTGAAACACGCTTGGGCGATCATGTCTCGAAAGCGACATGAGTGACAGGGTAGAAGATTATCCCGCAGTAGGTTGCCATTGCTTTCTGCTGTAGAATGGTTGCCACCCAAGCCTATAGAACCCAATCTGTCCTGTTATTTAACCCATAACTGGAAGGAAGAGACGGATTAATACCTTTCCCAAGGGTATTTGCGCGTAATTGAATGCAATGAATTCCAACGGAATTCGAACTCGGCTCTCCGATTTCTCGTTCCGAGCCGATATCCACTGCACTACAACGCAGATCCTCATTTAGTATCTGTTATATTTCTGAGATGAGGTATTGTAACTATTTTAACTATTGCCATTATACGGATTGTTGTCCTCATCTTAATTGCCATATTCATGACGTTTCGGCCGTTGAACACACCAGCCTTCCTTAGGATTTGTCTACATTATTGAAATGAGGCACTGTAACTATTTACACTATCCATTGTCGTAGTGTTGTCCTCATAATCATTGTCATATTTGATAATGGCGGCATTAATGACGAAAAAACAAACAAACTTGAGTTGAGTTGAATAGAGATAGCTAAGCCATCAAGAAGTGGCATTATTCATGGAACGAGAAAAATCAATTCCAGTGATCAGAATAAAGGATTCTGTTCAAAATGCCAGTAATCTGAAAAAGGTTGGAGCGTATAAGAGCTGAAGCTACGTGAATATGACAATAAAGATATGGACAACAGTTCGAACAATGTATATAGTGTAAATACATCATCTCAGAAATTTAGACAGGTCCTAAAGAAGGCCGGGGCGTACAACGGCCGAAACGTCGTGAATATGGCAATAAAGATGAGGAAAACAGTCCGAACAATGTAAATAGTCTGAATAGTTACAATACCTAATCTCAGAAATATATATTCAACAATATATGTTTAGAAAATTATCTGTTGCCTCGATACAATATATATATATATATATTGTCATCCGCAGACAGATCTGTTTCGCCGTATAACAGCTCATCATTACGGTTAGACTCCGATTGCTTTTTTACCCAGGATTGAAACCCGACCGAAATGGCGTCAGTCGGCGACTCTATCCCTGGGCTATGGGCTTTCGGTAGAAGTAAGCAGACATTTTAGCGCATATCATTATACGCGCCCAATAGCTAGAGCGCTCTAATTTATTTCACTGAATGAGCGAAGCGTACACACACACACACACACACACACACATATATATATATATATATATATATATATATATATGTGTCTAATAAAACCTCGAATACTACATTTATTGAATTGTATAGCTATTTAGGCGAGACAAATCTCGCTTCCTCATCAACGATCAAAAACATTTTTTTTCAAATATGGTACAAGAGTTCACATTACGCGAAGGTTACAAAAAAACATTTCCAAACACAAGAAATTTATATTTTAAAAAGGTGATGTGGAGTTAAGAAAGAAAATTAATTAGTGAAACCAATAAAATGTAACTGCAATTTCTACTCCAACAGCTTCTTTCCTCGCACTTCACGCCTGTGGAATTCCCTACCGCATGCTTGCTTCCCCGACGGCTACAACCTCCAGGAGTTTAAATGTAAGTTCAATGACACCTCCTCACACACTAACTCACACCCACTCTCTCCAACTCTCTCCCTATACACATCCTAAGTCGTCTATCACCCCCCTCCTGATATTTTCTATACCCAATCCCTCTATGTAACCCCCTGCGCTATAGTGGCAGTGGATGCCTTGCTTGGGGTGACACGATTAAAAAAAAATTAAGTTAAAAATTTGTCGTCCTGACATTGATACAGGGGTTGCTTAAAAAGACAGAGAAGGGGATTGGTTTATCCAATGAAATAACAATATTTCTTAATGACATCATTCCTTTTCTTCTTCTTCTTCTTCTTCTTCTTCTTCTTCTTCTTCTTCTTCTTCTGATTACATCATTTATTTTTCTGACTTTAAAATCCGTTCTCAGGAATAATTTTTAGGTTTAACCTTACCTGATCTCATCAAAACTTTACGACAAGCCTGAAACAGTATTCTGGCTAAAGTTTACTTTTCGGTTTCGCCAGCTTCAAAAGCTTCCGCTCTATATCACACAATGGTCGACAATACGATGAGACCATTTGACCTGTTGCGTTACACCTGCAAAATGTTTTGATCAATTCACTTTCCAGCCAGTTTCCAGAATTTTAAAACTTTCGTTCTGAATGGGCGTGCCTCTTCGTTCTACAGCACGAATGCTGGTGTCCCACAAGGCTCTATCCTGGGCCCAACGCTCTTCCTTATTTTCATCAACGACCTCCCAGATGAGATCAGGTCCCAAGTAGGCATCTACGCAGATGACACTACAATATACTCCCGCTCCAGTAAGAAACCTGTCGTGGCGGACAGACATAATCTCGCTGCTGACCTTGAGCGGGATCTACACTCTGTGGTGAACTGGGGCAAGAAGTGGCTTGTCAACTTCAATTCCTCGAAGACCAAGCTGTTGTCTGTCAACCATTACAGGCAACCTCTCCTGCCTCCCATAAGCATGGACCAGATGATTCTCCCGGAGAGTAATACACTACGCCTCCTCGGACTTACCCTGTCCTCAGACCTCAAATGGAAGCACTATATTGAATCCATAGCAAAATCTACTGCTAAGAAGGTTGGGTCACTATGTCGATCCAGGATGTTTTTTCCACCTGAATCCATCCTGCATATATACCAGTCAACCATCCGTCCGTGCATGGAGTACTGCTGCCATTTATGGTCAGGTGCCCCTGCCGTTCTCCTCAGTGTTCTTGACAAGCTCCAAAGGAGAGTCTGTAATGTGATAGGTACTGATCTGGCGACTCGTCTGCAGCCACTTTCCCATCGTCGAAATGTGGCCTCCCTCTGTCTCTTCTATAAATACTTTCATGGCTTCTGCTCGGATGAGCTTAAGTCACTGATGCCTCCTCAACAGGTGTTTACCCGTTCAACCAGACTGGCAACTGGGTCCCACCCATTCACAGTCAGGTTAGCCAAACGCAGACGACAATTCTACTCCTGCAGCTTCCTCTCTCGCACTTCCCGCCTGTGGAACTCACTCCCGTATTCTTGCTTTCCTGACGACTACGACCTCCAGAAATTTAAAAGCAAAGTTAATACTCACCTACTAACCACTGGCCTCTAGCTCTCTCCCCTCCCCTGTATAACCTTCCCTTTCTCTCCGCCCATGTACCTGTCATTGCACCTGCTTTCTCAGCTTTCTATTGTTCCTTTCTAACTAGCTTGTACTCCTCACTCTTTTCTAATTAATCTTTCTACATTTATGTAACCCCCTGCACATCAGTGGCGTTTCTGCCTTGCTCGGGGTGAAATGATTAAAAAAAAAAATATATATATATATATATATATATATATAGGAAATTTATCAAGAAAAATATAAGGATTTATTATGTTATATGTGTTTATATACAAGAGCAAGATGCCATTGGTTTATCAAGGATTCTGAATTTGAGAATATTCTTGAATATTCATTAGATGGTTGAAAGTTCAAACCATGTAAAGGATACATTGATTGATTAAATGGAGATTAGATTGTTCTAGTTTGGGATAGCCGTATGTACTGAACATATTCAATATTTTAATATTTACGATTTCTTATATATATATATATATATATATATATATATATATATATATTTAATCATTTCACCCCGAGCAAGGCAGAAACGCCACTGATGTGCAGGGGGTTACATAAATGTAGAAAGATTAATTAGAAAAGAGTGAGGAGTACAAGCTAGTTAGAAAGGAACAATAGAAAGCTGAGAAAGCAGGTGCAATGACAGATACATGGGCGGAGAGAAAGTGAAGATTATACAGGGGAGGGGAGAGAGCTAGAGTCCAGTGGTTAGTATATTTCCTTCATGGTTATTTTTCAGGTCTTCTTCTTCTTCAATGTACATTTTCCTTTCAGGACGTAGGCGATCATGGCTTTCCACGTTTCCTTATCCCTGATGGCTCTTAGCACGCTTTCTTCTGTTACCACACGCAACCTCCGCTCAGGCCCTTCAAATATGTTATCCACTGCTTTCCCCTGTCTCTTTTTCCCTCGAATGTGGCTTGTTAGTATCAGATTCTCCAAGCCTTCCTTCCTCATTACATATCCCAGGAACTTTAGTTGCCTCTTCCTGAGGCTCAGTATTAGTTTCCTTTTCATTTCCATCCTACCCAAAAACCTCATAATTGCTCGATCCATGATATCCGTAGATAGAACCACATTTCCGTAGCTTCAAGTCTTTCCTTAATCATTGATGATATTGTCCAGAATTCACTGCCATATTGAAGAACTGACATCCCATAGCAATCCAGTACTCTCTTTGTTTCTAGCGAAATGTTCCTGTCTCTTAATACTCAGCATCTGGAACACTTTCTTTGCCGTGCCAATTCACTTTTGGATCTCTTTGTCGTACTTTCCGTCTTCTGTTAAAACACTTCCCAGGTATTTAAATATTTGTACCTGCTTGATTTTAGTATCCCCCACCTGTATTTGGCATTTTGGGCTACCCTTTTTGCTGATGACCATTTATTCGGTTTTCTTGAATTTTGCAGATGATTTAATTTAATTTAAATTTAAGATGATGCTTAAACGTCAGGCACTAGGTTAAATTTTTTTTAAGTTCATATTTAACGTTGAATGCTTTTTTTTAAAAAAACAATTGAAGCTTTTGTCCCTCTTTACCATAAATCATTCTAAAAGGTGCGTTCCATTAGGGACACCGGAAAAGCAACAACTGTTTTTTTTTTCTTTTTTTATGAGTAACCTTCCAACGTTCAAATCTAATATGGATCTTATCCTGTTTCCGTCAAACCATCTTGGGGAAAAAGAACAGGTGCTGAATTGGATTACTAAACTTATGAAACACAAATTCAACGAACGGCATAAAACTTTCAGTGATAAAAACAAAATAAATATCGTGAGAAATCGATGAAAAATACGATTGTTTCTTCGAATCGACGAAAAATGTTTTGCTGCCATAGTTTGAAAGAGAAGGACATCTTTAACATTCAAATATTGAAATATGAATATTTGAATATTTACGATTTTTTTTTTAGTTTTGAAAATCGAGAAAAAAAATATGAATAAAAAAAACGTAAATTGGAATGTTTTGATGAAATGTTGGTCGGCTTAAAAGAAAACCGGACAAGAGAACTTGAACCTTCATCTTGGAGAAAATAGAAATTATGAATTAAACATTTGGATTAAATGGTGATCAAATTGAGAGAAGATCCTACTGAAATAAAAAAAAAACAAGTTAAATCTAAAAATTCAATTGTTGAAATCATAAACAAATAGTAAATAAGAATAAAAATGGTTTGCAGTAAATTTTGATCAGATTTAAATAATAATAATAATAATAATAATAATGATACTAGGCAGGACATTATTGCTAAAAACCAGAAAGAGAAAATTTATTAATTGATATGGCTTGTCCAGCGGATTGTAACAGCAAGCAAGGAATTTGAAAAAACTGTAAAAATATAAAGACCTTGAAATTGAAAACAAGAGTTGTGCCAGTGATAGTAGGTGCACTTGGAATGATAAAAAAATGGAACAAAACAAAACATTGAAAGAATCCCTGGAATCCCCAGCTTAAGAGATATACAAAAAATCGTCTTATTAAGTACAGCCCACACACTAAGGAGAACTTTGTCTATGTAACGCTAGGGATGATGTGGAAGATAGAAAAACATGAAATGGAGCCATAACAACACGCCACGATCTGCCTTAGGTCTTCCCGCAGACTTCGTTGGTCGTGCGACCATAGCAGAAATCGAAATATAATGAAAAATTACACAATGATAATAATATGGAAAATATATAAACAAAAACTGGTATGAACATCACCAGGCTCCGGTTACAGAAATTCTATGGGATTACACCATCGACACAGACAGAAAAATGAAAGCAAATAGGCCAGACATTATTGTTCAAAACCAAAAAGAAAAAAATGCTTATTAATTGATATGGCTTGTCCAGCGGATTGTACCATAACAACCAAAGAATTCGAAAAACTCTCAGAATATAAAGAACTGGAAATTGAAATAGAAAAAATGTGGAAATTAAAAACAAAACTCGTGCCAGTGAGAGTGTGTGCACTTGGAATGATAAATAATGAAACAAAACAACACATTAAAAGAATCCCTAGAAACTCCAGCTTAAGATATATAAAAAATGTCTTGTTAATTACAGCCCACACACTAAGGAAAACTATGTAACACTAGGGATGTTAGGGGAGATAGAAAATACGGAAAATGGAGCCATAACAACACACGACGACCTGCCTTAGGTCTTCCCGCACATTTGGTAGGTAGTTCGTCCATAGCAGAAATCGAAATATGATGAGAAATGACACCATAATAATAAAAATAATAGAGTGCGAATTAGAAAAAAAAGAAACGAATAAACGAATAAACGAATAAACGAATAAACGAATAAACGCTGTGTTTGACAATATTAAACAATATTTCGACAGAATCTCTGTCTGCTTCAAGTCAGATTTAAACCGTTTTTAGCATGAAAAGACAAAAAATACGCCTTTGTGCAAAGGTTACTTGTAATGAAATAAAAGGGATTATTAGCAAAGAAGGCGAATAAAACCCCAGCCTAAAAAGGGTCACAACTTGAAACGTACTTAATATTATGATAATCTTGTGCTTCCTGAAATTTTCCGTTTGTTCATTAGTTATTACGTGTAATTAATCAAACGGTTTGGGATAAATTTTATAGAACTCACCTGTCACTCAGTAATAATAATAATAATAATAATAATAATAATAATAATAATAATAATAATAATAATAATAATCAGGCAAATATTATGCATAATAATATGGATCCAAAATGCAGGTTTTGTGATAAACACCAAGAAACAATAGACCACCTAATCTCAGGCTGTTCTGTGCTTGCTCCAAATGAATATAAAAATCGCCACAATAGAGTTGGGCAATATTTACATTGGGCAATGTGCAAACATTATGGAAAATCTGTAAACAAACACTGGTATGAACATCACCCAGCACCGGTTACAGAAATAGAAGATCTAACCATTCTATGGGATTACACCATCTACACAGACAGAAAAATTGAAGCAAACAGGCCAGACATTATTGTTAAAAACCAGAAGGAGAAAACTTGTCTATTAATTGATATGGCTTGTCCAGCGGATTGTAACATAGCAATCAAGTAATTTGAAAAACTGTCAAAATATAAAGACCTGGAAATTGAAATAGAAAAAATGTGGAAATTGAAAACAAGAGTTGTGCCAGTGTTAGTAGGTGCACTTGGAATGATAAAAAATGGAACAAAACAACACATTAAAAGAATCCCTGGAAACCCCAGCTTAAGAGATATACAAAAAATTGTCTTATTAGGTACAGCCCACACACTAAGGAAAACTTTATCTATGTAATGCTAGGGTTGATAGGGAAGATAGAAAAACATGAAATGGAGCCATAACAACACGCCACGGACTGACATAGGTCTCCCCGCAGACTTGGTTGGTAGTGAGACCAAAGCAGAAATCGAAATCTGATGAAAAATGACATAATAATAATAATAATAAAAGTAGAAGAAGTATATCAGCCATAAACAAATTGGCTTTCCCTATGGTGCAAAACAGTCTGAAGATTCTTAATTAGATCATAGCTGTCATTTAGCGAATGGATGTCAAAACGAGAATATGATGTAATGAATAGTTGGTGAGCATGTATACACCTTGGTTCCCCCTCCTTGGAGTATGATTGGCTGGTGTCAGCCATAAATACAGACGAAGGTAAGGACGTTCACAGTGAGTGAAAGAAATCTAGAGATCTTCGATAAAATCCCAAGGGATCAAATGCGTTACAAAAACTCTTTCCACATATATATATATATATATATATATAAGTAGAAATATATATATATATATATATATATATATATATATATATATATATATATATATATATATATATATATATATATATATATATATATATATATATATATATATATATATTTTCTCCTTTTCTGATACATATAATATTGTTAATGATGTAATGAATAGGTAATGAATATGTATACACCTTGGTTCTCTTTCACTGAAATGTCATTGGCTGGTGTCAGCCATAAATACAGACTGAGGCGAGGACGTCCAGAGATCCAAAAGTCTTCCACGAGAGAGCTACTACTAGAGGTCTACAGGTCTTCGACTAGAGATATACGACTATTGACTACGCCTACGTCTCAGGATACTGCATACGAAGTTTATGTCTATGTACTTGATTGAACTTCCCCGTTACATCTGCCTAAACCACTCAATATATATCCCTTTCCGGGACATGTCAGAATACATCTCACTTGCCAACGCATGCATTATCCTAAAATTGATGTTCATCGACTATATGTGTCCAGATCGGAAAGAGCTAGAGGATAAGTTCAGCTAGAATTACAACGACCGGTTATCAAAGATATCCGGAAACTACAGACGGATGGATGATATTTTTTTTTGTCAGAGAACATGGAATAAATACGAAACTTTATTCGGTATCTGGTGTGGGCGGCAAAGCGAACTTCGCTGCCGAGCTTGAAAAGGACCTCCAATCCGTAGTGGACTGGGGTAAGAAATGTCTCATAAATTTTAATGCTTCCAAAACGAAGCTGCTAACAATTAACCATCATAGACAATTGCACCAACCTCACATTAGCATGGAACAGGCCTGCCTCCCTGAAAGTAAAACTCTACGCATCCTTGGCCTCATACTCTCAGCGGACCTCAAGTGAAATGACTATATCGAATCCATCGCTAAATCCGCTGCTATGAAAGAGCCCGGAAGTTTTTCCCGCCTGAATCTATCCTGTACATATATAAATCTACCATCCGCCCGTGCATTGAATACTGCTGCCACATCTGGTCGGGTGCCCGTGCTATTTTCCTCGGGGTTCTTGACGAAATAAAACGGAGAATCTGTAATGTGATTGATACCAACTTGGCAGATCGGCTGCAGTCACTCACTCACCGGCGTGTTGTGGCTTCCCTGTGCCTCTTCTAAAAATACTTCCACGGCTTCTACTCCGATGAACTTAGATCACTGGTGCTCCCTAGGTACGAATTTGCACGAGATACTAGATTAGCAACTAGGTCCCACCCTTTTACAGTGAAACCGATAAAATGTAACCGCAATTTCTACTCCAACTGCTCCTGTTCTCGCACTTCCCGCCTGTGGAACTCCCTTTCACATACTTGCTTCCCCGATAGCTACAATCTCCAGGATTTTAAATGTAAGGTCAATAGACACCTCCTAACGCACTAACTCGAATCCATACTCTCAAACACTCTTCCCATCTACTCAACCCCCATCCTCGGCATCCTTACCCGTTTATCACCCTCCTTCTGACATTTCCTATATCTAACCAATCTTTCTCATCACCTTCTCCGATGTAACCCCCTGCTCAATAGTGCCTTGCTTGGTATCAAATGATTAATAAAAAGGAAGCTAATATATTCAAAAAGGGAATTTCGAATTTTTTTTTTTTATAAGCGTTTCACCCCGAGCAAGGCATGTCACTACCACTAATGCGCAGGGGGCTACGTAGATTGGAGAAAGGATGATTAAATATAGGAAATGTCAGAGGGTGGGTGATAGGCGGGTAAGGATACCGAGAATGAGAGTTGGGTAGATGAGAGTGTTCTGAGAATAGTTGGGAGTTAGTGTGATAGGAGGTGTCTATTGACCCTACATTTAAACACCTGGAGATTGTAACTGTCGGGAAAGCAGACTTGTGGAAGGGAGTTCCACAAAGTGAAGAAGTAAAATAAGCAATAATACACCTATCACTGCGGCAAAGAACCTGAAAAATAAAGCAAAAGTCAATGCAATGTACCAAACGCAGAAATGATAGCAAGATAAGCCTCTTCATGGTCAATGCCAGTAACAGAAAAGATGATGTAGAAAAACCCCGTATCCATTAGTGGCCACGTAGTGCAGAGTTAAAAGCTGAAACCAAAGGTTTTATTCTTGCTACATAGAAACAATGCTTGCTACCTAAAATTTACCAACGCACTTACTTAAACTTGTGTTAACACCAAAAATGTAGATTTTGTAATAAATCTTGTGTATCAGGCTTCACGGTGTTAGCATCCACTAAATATAAAACTTGGCACGAAAGATTTGTCTTATATCTACACAAGAAAATATGTTACTTTTACGGGAAGGAAACTGCAAGTCTATTTTTATGTATTTATTTCTATAAATGGGTATTTTCATACTTTCATAGTGTTTTGACCCCAGTTTTAAGGTTTAACTATTTGCCCATAGCTGGGCCCTTAACAATTGCTATCACTCCGAATCAGGGTTGACCTGGGAACAACAGCAATTAAGAGATGTTTTCATGCTCCTCACAACCTCCCAATCAGAGGCCTTGATGCTGGATGCAGTTTACCGTCATGCCCAGGACCATATTCTTATTGTACAGAACCAATGCTTGCTAGAAATTTCCGAGCACACTTACTGAAAAACTTGTGTTAACACCAAAATGTAGCTTCTTTGATAATTATCCAGAAACAATTGACCATCTTGTGTCAGGTTGCACGGTGTTAGCACCAAGTGGAACGTAAGAAAAGTAGAGAAAATAAGAAAATAATACAATAGGCGTCGGTGTATGGTGCTAAATGCCGAGTCGAATTTACAGAATGTCAGCCATAATCACTTTGGCTGTCCTTATGTTGCAATACGGTCTCGAGATCCTTAATTGGATCACAGCTGACATTAAACGAATGGGTGTCAAAACATGAAAACTTCTCACTTGCCAACGCATGCATTATCTTAAAGCTGATGTGATCGACCGTATGTGTCCTGATCCGAAGAAGGCAGAGGATTAGTGCAACTAGAACTGTTTTTCAAAACCACAACAGTTGATCTTGAAAGATACCGGGAAATTACAGGTCTGTGACAACGAACAAAGAAAATTTATTCGGCAATAATGGAAGTCAACACATTTAAAAAAGATTTCAGGTGAATGCAAATAAACATTCAGTGAAAAAGATCAGGATGTAATTTCTCTTGGTAAATTTTCGTTATAAGTCCCAACGCTTTTCCTCTTCAAATTTATCCAAACTAGCATTATCTCTGTGCAAATTTTTTATGCTGAACTAAAATCAACTGTCAGTTATTGAAGAAACTTACCTTTTTTATCTAAATGTTCATAAAAAAACGAACTATATCTCGCACTTTTTCTCTCCCGTAACTCTCACGAAGTCATGTAATTAACTGCAGAATGACGTACTGCGCATTTGAACGAATTTTGGCAGATTTTTTGTCTATTTTTCTTCATTTACTGATACTTCCGGCGATGTACTTCCGGAAATTAAAGTAATACGCTATTGTATTTCTACACTTGTTACTCTCAGGACAGGCAGTACATCGCCGGAAGTTTCAGTAAAGGAAGAAAATAGGCCAAAATTCGACAAAAATTCTGCCTATGTAAATTATTCGTCTTGGGAATTAAACCAATAATATATAAATATTCGTGCACAACAATATAAGACCAATAATATATATTCGCACACAACAAAAAACAGTAATATATATATTCGTGCACAACAAAATTTTACAAAATATTGCAATGACAATTATAAATATGAATGTGGTCATTAATTTATAAAATAGGTCCAAATAAACAAATTTGACATTGACAATTTTTTCTGTTTCACTTAAACAGACGTCAAATACATTGTTTGTTTTTTTCTTTCTTTCGTGTCTTGTTTAACTACACAATCAGAACGGAATATTTCATTATTTATGAGGTTTCTGAAGTATTCGTAGGAGATGTTAAACATTTATATCTCCCCTTTCTTTCTTTTTTTCTTTCTTATTTTCTTTCATTCGTATGTCTTTCATTCGTATGTCTTTCATTCGTATGTCTTTCATTCGTATGCCGATACACGACGTAGGAAGAACAGAGTTTGTGACTCTCTAAGTGCAGCATTCGCATTCTTCCATGACATGAACTTCTGTCGATGTGAGGCTTGCGTTCAACTCCCCTCCACAAGTGAGAACTGAGCAAACGATCGATCTCCTTCTTAAGTTCCCCACAGATTTGGGGCAAAGGACAAAAAGAAAGACGTAAACTGTACACGTCTCTGCCTTACCCTTCAAGGACAACTTCTTTCGGCACCAAGACTTGACCGCCTCGCCGACCTCTGCCTTTACTTCTAACCAAATGTTTCAAGCTGGAGATCAGAGCCAAGCCACATTCCGAGAATGTGGACAGGGCCGTCCGTCCAACCAAAGGTCACAGTAAGATCGACCCCCTTGCTGGCACCTAACCGCAAGCTGGAAGACTTGTCGAAGTTAATCTTGGCCCCTGTGACATTTTCATACCGTTCAAGCGCCTTAAGTATCACCTCAATGTCGCTGCAGCACAACACAACGCACGTAGAAACCCTGATTCTAGCCCAACCAGGTATAGCGATTCCATGTAGGGCCAGGCTGCACTCCCTGTCACTCAGCTAGTAAAGAAGAGGCTCCAATGCTAAAGGATAAAGTAGAGGCGACAGTAGACAACACTGACGAACCGATCGAGACAGCGCAAAAGCGCGCGACGTCGTCCCGTTCATATGTACAACAGCACTGAGGGAACGGTACAGGAGGCTAAACCAGCGGCAGAAGTCGAGTACGAATCCGACGGCCTGCAGGACAACAGCCAGGTAGCGATAATCTATCTATCTATCTATCTATCTATCTACTTTTCATCTCGGAGTCTACAATGTATTGGATCATTACCTGGCAGCTCGGCTCCAGTCACTTACTCACCGACGTGATATGTCTTTCCCCTGTCTTTTCTAAAAATACTTTCTCGGTTTCTGCTTCGGCAAGCTTAGCTCTCTGGTGCTTCCTTTGCATGCATTGACTCGAGCTACGAGACTGGCAATTAGGTCTCACACTTTTAAAGTAAAATCAATCAAATTCAACCGCAACTTCGACCCTATCAGTATCTTTTCTCGCATATCCCTCCTCTGGAACTCCCTCCCGTATATTTGCTTCCCTGATAGCAACAATCTCCAAGAGTTTAAATGCATCGTTAATTGCTATATCTCCTTGACCCCCATCCTTTTCCCGATTCCACCTGAATCTTATTCTTCTCCCTTTCCACGCTACTCTCACGCAGCTCTATTCACTCCAGTGTTTCCAACCTTCTTTTAGCCATTCTCAGACACACCCTGTGACTTGTTACGCTTTTTCTTCACTCTCCTCATATGTAACTCCTCTGCGCACTAGGGCTAGTAGTGCCTTGATTGGGGTGGAAGGATTATTAAAAACTGAATATCTATCCACAATTTTGAGCCAGTTCAAATATATATATGTGTGTGTGTGTGTGTGAGTGTGTGTGTGTGTGTGTGTGAGTGTGTGTGTGTGTGTGTGTGTGAAATGTGTATGTATATAAATATAAATCTCCCCCTCTATATATATATGCAATTTGTTATATATATTATATTATTCATATATTATATATGCGCGGAAGTTATTTGAAAACGCTAAATATACGCTGCCCTACATATTATTACAACCAATTTAAAAAAAATGGTTTTGTCTGACGATCGCAACAGCATGAAACCCAGGGTCACAAACTCACATCTATCTATCTATCTATCTATCTATCCATCTATCTAACTATCTATCTAATTCTGTTGGCTATCTATCTCATTCTGTTTGCTATCTATCTATCTATCTATCTATCTATCTATCTATCTATCTATCTATCTATCTATCTATCACATTCTGTTTGTTATCTATCTATCTATCTATATATATATCTATCTATCACATTCTGTTTGTTATCTATCTATCTATCTATCTATCTATCTATCTATCTATCTATCTATCTATCTATCTATCTATCTCATTCTATTTCTTATCTATCTATCTATCTATTCTTTTTATCTATTCTATTTCTATCTATCTCATCTTCTGTTTGCTATCTATCTCATTCTATTTCTATCTATCTATCTATCTCATTCTATTTCTATCTATCTATCTATCTTCATTTTCTATCTATCTATCTATCTATCTATCATCTATTTCTTATCTATCTATCTATCTATCTATCTATCTATCGTTTTATCTATCTATCTATTCTATTTCTTATCTATCTATCTATCATTCTTTTGTATCTATCTATCTATCTATCTATCTAATCTATCTATCTATCTATCTCATTCTGTTTGTTATCTATCTATGTCTCTATCTCTCTCTCTATCTATCTATCTATCTATCTATCTATCTATCTCATTCTGTTTGCTATCTATCTATCTATCTATCTATCTATCTATCTATCTATCTCATTATGTTTGTTATGTATGTATCTATCTATCTCATTCTGTTTGTTATCTATCTATCTATCTATCTATCTATCTATCTATCTATCTATCTCCAACTACATTATGCAGTCTGATCACATATTTCAATATATCTAAATTTCTATAGATTTCATTTCTGTCTACGAACACACACACACACACACACACACACACACACACACACACACACACACACACACACACATACATAAATTTTCCGGTTTGCACACACAGCTGTATATATATTTATATACTGCAAATAATGATCTCTATTATCTATTTTACTGTGTTTATTATCTATCTATCTATCTATCTATCTATCTATCTATCTATCTATCTCAGCGTCTTCATTCTCTATTTATCTATCTATCTATCTATCTATCTATCTCATTCTGTTTGTTATGTATGTATCTATCTATCTCATTCTGTTATCTATCTATCTATCTATCTATCTATCTATCTATCTCAGCGTCTTCATTCTCTATCTATCTATCTATCTATCTATCTATCTATCTATCTATCTAACTCAGTCTGTCTATCTATCCTATCTATCTATCTATCTATCTATCTATCTATCTATCTCAGCGTCTTCATTCTCTATCTATCTATCTATCTATCTATCTATCTATCTATCTATCTATCTATCTATCTATCCCTATCCCTGTCTGTTCTATCTATCTATCTATCTATCTATCTATCTATCTATCTATCTATCTATCTATCTATCTAACTCAGTCTGTTCCTATCTATCTATCTATCTATCTATCTATCTATCTATCCCTATCTATCTATCCCAGTCTGTTACTATCTATCTATCTATCTATCTATCTATCTATCTATCTATCTATCTATCTATCTCAGCGTCTTTATTCTCTATCTATCTATTTAAATTTATTAAATTAATGATGATAAATGAAAGTGGATCGGAGTGAAAGATAAGAAGCGATGATTTCCAACTGAATGTAAAAGAGTAACAGGAACATAAGCAGCAAATAAGCATAATCGTCTGCCAAGATCTGTGTAGCAAACATCAATAAATGTCGACTGCTTAGGTAATCAGAAAAAAAGTAGAAGGTGAGAGATAAAGGTAGATTGAAATGTAGAACAGCCTGGAAAATTAACGGCTGCTTAAATAAAATTAAATGCGTGTGTATATATATGTTATATATGTGAGTATGTGTGTGCGTGCGAGCTCACGCGTCTACATAAGAAATATACGGAGATTCGGATCATGATAAAGAGACGAGAGTGAGGTTCTAAATTCTTAAAGAGTTTAGGATAAAAACGAGGAAAGGAGTGAAATATATAAGAATTAAATAGTGAGGAGAGAATAAGTGGGACAGAGAGAGAGAGAGAGAGAGAGAGAGAGAGAGAGAGAGAGAGAGAGAGGGTAATGGAATGTTACCTGCAGGAAAAAAAGAGAGAGATTTCTTAAATTAAACTTTTGACGTATAACAAGACGATTGAAAAAGAAATTATATAAGTAAATTATTTAATATGGATTTCTGTGATGTTTGAGAGATAGAATGAAAGTGCACTTTAAAAAGAGAACAACGATCTGCATATATATATTTATATATATATATATATATATATATATATATATAGTTTCTATAAAACGGTTAAATTTCATATATATATATATATATATATATATATATGTATATGTATATATGTATATACACATTGTCTATAGTGTGGTTAAATTTCATATATATATATATTGTCTACAGTAGGCTTAAATTATATATATATATATATATTATCTATAGTAAGGTTAAATTTAATATATATATACGCATATATATATACATATATATGCATTGTCTATAGCAGAGTTAAATTTCATACATACATATTTTTTTCCAGACAATTTCCATCAAAATGTTTAAATATTTCATACACTATTTTGTTAATATATAACTGTTAATATATAAATACACACACACCCACACACACAGACACAGACACACACACACACACACACACACACACACACATATATATATATATATATATATATATATACTATCCCTATATTATCGAGCATGGCCATCCCTCTACATCCCGCATAGTTTCACCCTTGACACCCATCGACATGCTCTTTAAGACCCCTGCTCAGGTACAAGCTGCTACACTCACCACCATGGTTCAATAGGCTCAGTTCTGGGTCCAGCCTTCAGCAACTTCTACATGGCCAACCTAGAAACTATTATATTTAGTACCACTAAAATTCCTTCTTCTACGTACGATATGTTGTTGATATTCTCATATTAATTAAAAATATAGAAGAAATAATAGAACTCATAAAAACTTTTAAAAGTAATGTCGTCAAGTTCACATACGAATTTATTGTAATTTTTAGCAACACCGTTTTGCGGTTATTTTTTGTTATCACATCTCACATACCTGAAGATGATCTCGGAAAAAGATTGAAAGTATTTGGAACATCGAGATATGAATGATAATAAGATCTGTCAAGGTTACAGCTCATTTCTGAAATCTTTCAATTATAATACTCGAAAGATTTTATTAAAAATAAACAGACACAATGTTTGCAATTTATTTAATCTGTCATATATATATATATATATATATATATATATATATCGCTATCTCACCGACATGAGGTTGCTTCCCTGTGATACTTCTATAAATACTTTCACGGATTCTGCTCTAATGAACTTAGATCACTGGTGCCTCCCAGGTATGAGTGTACACGAGTTACTTGATTAGCAACTAGGTCCCACCCTTTTACAGTTAAACCGATGAAATGTAACCGCAATTTCTTCTCTAACAGCTTCTTTTATCGCACCTCCCGCCTGTGGAATTACTTGCTTTCCCGACAGTAAAAATCTGCAGTATTGTAAGGTGAATAGACATCTCCTATCTCACTAACTTGCATCCATTTTCCCAAGCACTTTTTTTTCATTTACTCCACCCCCATCCTCGGTATCCTCATCCGTTTATTACCCTCCTCCTGACATTTCCCATAACTAACCCCTCTTTCTTATCACTTCCTCTATGTAACCCCCTGCGCAACAGTAGCAGTAGAATGCCTTGCTTGGGGTGAGATGATTTTTAAAAAATAGTCAGCAAGCAAGATTTAATTGTTTAATTTTTTTCCCAACGTAACGATTTTCTATTTTGTTGAAGATAATGAAAAAAGTTAGGGTGCTGGAAAAACATTTAAAAAATTATTTAAATTTTCATTGTCGGGCGTATTTAAAAAAAAAAAAATTAGAAGAAAGGTTGCTTCTTTTCACACACACACACACACGCACGCACACACACACACACACACACACATATATATCTATATATATTTGTGTGTGTATATATCTGTTCTTTCCAGTCTGTTATTATCTCTATCCTCCTGTACATATATATTTATGTAAATGTGCACATATCTATCTATCTATCTATCTATCTATCTATCTATCTATCTATCTATCTATCTATCTAATCAAGTCTGTTTACATCTTATAATTTATAATCCATATTTTCATGTAGTCTAAATCTATCTATCTATCTATCTATCTATCTATCTATCTATCTATCTATCGATCTATCTTTTCTGTTTATATCTATCTGCCATTCTCTCTTTTTATGTTCACTTAATTAGTTCTCTCTGTCTCTGTCTGTCTCTCTCTCTCTCTCTCTCAGTCTGTATTAATCTGTCTGTGTGACTGCCTATAAGTATGTGGGTACTTTATTCTCATCCCGTGCACTATCGTATCTATGTTTTCACGTCTATTCATACATACATACCTCCATGCAATTTGGCAAAAATAGAAACGAACTGAAACACAGAATGAGATATGTGGCTATGGCCCCAAAGAAAGTGAAGATTGAGAAAACACGCTGGAAAGAGGGATAGGGATTTGGATTTCTCCGCCGACCTACGTGGATCCAATTACCTCGTGAGACCCGTGTTTATACTAGAGAAAGATGTACTCGTATATCAACACGGGCCCTGTTCATTTTGAATCCCTCACTACCAAGCGTATTTTTCCTACCCACTGAACGCCAACCACACACATACGCCCACCCAACAGATGCATTTTAGGGTGGATAAAAATTGGCCCGTCTCTGAAATATTATTTTGGGCTGGCACCAACTACTCCAACAGCGCTCTCTTAATGTTCAGTCGTATTTTCAAAACCATTCCAGCTCCCCTACCAAGAACTCTTTTCTCGGTTGGCTCAAGCGAGTGCGTCTGTGACTAGAGTCGCAAAAACGACCTGATTTCGTTTCGTTTGCGAAATTGCAATAACTCAGATTTGTAACAAGCTTGTCTTGACTTGTAAATGAAATTCTGTTCTCTTCTTTCGTTTCAAATTTTTCTTCCTTTTTTTAACAATTCTTTCTTTCTTTCTTTATTTATTTATTTATTTATTTTCAGCTCTTCTTTCTTTTCTTTCCAACTATTCCTCCTTTTCAACCTTTTATTCTTTTGTTCTTTCTTACTTTTTTTCAACATTTCTTTCTTTTTTTCTTTTCAATCACTCTTTTTTCTTTCTTTCTATTTTACTTCTAATTCTTCTTTCTTTCTTTCTTTTCTCTTCCTTTCTTTCTTTCGTTCTTAATAATTCCACTATTTTTTTTCAACGGTTCTTACTTTTTTTTCAACATTTCCTTCTTTCGTTTTTCTTTTTAATCTATATTTCTTTCTTTCTTTCTTTCTTTCTTTCTTTCTTTCTTTCTTTCTTTCTAGTTCTTTCTTTCTTTCTAGTTCTTTCTTTCTTTCTAGTTCTTTCTAGTTCTTTCTTTCTTTCTTTCTTTCTTTCTAGTTCTTTATTTCTTTCTTTCTTTCTTTCTAGTTCTTTCTTTCTTTCTTTGTTTTTTTCTAGTTCTTTCTTTCTTTCTTTCTTTCTAGTTCTTTCTTTCTTTCTTTCTTTCTTTCTAGTTCCTTCCTTTTTTCTTTCTTTCTTTCTTTCTTTCTAGTTCTTTCTTTCTTTCTTTCTTTCTTTCTAGTTCTTTCTTTCTTTCTTTCTTTCTAGTTCTTTCTTTCTTTCTTTCTTTCTAGTTCTTTCTAGTTCTTTCTTTCTTTCTAGTTCTTTCTAGTTTCTTTCTTTCTTTCTTTCTTTTCAATACTCTTTCCTTTCTTTCCAATGCTTCTTCTTTTTCAACTTCTCATTCTTTCTTTCTTTCATTTTTCAATCCTTTTTACTTTCTTTCAAGACTTCTTTTTTTTTCCTTTTTTTCTTTTCAATCCAACATTTTCTTTCTTTCTTTCTAATTCCTCTTTCTTTCTCACTAATTCTTCTTTTTTTTCTTCTTCTTTTTCAACCTTTAATTCTTTCTTTCGGTCTTTTATCAACGCTTCTTACTTTCTTTTCAACACATTTTTTTGATTTTTACAAGCTATATTTATTTATTTATTTATTTATTTATTTCATTTTAACCTTTTTCTCGTCTTTTTTCCGACCTTTATTACTTTCGTTATCGCTCTTCAATAGTTTTTCATTTCATTCTTTGTTCCTTTTTCAAGACTTTTTCCTATCTTTTTCCTTCTTTTATCTGATTTTGCTTCTTTCCTTCTTTTTAATCGTTCTTTCTTTTCAACACATTTTTCTTTCCTTTTTCCTTTTCAAGTCATCTTTCTTTCTTTCTTTTTTTTCAAATGATCTTTCTTTCTCTATTTCTTTTTTTAATACAGTTCATTCTGTCTTTTTTTCCTATTCTAATTACTTTATTTTCAACCCTTCCGTCCTCTCTCCTTCCTTCTCATGTTTCTTTCTTTTTTTCCTTTTAATCCTTCTTTTACAACAATCCTATTTTCTTTTCAAGCCTTATCAGTTTCATTTCAATAGTTCTTTCTTTCTCTCTCTTTTCTTTCTTTCTTCTTTTTCTATTTTCTTTTTTCTTTCGTTTCAATCCTTCTTCTTTTCGTTGATTTTTTTCTTTCTTTTGAAACCATCTTTTTTCCTTTTTTTCTTTTAAAACAATCTTTTATATTAATATGTAATTATTATTTCTTTCTTATTCTTTCTTTCTTATTCTTTCTTTCTTTTTCTTTCTTTATAATTCTTTTTTCTTCCCTTTAACCTTTCATTCTTTGTTTCTTTCTTTCTTTTTTCATCTCTTCTGACAGACGTTTTAACACTTCTTTCTCTTCCCCTTTTAAAGGTTTATCCTCTTTTTTTGCTTTTCTTTTATTCTTTTTCCAATCCTCCATTTTTTTTTATTTTCAAACCCTTTTTTTTCTTTTTACTTTCCCCTTTCTTACGTTCTCTTCAAAGCTTTTTTCTTTTCAATAACTCTTTCTTCTTCATCACTTCTTTCTTTCATTTCTTTTTTTTTTTAATTCTTTTTATATATTTTCTTATTCTTTCCAATTCTTTTTTATCTTCTTTTCTCCTGTTTTTCTGTCTTTCATTCCTTCCTTAATATTTTTCTCTGTTTATTTTTAATTTCCTCTTTATTTTTACTATTTCCATTTAACCTGGTCTTCTTCATCCTACTTTTTGTTATTTTATATAGCTTCGGATGAATGTTGTGGTACAGTGGATATCGGCTTGGAACGAGAAAACAGGGAGCCGAGTTCGAATTCCAGTTGAATTCTTTGCATTCACTTACGTGCAAATACCCTTGGGAAAGGTATTAATCCGTCTATTCCTTCCAGTTATGGGTTAAATAACAGGACAGATTAGTTCCCTGGCTGGCAACTAGTATACCGAAGAAAATAATAACTCTAATGTGGGATAATCTTCTGCCCAGTCAGTCATGTTTCTTTCGAGACATGATCGTCCAAACGTGTATCAGGTATGGCATTTAACTTACTGAATATAATAGTTGGAAGCATAATCAAATTTTCTACTGGGCATAAAGTGGGGGACCTGTTTTCTATTGTCATGAAGAAGTAAACTGATCCCCCACTAATTAATATGATAAAATAATCCACCTCTTCTTCCTACAACAATGGGTTGAATAGCAGGACAGAATTTGTTATGTCCTTAGTTGACAACCAGTCTACCGCAGAAAGTAATGGCAACTTACTGCGGGATAATCTTCTGAGACATGATCGCTCAAGCGTGTATCACGTATGGCCCTTTTTTTTTTTTTAATCATTTCACCCCGGGCAAGGCATAAATGCCACTGGTGTGCGGGGGGCTACATAACTGAAAGAAAATTAATTTGAGGAGGGAGAAGAGGATTACAAACCAATTAGGAAGAAGCAATAGAAAGATGAAAATGCAGGTGTGATGACAGTTGCAAGGGGGGAGAGAAAGGGAAGGATATATGGGGTGGGAGAAGGGCTAGAGTCAAGTGGTTAGTAGATGAGTATTGACATTGCATTTAAAATTCTGGAGGTTGTAGCCGTCAACTGAGTGATTTAGTTTCACCCTCTTGCGTTTTTCTTTTCCTTATTCTTTTGTTACTAGTCTGAAATATTTTCAAAGTTTTCGTTTAATATGTATCAGTCACCCAAATACAAGCCTGTTTCGCTGTATCGCAGCTCATCAGTGTGGTAAGACACATCCACTTGCTTCGAGCCGGGATGGAAACTCAAGCTATTTGGTATCAATCGGAGCCCTAACTAATGAGAAACTAAGCCTTCCTCTAAAATTTTTTGAATATTGAAATTTTTACAATTTTTTTTTTTTTTGATAATCGAAAACTTTATGTAATAATCGATAAGTCTACACTGAAAAAAGTAAAAAATGAAAAGAAAAACAACAATTTTAAAGGTGATGGTAGCCTCCTTCAGGTCCTTCCTTTCATTCATTTTGAGGCATTATCTCATAAAACGTCTTTCTTTCATTCTTTCTTTTTTACTTTCTCTCTTTTTTTCTTTCATTCTTTTTGCTTTCTCACATTATTCTTTCATTTTTGTTTTGTTTTCTGCCACTTCTTTTTTTCTTTTATTCTTTCTTTTTTATTCTTTCTTTTTTACTTTCTCTCTTTTTTTCTTTCATTCTTTTTGCTTTCTCACATTATTCTTTCATTTTTGCTTTGTTTTCTCTCACTTATGCTTTCTTCTTTACTTTCTCTCATTTATTCTTTCGTTCTTTTTCGCTTTTTCGCATTACTCTTTCTTTCTTTTTTGTTTTCTTACATTTATTCTTTCTTTCAATCTTTTTTGTTTGTTTTTACAAATTTATTCTTTTGTTCTTTCTTTCTTTCTTGTTTTGCTTTCTCTTATTTAGTCTTTCATTCATTCTTTCTTTTTTGTTCTCTCTCTTTTGTTTCTCCTTTCTTTTTTCTTTTTCTTTCTTTCTTTCTTCTCTTTTTTCTTTTACTAATTCTTTATATCGCCTTCATTTATTATTTTAATTCTTCTCGTGTATTTTTCAGATCTTCTTCTTCATCGTCATCATCTTTTTTATCATCTTCATGTGGCGGCATACCATCTGCTTCCACTCAAAATGGCCTTGTGCCTTCGCCCCGTTCTGCTCCGGTTCCGACGCTCCCTCCACCACCATATCTTCTCTGCCAACGCCCCTAAGCTTCTCAACACTACCACCAGCCGGGCTAGTCGCCGCTTCAGTTCCTCCGAAAACACGAAACTCCTCCGCTTTTGTTTGGAGTAAAACTTCTCAAAAGAACTTGACTTTGCTCTATTCCAGGGGATGCGAAGAGCCGGGAGGAAACGTTACGCACGCACTTCGACATACAGACCGTGTTCGCTTAGAGCGCCAGTGTCTGGCGGGTCCGAGAGAAAGAAATTGGATCTGTAAGGGAGCATCTCTTGCAGATAAGGAGCCGAAACACGTACAGATATAGTTAAATACATATAATGGCCTCTGCTAAAAATAAAGTCTGTTGTGATAAATGTATAGAAATGCAAAAGTACGTAGAACCAATTGAGGATCAGATTCACTATCGTGTCTTGACTGATACAATAAAACAAGTTTGCTAATGTCGAAGAGTTCCCTATATATATATATATATATATATATATATATATATATAATGGGGAACTCTTCGACTCGATGTAAAGATTAGCAATATTCTAAGCATAGACAAATGTTACACTTATAGATATGTAGACTCTGGAGAATTTGTTTTTTATCAGCTGGTGTTATCTTGACGAACATATAGCTTTATTATTATTACTGAAGGTAAGGTAGTAAGCAAATATATGTTTTGGAGAAAAATTATGATGAATGTTATTTTATTACTATTTCTGTCTGTTTTTTTTATGTTTCGGCATTATCTTTCGTTTATTGCCTTTGTCCACACACACACACACACACACACACACACACACACACACACACACATATATATATATATATATTAATAATAATATTTATTAATAAATTATAACATTGATATGTTATAATATCACTACAAAAGTAGCTATCTTGTTTCGACACTTTTTGTGTCTTGTCAAGTGATGTTGTTATTTCGAAATGAATGGCTTTAAAAGGTTAAGAACAAGCAAGACCTCTTTCATCAGGGAGGCATTATTGTATGTACAATGTGAACCAATCAGAGTAAAGCAACTTTTACTTTGGAGAATATGTGGGAAGACTTAAAATTAATCTTGGTGGGCATTGGTATTAAAATTTTATAAAATTAAGATCAGCATTATTAATTAACTATTATATCTACTATATTTTTGTTGCTAAAAAAACAAAAAAAACTATATATATATATATTTTAACAATTTTGTAGATTTAGAAAATTATTAATATTTTATATATATATGACAATATATACGCTCTCACACCCTGATTGAGCATGCTGGAAGATGGTAGACTTTGAAAAACAGTAGCTAATCTGGCGTGTACGCATCGCTCATGCAGTAAAATGAATTAGAGCAATCTGGCTATTTGGCACGTATAATGATAATATACTCGCTAAAAAGTCTGTCTTCTTCCACTGAATAACCCAGAGGTAGAATCACCGACTGACGCCAATTCGGTCGGTTTTCAATCCTGGGTTAAAAAGCAATCGGAGTTTAACCGTACTGATGAGATGTGATACAGCAAAACATCTGTTTGCGGATGACAATATATATATATATATATATATATATATATATATATATATATGCAGGTTTTATTTTTTAAAATGGCAGATAAAGTAGTATCGTTAACTTTTTAGATGATTTTTCATGTGATCTTATAATCTTTTTTTTCAGAATAGAAGTTATATAAAACTATTTCAAATGTTTTTTTCGAGCGCTTTCGGCTATATTTTTAGCCATTATTATTAATTTTATTTCACGCGTAACCGAATATACTTAGTGTTTATGCATGTGTGTGTGCGTCTTATGTCTGTGTTTTACCGAAAGCGCTTGGAAAAAGAAAATATTTATACAATTATAAAATATATTTTGAAAGGAAAAGATTATAAAATAACATGTAAAGTTTTATGCAAAGATTATGGGACACCAAGCAGGGATCGAACTTACTACTCATTTGCAATATTTATGGCGCGACAATTTGCTAACCACTAAACCACGGCTGGAGGTGAATGAGAGAGTGAACGTTATGAGAATATGGAAGATAGATAACAATTGACTCCGGAATTAAAGAAATTAAGATTGTACTGATCGGGAAATTATTCAAGTAATTTATTCTATAATGTAGCAATTCTTGGGAAGAAGTCGTTTTTAGTTGACCTTCTTCCTTACGAATGGAATACGTTGTCAATGAGAGTGATAATGTCTGTCGCTATAGCACACAGGCTATTAATCTGAAAGGGTATTTCTGGGAATAACTACCCACCTTTTATTAAAAAGAAGAAAATTGCCTCTGTGGGCGTTTAATGGTTTTAACCAAGTTAGTATGAATAACTGTGTGTGACACGTTAGGCATGTAACTCTCTAAGAGTTCATTTAATGGCACCATATGTCGAGACCAACAAACATTGACGAAAATAAAAATGATAACACGAAAAAAAACTTAATGCTAACAAAGGCAATAAACGAAAGATAATGTCGAAACATAAAAAATACAAATAGAAATAGTAATAAAAAACATCCCTCATAATTTTCCTCCAAAACATATATTTGCTCACTACCTTACCTTCAGTAATAATAATAAAGCCATATTTTAGTCAAGATAACACCAGCTGATCAAAAAAGGCAATTTTTATCTCCAGAATATATACAAAATATCTATAAGTATAACTAGCAGTATAACCCGGCGTTGCTCTGCTATAATGAAAGCTTTAAAACTAATCCATGGTCCTGGAGCTCAGACTCTTTGGACATTAGCGCGAAAGACTAAAAAGCAATAGTTGTTTCCAGTTAAAGCGAAACCGTAGACTGAAAGAAAAATGAATGGATGTAAGTCAAATTTTGATTTCCTGGTATAAATATCAAATAAGTTTTTTTCGTCGTAAAACTGAATTTTGAAGGCTAAATAAGCCCTCTGAGTAAATGGTATCATGGCTGAGACTAAGAACTACAATTATACCTACTTAGAGCCAAACACTAAAATAAAGGGCTGAAAAAAAATACAGACATACAGGCAGATAAACAGACACACACACAAACACCTTGCCTTTTATATATATATATATATATATATATATATATATATATATATATAATCAATTTTCTGCAGTATTGTAAGAACTGCAATCTTGAAACCTCTGAATAACGTTTCTTATGTTTTTGTCTATGAGTGTATCAAATTTGATTAAAATCGGACCACTCTTTCTATAACCTGATTTTTTCGATTATCGATTTTCGATATTTATCGGGTTTACCGCGACACAAAACCTAGCTAAGAACACTCGCTGACGCTTATAGTACAAATGTGTAAATTTTCATTAAAATCGTGCCCTGTGCCCTGTCCCTTCAGGACGTAAGCGATCATGACGTTCCACGTCTCCCTATCCCTGGTGGCTCTTAGTATGTTTTCTCCTGTTACACCTCGCAACCCCTGTTCCGTCATTCACCTGATCAGGCCCTTCAAATATGTTATCCGCCGCCTTCCTCAGTCTCTTTTTCCTTCTATCTGGCCTGTAAGTATCAGGTTCTCCAAGCCCACCTTCCTCATTGCATGTCCCAGGAACTTCAGTTGTCTCTTCCTGATGCACACTATTAATTTCATATCATTGTCATTCTTTCCATCACCTCATCGTTGCTCACATGCTCGGTCCATGATATCTGCAGCATCCTTCTGAAAAACCACATTTCCCCTGCTTCAAGTTTTTTCTCATCTTCGATTATATTGTTTAACATTCACTGCTGTATTGAAGAACTGACATCACATAGCAATTCAGTACTCTCTTTGTTTCTAGTGAAATTTTCCTTTGTCTTATTACTTTACACTGTTTCTGGAACGCGTCCTTCGCCATGCCAATTCGTCTTCGGATCTCTGTGTCGCACTTTCCATCTCCTGATAAAACACATCCTAGATTACAAAGCAATAAACATTGGCGAAGTTGTCCATAATATACAATATTGAAAAGAAACGAAACTGTTCAAACAAACGATTAGCTAACAAACCAACTGCATAACAGAAATGTATTAAAGAACCAAACAAAACAACATATATACATAACACTTTTGTGGGATCTCCCCTTTTTCTCTGATAATGGACTCGACTTGAGTATATATATACTCCTGTCATAGAGAGAAGAGCGACTGATCCGTAAGTTACCGAACGATACCGAGTTTCACAGAGAATGCCGCGTCAGTAGCCCTAGTAGCTCTGAGCTCCACTCAGCCAGAATAGTATTACACAGCACCCGTCAGTTCGCCGTGGACATACTAATTTCAGCACGGCTTCACCTCAAAGACTTGTATATATGTATATATATATATATATATATATATATATATATATATATATATATATATATGTTAGGGCGCCGCTCCTATTTGACTACAAATGGACTGTTCCCATTGCTATATATAGCAATGGTGGATTCTCTACAGGAGGGTGTGTAGACAGTCACTAGACTGGCGACTCTACGACACTGTCAGCTCTCTGCCTTTGCGTAGAGGGCGCTCTCTGCTTCCGAGCAGAGAGCAATAACCCAGTCGTGGTTCCGCCGAAGGGTAGAACCACGACTGGGGAAAAATAGACAGATATTTTTTGGCCCGGCTATATGGCCAGGAATACCCACTATAAAATGACCATGTGTCACATCCAGCCTACGTGGGAAGGCTAGTAAATACAGTCGTAGAGAGTCACTGACGACTCTACGACACTGTCGCTCTCTGCTTCCGAGCAGAGAGCAATAACCCAGTCGTGGTTCCGCCGAAGGGTAGAACCACGACTGGGCAAAAATAGACAGACATTTTTTGACCCGGCTATATGGCCGGGAATACCCACTATAAAATGACCATGTGTCACATCCAGCCTTGCGTGGGAAGGCTAGTAAATACAGTCGTAGAGAGTCACTTGAGAGTCTCTAATGAGTTACTGAAGAGTCAGAGCGAGACAGTGAAGAGTTAGTTACACTTCCGGTGGCGTACCGGAAGTAATCACGTATACACACGTCTTACGACGGATTGGACTCTTGTATCTTTCTATTGTAAATATTACTAATCACTTCTGTACATACTAACCGTCTTTCCGCGGAATACAACTTATATTCTGATTCTGTTGTTGAGTTATTCATTTATACTTGGCGACATAACAGTATCTATATATATTCCTTAGTAATCGTATTCCTGGATTACTAACCTGCATTTTTACGTGTAATGCAATTTGTTTTTCTATCTCAATATCTGTTTGTCGTTCATTATTTTGTGCGGTTCCTCAATCGGAATACACATCAAACAGCACACTGGCATTGAATGATTCTGAGGTAGTTGATATACCGTAAATCTCAATCAATCAATTCTAGCAGTAGATTTAGCAATTGATTCAATGTAGTTGTTTCACTTAAGGTCGGCCGAGAGAGTGATAATCCGTGTGATAGGATCTGGAGGTATGCCCGTGCAAGACGTCCTTCATCATGCAGTTTGATACATACGAGTTGATGAAATCAAGCTACCACCCAGTGACACGATAACACCGTAGCTTTCGCAGAAGGCCTGCATGTCAGAGCCTATCAAATGCTTTGGATATATCCAGGGCAACAGCTCGAGCTTCGCAGTTTTTATCGAGTGCTTGGGATATATATATATATATATATATATATGTATATATATATATATATTAATAAATATACATATTATCCTGATTTTATGGTAAAAGTTTGAAGTGTTATGCAGTCTTTAGATGCATATTTTAACCTGACAATTTCATAGGTTATATATATATATATATATATATATATATATATAATTTATTTGAATATTATTTTTTGATCGATACTGGTATTTTAAGTAGATATTCTGTTTATAATCAAACAGTATTATATAGTTATTTCTACCGGCATGATTATTTACGATAAACTTTTGTTACGAAAATGTGTGTCATTCAGCAGGATTCGAACCTGCGACCCCTATCCATATAGGGGAAGTTACCAATTCGTCTGGCGCGTCTTGGACCTCTAGACCACGAATGGCAACAGCCTAAATAAAGTCAAATCAAGCCTATATGACAATTTTCGATTTATTGTAATAACCATATCTGCTTTAAAATGTATTGTAATGCCAACAATTTCTGTTAATTACTGTGTCATGTTTACATTTGTTGATATTCCTTGCACAACATGTTATAAAGTCTCTTACAGTGCGTTTTACTTTTTAAAAGTTGCTTTTTTGTAACAATTAACACATTACTCAGTAAATCCCTGGCCTAACTAATAAAACAACAACTTTTAGGCAAAATTTGACTTTATTCATAAGCATAGTCTCTTGTGATATACTGATCTAACGGTTCTCTAACAATTTGATTCTTTTTTTCTAGAACTATTTGTCTTTGGCCTCAAAATACGCCTCTGTTTATTACGATCACTGGTGTATATAATTTTTATTCCTTGTGCAAAGCTTCTTTTCGTAGTCATGAGTTATCTTCCGGATAATCTAAGTTAATAATTCACCATTGTTGTAGCCTGTTATTGAACTCACAACTCTTTGGGTCAAATAACGGAAACTAACCGAAGTCTAAACTAACCAACGTCTATACTATGAGTCTATATCCACTGGATCATGTGGACACATGGCCGAGTGGATATTGACGTATATATATATATATATATATATATATATATATATATATATATATATATACAAATATATACAGAAAGAGAAAGAGAGCATAATAACTTAGATAGTCGGGTTAGAGGCAGATAATTCATGACTACTAAAAGTAGCTTATCCCAAGGAATGAGAATGTGACCATAATAAAGGGTTCGATTCGAAATTCTTAGCACCTGAAGAAGGCTGGAACGTATAACAGCTAAAACGTAGTACAAATGGAAACAAAAATGAGTACAATAGTTTGAATAATGTATATAGTGTAAATTTGGAATTGTTTCCAGCGGAATTTGTCTCCATTCTCCAGTTAAAACAGTCTCCAGTTTTTGAATGATGATGTTGGGGGAAATCGATTCCTTACTTTTTTTTAATCATATCATAGTTTAGTCTATCTACTCCAATTGTTCCTTTTTCTAAAATGAAGCATAAATGTTCAATGATATTGAGATCTAAGAACCGTGGTGGCCAAATAAGTTGCTCTACTTCTATAGAATGTTTTACGTACAATTCAGGTCCAACTTTATCAGTATGAATGGTTGCATTATCATCTGGAACGATGGCGTTTTCCTCCCGAAACAGTACCTGAATCATCGGATGAAGATGATCATTTAAGATTCTTAAACAATCCTGGCTGTAGATTCATTAATCCTATTTAAATAAAATCTGCGAAAAATAATTTTAACAAAAAAAAAATACTACTAATATTAAATCAACAAAGATAAAAATAGACAAGATTTTGACAGTTTAATCAAATTTTACAAATTATACTATTATCGTACTAGTTGTTTCCATTAAATTGTATACGACCTCTCTCTTTCTCTCTCCCTCTCTCTCTCTATATATATACATATATATATATGCTAAATAAGAACTTTGCTTGTTGTCCGTCGGTGTGTCAGCTTGGATAAAAATACTTTTTCAAGAAAATCTTCATTTGGATTACATAGATCCTCTGGGAATAGAAAGATTATTTGAGAACATGGACAGAGTTAGTGACTTTGGAAAATTCGATGTCTGAAGAAAAAATATATTTTTACTAAAATAGATAGATAGATAGATAGATAGATAGATAGATAGATAGATAGATATGAAATACTTCAGATAAATAGATAGATCGATCGATCGGAAATGGTTTAGATAGATAAATAGATAGAAAATGAATCAGATAGATAGATAGAGAGATAGAGAGATAGATAGAAACAGACCGAGATAGATAGATAGATAGATAGATAGATAGATAGATAGATAGATAGATAGATATGAACAGAGTAAGAATAGATAGATAGATAGATAGATAGATAGATAGATAGATAGATAGATAGATAGAAACAGCCCAAGATATCTAGATAGATAGATAGATAGATAGATAGATAGATAGATAGATAGATAGATAGATAGATTAGAAAGGAAAATTAGTCCGCATGAATTCTCAATACAGAAAAAAGAAATGCATTAGAATTCTGGTGAAACTTATCAAAGTCAAGTGAATCATATACAAGTGTGTTTCCTGAAGTGTGTCTCTCATTTTTTTTTTTAATCTTTCCAGATAAATCATATTCATTCTGTTGGAAGTGGGTTGATAGGTAGGACATTTCTTACTCTTTTTTCCTTTACTTTCCTCATAGATTTGTGTGTCTATTTTAGTGCGTACACATATGGAGGCTTTTGAGTTAAGTGTCACGCGAAAAAGTGTGTCTGCCACTTGACGAAAAAGTGTAGGTCTGGGTTTTAAAAAAATAAATAAATAAAGAACAAAAATGGGTTTCCGTCAAAACGATCTGGTTTCTCGAGGTAGTCGTTCTCAATTCTGGTGGCATGTGAAGGATTGCAAGACTTTCAATGAAGTTGCGGGGGCGGGTGAGCGAGAGGCCGGAGTTAGAAGCGGTACACGTGACCGGGTGAGGAAAACTTTCGAGTTTTTGGGTCGTCTCCACCTACCCCCATTTCCTGACATTAAAACTGATCTCAGCAGTGCTGGGTCGAGTATGAGGCGTTGAGGTTGGAATGAGATCCCCTGCTTATCGGAAGAGAACGCCCATGCTCTGCTGGGTGAAAATAGCAGCCAATAGCGGCAAGAGAACGTTTTGATTGACAGTGAAAAAAATAAAATCGTGAATTAAAAATAAGGAAAAATTACTTGCATAAAAAGGCGAAAAAAAAAAAGAAAAAAAAGGGCTATTTCAGAAAATGATTCGCATTTATCAAGGGAGCATGTCTTCCCTGTACAGATCTAAGATTTAATTTTTTTTTTTTTTTAAGGTTGGGCTGCTGGGGTTACAAGACAAATGTAATAAAAAAGATTTTAGCAATTTATGATTATCTCACTGTTTCACTTTCTTAACATTTCGTATTAGGTTGCTTCTGAATTTTTCATAAATTAGTTTTATATAATTAACCCCACACCGAATCCTTGAATTTTCTTGTCTCAAATGTGTGGACTGCAATATACATAGTGTTAAATACATGCAAAAAGCGAAAGATTCTTATACACAAAAGTAGAAAAGTTTGTTTTAGATAATTAGTATTTATCACATTATCTATCTATCTATCTATCTATATATATATATATATATATATATATATATATATATATATCGTCTTTTTCTTTCTTTCTTTCTTTCTATTTATCCATCTATCTTCTTTTTCTTTCTAACTATTGTCTTTTCCATTCTTTATTTCTATCTATCTATCTATGTATCTATCTATCTATCTGTTTATCTATCATCTTTTTCTATCTATCTATCTATCTATCTATCTATCTATCTATCTATCTATCTATCTATCTATCGTCTTTTTCTTTCTATCTATCTATCTATCTATCTATCTATCTATCTATCGTCTTTTTCTATCTATCTATCTATCTATCTATCTATGTATCTATCTATCTATCGTCTTTTTCTTTCTATCTATCTATCTATCTATCTATCTATCTATCTATCTATCTATCGTCTTTCTTTCTCTATCTATCTATCTATCTATCTATCTATCGTCTTTTTCTATCTATCTATCTATCTATCTATCTATCTATCTATCTATCTATCTATCTATCTATCGTCTTTTTCTATCTATCTATCTATCTATCTATCTATCTATCTCAGTCTGCTAATTATCTATCTATATATCAATTCTCTAGCAGCATCTCTTTCTCTCAGCCTCTAAAGTCTGCCTTCTTCTGATGGGCGCCCATAGCCTAGAGGTAGAATCGCTTACTGACGTTAATTCGGTCGGGTTTCAATCCTGGGTTAAAAATCAATTGGATGTCTAACCGTACTGATGAACTGTGATACAGCGAAACATATCTCTCTGCGGATGACTGTATATATATAGTCATCCGTTTTTTATGGTTGCCAACACTGTTTGTTTATAGATATGTAATTTAGAATAAAGCTCATTTCGTCTTTGTTCCTTGATAAAGTCCATCACAGGACGAAACGCGTAGGCGATTTAAAATACAGTTTTCCTCTTGTCTTTATTTTATTTATCCAAATATATATATATATATATATATATATATATATATATTCAATTAATGGTGGGGGGAATTCAAAGGATTTGTATTAATTAACCAATAGAAATCAAGCTTATGATGTTTAGTGTGAATGAAATTTTCTTTAAGCTATTATTGAACTCAAAGTTGTGTACAAGAAACAAAAACAGAAAAACACTACACGTAAAATACATGTATACGACTCAGTGGATGATTTATCATTTGCAACAATTCAGTCAGTTGAGTGCCATACGTGATACACGCTTGGGCGATCATGTCTCGAAAGATACATGACTGAATGGGGAGAAGATTATCCCGCAGTAGGTTGCCATTGCTTTCTGCGGTAGACTGGTTGCCGACCAAGGCTATAGAACTCATTCTGTCCTGTTATTTAACCCATAACTGGAAGGAATAGACGGATTAATACCTTTCCCAAGGGTATTTGCGCGTAAGTGAAAGCAATGAATTCAGCTGGAATTCGAACTCGGCCACCCGCTTTCTCGTTCCGAGCCGATATCCACTGCGCCACAATGCACATCCTATATTGCAACAATTAGATTATCAAAAAGTGGCAGAATCAATCAATATATACTAGGGGATAGATTAATGATGTCTCGTTATGTTATATTAAAAAAACATTAAGTATATTTTAAGGTAAAAATTAACTATATTTTAAAAAGTAACTGTATCTTTTTAAAAATAACTATGTATTAACTATATTTTTAAAACATTAACTATATATTAAAAATAAATCTAAAAGTTTAACTCTATTTATAATTAGAACAATATCTTAACATTTAAAATTCTAATATATTTTAAAATTCAAGATTCAAAATATATTTCTCCATATCTTAAAATTTAAAATAAATTCTTAATTTTAACTATATTTTTTAAAAAATTACTATATTTTAGGGTATGTTTTAGACGATGATAGCGAATAAAAATTACTTCGCTACGTTTATTAAGAAACTATAGTTTTGGGAATTTGTAATTTTTCTTGTAAACTTAAAAAACATTGCACTTGTAAAGATTTACAAGTTATATATATATATATATATATATATATATATATATATGTGTGTGTGTGTGTGTGTGTGTGTGTGCTACCGTGTACCCTGTTACTATAATTACTATAAGCGTTATACAAGTAATTGAGTAGAGATCCAATTTTTTTTTTTTAAGTGTTAATTTCCAACTCCTCGGCAGTGCAGTTAGAGGTGATTTGAGAGTGTAGGGATGAACAAAATAGGGGTTTCTACACAGATACATGTGTAAAGACTAAATGAAAAGATTGAGATAGATAGATAGACAGATAGAATTTTATTAAAATTCAATGTTTTCTTTATTTATATATATATATATATATATATATATATGTGTGTGTGTGTGTGTGTGTGTGTGTGTGTGTGTGTGTGTGTGTGTGTGTGTGTGTGTGTGTGTGCTGAGAGAAAGATAAACTAGGAGAGGATATATAAATAGTTTTAATAAATTTTTTTAAACATATGTGTCTGTGTGCGTGTGTGAGAGAGAGAAAAAGAAAGAGAAACAGAGAGAGATAGAGAAGAATAAAATGAAACATTATAAAAAATATTTCACTGCCTGATGAAGGGCCAATAAGCTGCGACCAGTAAATTATGTTTTTATTATGAACTTTTATAATATATATATATATATATATATATATATATATATATATATATATATACATACAGTATTGTGAAAAAGTATTAAGACAAGAACTATTTTATCTTTTATGGGGCATATTGACAGAAAATAAACAATTTAATTACAGCAATTTTATTTGATTTTCACAACAAATGCTTTAACAAGAAAATACGTATTACAAAATAAATTTAATATTTAGTATAATAGCGTTTTGCTTTGATCAAAGCCTTCATTCTGTCAGTCATTGACATCACAAACTTCTTTAATGTATCTAATGGTATTTCCTGTCAAGCAACTTGCGTGTCTTGCGAAGTAACATTAGATTTATCAATTTTTTATCCAAAACATTCCATAGATGTTCAATAGGTTTGAGATCAGGGCTTTATGGGGACCAATTCAAATTCCGAAGCTTTCCCTCCTTTTCCATTTTAGTTAAATAATTCTTACAAATGTTTGGCTTTTCATCATGTATTTAAATTTCAGTGCGGTTTTAAGAAAATCACCCCTGTTCTAACACTTTTGCACACTACCGGTAGTATGTAAAGTTGTTAGGACAGGGGTGATTCTAAACTTTTTTTGATACCTCATAAAAGATAAAAGAGTTCTTGTCCTAATACTTTTGAACAGTACTGTATATAGACAAAGACACAAAATCTAAGCAAGAGCCAACAACCTACCACAGTTTCGCCTAACGGCTCGTCAGGGAAATTGGCCAATTTCCTAACGAGACGTTAGGCGAAACGGTGGTCGGGTGTTGGTTCTTGCTTAGATTTTGTGTCTTTGTTTGATCTACTTTCGTATTGAGCGCTTTAGTGTTAGGGTTTTCATCTTGGCTTTTTTTTTTCTTTTTTACAAGTGCTTGGCTTTTTGTTCATGTACTTCGTTTGTTTCTTTTTTTGCTTCCCCTTATTTTCCAACTGAGTTTGTTCCCGGTGGGTTATACAAGACGATTTAAATTATAGCTTGATTAATACTAGTTTTCGTAGAGTTAGTTGTTGCTATAGTTAATATTATATATAGTTAATATATATACATATATATCTCTTTCTGTCCCTTCTCCCTCCCTTATATATCCCTTTCTCCCCCTTCCCTCCAATTCCTTCCTTTCCTTCTTTCCTCCCTCATTCCCCTTACATTTATTGTCATTTATTTATTTGTTTGTAATCTTATGTTTATTATTATTATTTTTATCATGTTCCCTCTTCATTATTTTTATCATGTTCCCTCTACATTTTAAGAAAACGTTCATTCCCGCAGACTTTTTATGCCAGATGGAGGAAATATTGCCAATTGGAGTAGATAGACTGAACTTGAACAGGTGAAGAGGCTCATCCCTTGTTCACTGTTTAGGATGTGGTTTCCGGCTTTCTCTTTTCCAATCTTTTTACTCTTTCTTCTTTTTTTTCTATTTTTTTTCCATTGGAGTAGATAGACTAAGCTATCGCCCGATTCACACTACACCCACGTCTATTGAACAGGTGAAGAGGCTCATCCCTTGTTCCCTGTTTAGGATGTGGTTTCCGGCTTTTTCTTTTCCAATCTTTTGCCCGCTGCGCATCAGTTGCGTTACCGCCTTACTCGGGGTGACATGATTAAAAAAAAAAAAGGGTCTGATGATATGAGCTGCGTAAGCTCATTGAAATGAACTATAGTTTATAACTAATATGACGTGTTGAGTTTTCCTTTATAAACAATATATATATATATATATATATATATATTCATTCGTAACGTCTATATATAGTCTTAGTAAATAAGTCATTGAGAGTGATGCTATCGAAATATAAATATGTACCTCGGTTTTTTTTTATCTCTTTTCCCTAGAGAAATACTACTTTTCCAAGCAAACATGCATGAAAAAAAAAATAAGAAAACAGTTGAATTTAAAACCATCCATTATTTAAAATATATAATGCATAAATTAATCTCAGACAAAAATTATATTATTTTAATTATTTTATTGAATATAAATAATTGCATTTTTGACAAAAAAATAAAACGACAATAAAAATATTTATTCACTTTCTTTTCTTAGACATCGAATTACGCCAGTTGGCAGCATTCATAATTCACTTTGATTTTCACTTAGTCTAATGAATATATATGAGCTTTCTTGAGTTTAAACGTTCTGAAAAAAATAACCTTTTTACTTTTGTTTTCAAATAGTTGCTGCAATATAATAATTCTCTCAGTGTCCCTTTGTTTTTAGTTATATCTGTATATTTACTCGCCTAAATACACGCACACATAAAGTATATATATATAACTAGCAGTATAGCCCGGCGTTGCTCCGGTGTAATGAAAGCTTTAAAGCTAATCCATGACGTTGGACGTTGGCACGAAAGACTTAAAAGCAATAGTTGTTTCCAGTTAAAGCGAAACCGTAGACTGAAAGAAAAATGAATGCATGTAAGTAAAATTTTGATTTCCTGGTATCGATTTCAAATAAGAATTTTTCGCCGTAAATTGAATGTTGAAGGCTAAATAAGTCCTCTGAGTAAATGGTATCATGGCTGAGACTAAGAACTACAATTATACCTATTTAGAGCCAAACCCGAAGCAAAAACTAAAATAAAAGGGCTGAAAAAATACAGACATGCAGGCAGATAAGCAGACATACACACAAACTTCTTGCCGAGCAAGGCATGCCACTGCCACTACTGTGCAGGGGGCTACGTAGAGTGGAGAAAGGCTGATTAAATATAGGAAATGACAGAGGTTGGGTGATAGGCGGGTAAGGATACCGAGAATGAGGGTTGGGTAGATGAGAGTGTTCTGAAAATAGTTGGGAGTTAGTGTGATAGGAGGTGTCTATGGACCCTACATTTAAACACCTGGAGATTGTAACTGACGGGTAAGCAGAGTTGTGGAAGGGAGTTCCACAGGCGGGAAGCGCGAGAAAAGAAGCTGTTGGTGTAGAATTTACGGTTACATCTTATTTGTTTAACTGTAAAAGGGTGGGACCTAGTTGCTAATCTAGTATCTCGTGTAAATTCGTGCTTAGGCGGCACCAGTGATCTAAGCTCATCGGAGCAGAAGCCATGAAAGTACTTGTAGAAGAGGCACAGGGAAGCCACATCACGCCGGTGAGAGAACGGCTGCAGCCGGCCTGCCAAGTCAGTATCAACCACGTTACAGATCCTCCTTTGTATTGTGTCAAGAAGCCCAAGGAGAGCAGCAGGGGCATCCGACCAGATATGGCAGCAATATTCAATACACGAGCGGATGGTAGATTTGTATATGTGCAGAATAGATTCAGGTTGGAAAAATTTCCGGGCCCTGCACAGGGAGCCCACTTTTATAGCAGCAGATTTGGCAATGGATTCAATATAGTCATTCCATTTGAGGTCCGCCGAGTGCCAAGGAGGCGTAGTATTTTACTCTCTGGGAGGCTAGCCTGTCCCATGCTAATGGGAGGTAGATGCGATTGTCTATGGTGATTAGTTGATAACAGCTTTGATTTAGAGGCATTGAAATTTACCAACCATTTCCTACCCCAGGTCACTACGGATTGGAGGTCCCTTTCAAGTACGGCAGTGAGGTTCACTTTGTCGTCCAGACCTGGTTTCTGATCGATGCGGGAGTAGATTGTTGTGTCGTCGGCATACATGCCAACTTGGGATCTAATGGTGTCGGGGAGATCATTAATGTAGATCAGAAAGAGCGTGGGACCTAGGATAGAACCTTGAGCGACATCCGCGTTCGTCTGGTAGTTTTGGGAGGCATGCCCATTTAATACCACCTTCATTGTGCGGTTAGAGAGGAAAGACTGGATGAGGTCAAACAGATGTCCAGTTATCCCATAGCTCCGCAGTTTGCACAAGAGGCCAGCATGCCAGACCCTGTCGAATGCTTTGGAGATATCCAAGGCAACGGTTCAGGCTTCACCATTCTTGTCGAGTGCCTGGTATATGTACTCGGTAATGGTCTTTAGCATATCAGCAGTAGACCTGGTGAAGCGAAACCCGTACTGTTTGTCAGAGAGAAGCCCGTTGGCCATAAGATGCTGAATCACCTCGGCGTTGATAATGGCTTCGAATACTTTGCTAAAGATTGGAAGGAGACTAATAGGACGGTAATTGGCGGGGTCTGAGGGTTCGCCAGAATTCTTAAATATAGGAACTACGCAGGAGGACTTCCAACAGGCAGGAAAGCAGGAAGCAGATAGGCGGAGGTTATAGAGTTTAGAGAGGACAGAGGAGAGTTCTGGGGCACATTTCTTCAGTACTATGACTGGGATTCCGTCACCGCCGCTCGCTTTGTGTGGGTCAAGTTGTGCAGTTATCTTGGCGACCAGCGAGTGTGTAATGTGGACGTTATTTAGTTGAGCCTTAGTTCTGGGTGGGAAGTCTGGTGTAGGTATTCCTAACGAGTCCAGTGTCGAATTGGTTGAGAATCTACGGGCAAAGCATTCAGGCTTGTCGGCTGGGGAGGTGAGAACTTCAAATTCATTGATTAGTGGGGGTATTGAAGTCTTGTTCCTGCTGAGCACACTTTTGCAGAGACGCCAGTAATCTTTGGAGCCAAACTTATAGGATGCTATGCGTTGCCTAATTCTGGTAGCAAACGCCCTCTTGGCTTCGTTCAGTACGTTTTTACACTTGTTCAGTGCTGAGGTGAAAAGGCGCCTGTTTTTGTTCGACGAGCAGCTTCGATAGAGACGGAAGAAATGGTTCCGGTGGGCAATGGCGGCCGAGCAAGCGGGTGAGAACCAGGGGGACGAGTTTGGTTTTAGTTGTAATTTCCTGGCCGGGAGAAAAGCATCGATGCCAGCCTTAACCCAGGAGGAGACTTCGGAGGCACAGTCTTCGACAGGAAGTTCGAAGACGTTGTTCCAGGTAACGTCACAGAGGAAGTCCCTGAACGAGTCCCAGTCGACTCTTTGGTAGCAGTATGATATTCTACTGGTCTGGTTTTCTTGGGTAGAGTTAGTGCGGATTGATATGTTTACGGAGACTACGGCGTGGTCAGAGTTTCCGAGGGGGCAGAGTTGCCTGGTAGTGCAGGAGTCTGGGATGGAGGTAAAGCAAAGGTCGAGTAAAGAGTCACTTCCGTTAGGGTTTTTAGAGAAACGCGTGGGGAAGTCCACCACTTGTGTTAGAGCTTGGGCTATTGAAAAGTGCATGGTGCGGATCCCAGCAAGGTGTGTTGGGCGTTAAAATCGCCAAACACAAATATATGGGCAGATGGGTGAGAAGAAATGGCCCTGTTGATATTAGTAGAGATGCAATCAAGTACCGTACAGTCAGAGGAGGAGGGGGAGCGGTAGAGGAAGAAGAGATAGCTAACCGAGCTTAGAAGTTAGAGACGGAAGCACATGAAGGAATGATCAAGGGATTCAAGAGATGTGACACTGGCTAGGGGGAGTTGTTCGCTGACATATACACCAAGCCCATGCATATGGACATTGGAGTCCTTCCTGAAGAGAGGAAGGTAACCAGGAACGAACAGCTCTGAAGAGGGGACAGAAGGGTCAAGGTTAGTCTCACATATAGCTAAGATATCGGGTGAGTTAGTTAGAAGGAAAGATTCTACACTATTAAAGTTACTGCGAATACCTCGTATATTTGTGAAGGTAACGCAGATAGGTTTGGGCGATTTACGACTAGCTGGTTTAGGCTTGCTATTTTGTTTGTTTAATTCCATGCTGGTTATAGTTGTGGATAGAGAGAGGTCTAGACTAGGGTCAGATGGTCGTTAATTGCAGCAGGTGAAGGATGGTGAATGGCGCCGCCTGCAGCATAATGTGGCCTCGGGGTTGCTCATCGGAAATTCATGCAGGGACGCCCGTCCATGCGCGAAATGGCACTACAGGAACCCCGATATTATTCAACTGTTGATCAGAGCAGCCTCTCAAGATGCTACGCAAGAGTTAGGGCTCCTAACTACCAGTCGGAAGCAGCAACCAGGAAACTGCCAACCCGGTACTCTCAGAATGAAGAGACATTGCCACCATACTCACCAACTGCAAAAAGCTTCCAGCCGAACCGACATAAAGACCGAAAAAGAGAGAGATCAACCGGGAACCCCTTCCTAAACAAGAAACAAGGCGATCACCTCTACTCCTGTCCAAAAGAAGGGGGTGGAGTGTGAGACCGGGCGATAGAAGGTACTATCTACTCCAATTCAAAAAAAAAAGAAAGAATAAATGTGTGCCTGAAGTTAACTAAGATTTCACTTAGTAAAAGTCAAACCTAAATTTGATAATTAAAAACAATTTACACAAACATAGTCGCAGTGCATTACAAGAGCGACAAGGAGAGAACTTAGGTTAGTAACAAAACAGGAACAAAAATTAGGCAGAAAAGATAAGAACCAAAGGAAAAAAAAATTAAAAAAAATAAAATAAAAAATTAAAAAATAAATAAATAAATAAATAACTAAAAAATTCAAAAAATACGATCACACTGGCTAAGACTTAACAGTTGCAGGCTGACTGACAGAAAAAAGCTAAGAAAATTTCAAAAATTATCTTCATTCTGTTTCTTCTATTCAGTTCTGGAAAGTTTAAGTTACCTTTAAGTAAGCAGTAACAGACAGTAGTGTGAGGTGGGGATCACCTCAAAGCCATGTGTCCAGTTAGCAAGGGAGGAAGAGAGAACAATAAAATAAAAACAACAAACATGGCCGGTCTAAGAATTCCTACATATAACCAAAACCCTAATATACCAAACCTAAATTTGATAATTAAGAACAATTTACACAAACATAGTCGCAGTGCATTCTTTTTTTTTTTCTCAATTGGGGTAGATAGACTAATCTATCGCCCGGTTTACACACCACCCACGTCTATTGAACAGGTGAAGAGGCTCATCCCTTGTTCCCTGTTTAGGATGTGGTTTCCGGCTTTCTCTTTTCCAATCTTTTCTCTCTTACGTAGCCTCCTGCGCTTCAGTGGCGTTACCGCCTTTCTCGGGGTGATATGATTACAATATATATATATATATATATTTGCCTATCGCCGGTTCCCATTCCTCCCTTTTTACTTTTTAACAAGAGTGAGGGGTTATCTGTTTTTCCTTCTTGATAACAATAAACATCCGGTTCCTTCTAAATTCTATTTAAACTTTATTCTTCTAACTTCTAATAAACTGAAATTTCATTTACTATTTGTTGCTCAACAGAGGTAGATATGTTCGCGTATCGCCGAGTTCACATTTCACCCATTTTTTTTTTTTTTGTTTAATTATTTGTACAGGAGCAGGGATTTATATATTCTTTCTTTTTTATAGAATTGTTTTTCTGGTACCTTCTAAATGTTTGAATTCTATTTTACTCCCTGTAATCCCTTGTAAGAGGCTCAGTTTGCGAGGATTTATGAGCAAGATAACTTCTTTTTTTTTAAATCATATCACCCCGAGCAAGGCAGTAACGCCACTGATGTGCAGGGGACTATAAAAGAGTGAGAAGATTAGAAAAGATAAAAACCGGGAACCACATCCTAAACAGGAAACAAGGGATGAGCCTCTTCACCTGTTCAATAGACGTGGGTTGAGTGTGAACCGGGCGATAGTTTAGTCTATCTACTCCAATTGAAAAAAAAAGAAAAGAAGGAAAAGATTAGAAAAGAGAAAACCGGAAACCGCATCCTAAACAGGAAACAAGGGATGAGCCTCTTCACCTGTTCAATAGACGTGGGTGGAGTGTGAACCGGGCGATAGTTTAGTCTATCTACTCCAATTGAAAAAAAAAAAAGAAAAGAAGGAAAAGATTGGAAAAGAGAAAACCGGAAACCGCATCCTAAACAGGGAACAAGGGATGAGCCTCTTCACCTGTTCAATAGACGTGGGTGGAGTGTGAACCGGGCGATAGTTTAGTCTATCTACTCCAATTGAAAAAAAAAAGAAAAAAAGGAAAAGATTGGAAAAGAGAAAACCGGAAACCGCATCCTAAACAGGAAACAAGGGATGAGCCTCTTCACCTGTTCAATAGAGTGGGTGGAGTGTGAACCGGACGATAGTTTAGTCTATCTACTCCAATTAAACTATTACATTTATTGTGTAGCTATGGGGTGCAATTTATGTTTCCTTGATTTGGCCTTGTGTCAGACATAACCAAACTCCCTACAGCTTACAAGTTTTATCCAGAATTATCATCAGAAGAATCATCAGAAGGTTTTCATCATTATCATCAGATGGCTTTTTGGTAGAAGGTTGGAATGCGAGAATAAGTTTGGAATAATGTAAAAATAAAAAAAATATATTTTTCATGTTAAAATAGAAATTTATTAAATGGAAAGACTAACAAAAGTTGTAGAAATTAATGTGAAATTAGAAACATTGTTAAGAAGTTAAAGACAGAGTTCGTGTTCAATGATAAAGTTATGGGCATCAGGATTTGTAGAAAATTATCGTAATATTAATTGTTGAAAGAGTATATGCGTACATAGGTTTGTATGTGTGTATGTATTTATATATGTATGTATGTATTCAGTAGGAATGCCTTTGAATGGAGAAGAAGTAAAAGGAACCAACAGAAAGAAAGAGAAAGGGGACAAATGTCCGGGTTAGCTTGAAGCTTATCTCGTTATATTTTAACTTGTCGTCTTTGCTGCTACCATTCCTGACTGACTCACTGACGCTGATCAGGAAACTTTTATTGTCATTAGATTATTCACACTGACTTGCGAAGTCCTCAAGTCGCTCCTATTGGTCAAAAATCAACACATACTTGTGAAATCTGGTGTCGACTTTTTCTTTAAGCACATGGTCAATCCTTTTTCTATTTGGGAAAAACCAGGATTTCACACGTCATTGTTAATTTTTTGTAAAAGTGAAGAAGAAGGTTGATTTTAATTCTTAATTTCTCACCCACTACAATTTTATTCGGAGTTATGTTGGTTGTTGTTTTTTTTAAGGGCAAATCAACCTCGGCGGGTTATTTATTACCAACTAAACTTTATTTATTGCTGGTAATGCCTTTTTCTTTTTAACAATATATTGTTGTTTATATAAGTTTTTGTGTCTAGTATTACATTCTTCTTTTCATGTATCAAGATTCATTGGGGTTTGTTTTTTAAGGGCGGGGTCTCCAAGTCATACCCTTGTTATTTAACCCATAACTGGAGGGAAGGGACTTATTAATATCTTTCCCAAGGGTACCGTGCTTAAGTGAATGCAGGGTATTCAACTAGAATTCGAACTCGGCTCACCGATTTCCCTTTCCATGCCACATCCACTGCTCCACAACGAACATCCATCCATAAACGCTTACAGCACCTGGTATTCCCAGGCGGTCACCCATCTAAGTACTGATCAGGCTCAACGTTCGGTGATCGAGTGAGAACCGGTGTATTCAACGTGATAGGCCGTAAGCCTTCGGTGGTATGTATGCGTATGTATATGTGGTTATATGTATTATATGTATATGCGTTTAATATGTATTGATATTATTATTTTATTTCATTAACCTAGCCACCAATAAATAAATGAGCTGCTTCACTCAAGCATGGCTGTACCGCCACTGGTGTGCAGGAGCTATAAAATAACAGAGTGATAGGTCGGGATGTGCGTTGTGGTCCAGTGGAACGAGAAACCGGGGAGCCGAGTTCGAATTCCAGTTGAATCCATTGTATTCACTTACGCGCAAATACCCTTGGGAAAGGTATTAATCCGTCTCTTCCTTCCAGTTATGGGTTAAATAGCAGGACAGATTGGGTTCTATAGCCTTGGTCGGCAACCAGTCTACCGCAGAAAGCAATGGCAACCTACTGCGGGATAATCTTCTCCCCAGTCAGTCATGTCTCTTTCGAGACATGATCGCCCAAGCGTGTGTCGCGTATGGCACTTAACTGACTGACTGATAGGTCGGGATCGATCACGTTACAGATGCTCCTACCAAATAGAATCATGTTTCTGCATGTGAGAATATATTGTCATTTTATTAGTCGAATTATGGAAGATGATGTAAATTTTGTTAGCATTTCGTACGTTTACTGCTATTTGACACATTGTGGAGACCCATGCACGGAGCACATAGAAAAGAACTTCCTAAAATCTGACGAAAAATTTGAATACCGTTCTTGCTCAGTCCGAAAAAAACTTTCAGCATCTCCTGATGTCTAGGTGTTTCGCTACGATTATAAAAGACGTGTAACGTCACTGATAACAAATTATAAAGCAAAAGTAAGATATTCAAGAGAAAAAAGCTATGCATTCAAAAGAAAAAAATAATGGTACTCAACGACCTTTTCTGCTTACGACACATCGGCTGTGGTCAGGATATCCTCATGGCGGAGGATAGCAAATTATTTTATTCTTTTTTTTATCTTAAGTTCTTTGTGGTCATTTTATTTTATTTTATTTATTTATTTATTTATTTTATCCTTTTTTATAACCTAGCAGTAAATTCAGCGGAAAGTAGTCTTCAAAGAGACTTTCTTTGTAATTCCAAATCCGAAATTCTCTTATGGAAAGGTTTAAATTCTACTACTTGTAAATGTTGGTAAAGAATATATATATATATATATATATATATATATATATATATATATATATATATCACGTGTCCCGTAACTCATTAAAGTGATAGGGACACTTCCTGTACCTTCCTTGGCAAGATGACTTTATTGAAGCTTTCATTTTAGCTTTTATGTCGTGAATGTTCACCCATACAGTAAAAACATGGTCATATGTATGTACATGAAAAATACCAAATTCTTTTCAAAATCTTGGTTTTCGATGACTGGTATGAATCTTTACAAATTTTGATTAGTAAATATAGCTTTCACTTAATAATATAGTCTAAAATTTTGATTTATTTGTTTGTTTAAGTTTTTGGTAACTACATATCAACCGCTGTATGTTATTTAATGACAAAAAGTTAGGGGTTTAAGGTATTTTAAAAAAATGTTTGGTTATAGTGAGGAGGTTGAGTTAGATTTTGATGATTTTTTTTATTTCAGAAAATTCAAGATATCTTCTAGCTTTGTATTAAAAAATGTATTGCTATAAATCATTTGTCCTTCAAAAATCTATATATTTCTATAAAAGTCTATTTTTATGTATTCATTTCTATAAAAGTGTATTTTTGTACCTTCATAGTGTTTTAACCCCAGTCTGGGGGTTAACAATTCGCCCTAGCTAAGAATATAACAGGGGCTACCACTTCAGGTCAGGGCGACCTGGGAACAACAGCAATTAAGAGATGGTCCCATACTCGTCACAACCTCCCAATCAGAGGCCTTGTTGCCGGATGCAGTTTACCGTCATGCATAGGATCATATAAAATTTTAAAAAGAATTTAAACTTAATTATGTTTTTTAATTAAAATTTTAATTTCATAGTTTTATTGCATTGCTTAATTTACCATTTAAAGCAGATATTTCGTAAATGGTTTTTCCGTTTGACAAAAACAAATTGATGTTTTAGATTTTTCCAAGTCCTCATCCTTTTAACTAATATAAATATGAAAAAGCTGAAATTTATTTTGTTCGTCATTTCATAAAATTAAGTTAGTCGTTGTAACAGATGTAATAAAAAAAAATTAAATGACTAATTTTACTAATTCATGCATAATTTCTGAAATTTTTATTTAAAATCAGACAATTATTTTCTTGTTACAAGAATTTCCAAATAAATGTGTTATTAATCGGAATAAAAAGCCATTTTAATCTTTCGTGCACCACTGACGAAAAAAAGTAACGAAAAGATTTTTGACCAAAATTTCGTACGTGCTAGAAAGGATTAAAAAAGGATTTTAAAAGATTTAAAAAATAATATATTAACAAATACTTTTGTCTTTTTTTTACGTAGGAGGCTACATAATAGTAAAAGTTTAGATAGGAGGAGAGTGAATAAAAAGTATGAACCAGTTACAGGTGATTTCAGAGAAAGGACGAGAGAAGGATAGGAACACAGGTGTGAAGACAGTTGGGAAGGTAGAGAGAAAGGTAAAGACCAAGATATACGGCGTGATGTAGAAAAGATTTTCCTCTTAATAAGAAAATGCTATCTACCAACTGTTTTCAATTCAGTGTTTATTTTTAGTGTTTTTTCTGACTTCAGAAATATTTAGTTTTGGAGTTAACTATTTGGCCATAGCTGAGACCCTAACAGGTACCACCTCTCCAGGTCAGGGTGGATCTAGGAACAACAGCAATTAAGAGATGGTTCCATGCTCCTTACAACCTCCCAATCAGAGGCCTTGTTACCGGATGCAGTTCTCCGCCATACCTAGGATCATATAAAATTTTTAAAAAAATTTTACTTAATAATATTTTATAATTAAAATTTTAATTTCATAGTTTTATTGCATTGTTTTATTTACCATTCAAAGCAGATATTTCGTAAATGGTTTTTCCGTTTGATAAAACAAATTGATGATTTAGATTCTCTAAATCCACATTCTTTTAACTAATATAAATATGAAGAAGCCGAAATTTTAGTTTGTTCGAAATTTCATAAAATTAAGTTAGTGGCTGTAACAGATGCAAAAACAAAAAACAAAAAACAAAAAAATAAATGACTAATTTTACTAATTTATGCATAATTTCTGAAATTTTCATTAAAATCAGACAATTATTTTCTTGTTACAAGAATTTCCAAATAAATGTGTTATTAATCGGAATAAAAAGCCATTTTAATCTTTCGCGCATCACTGACGAAAAAAAAAAGTAAAGATTTTTAAACAAAATTTTGTACGTGCTAGAGAGGATTAAAAAAAAAGGAATTAAAAAAGATTTTTGCTAAATATTTTGTGTATTTAAGACTTCCAGGGATTGGAAAGAATATTAAAACCTAAGTATGAGAATTTCTTCTGATATGCAGAAATGTTATTTTTCTGTCTAGATGCGTGTTACGTTTAACACTAGATCTGTTTTAGCTTTAAGTTGTAAAGACGTTCTCTACACCACACCTCATCAAATAAATTCCGTAGTTTATCAATATGATTGTAGCTGCGATGTCATTTACATAGGGGGAACCACTCAGCGGTTCTAGATACTAAAATCAAACAGCATGTTCCACTGAAAATCATACCTAGCAAGAAAATGAACTTATTGTTCCTCAATTTGTGAACGTCTTATGAAAAATAGGTGTGTCATGATGTTTAATGGGGATTGGTTTTTCATATTGGCCAATTAACATTCAATTTTCTATTTGAAAATGCTGGAGTCTGTTTACAACAGGTCTTGCAGATCCTCGCTATGCAAACAGCGAGAGTGTTTAAAGGGCCTTGCTCAGACCAGCCTCTATAAGTTCATTCCCCTTCTCATCAATGACCAATTCATTTCTCACAACTATTATATTTTAATGTAAGTTCTCTCAATTAAAATCTTTGATGACTGGGAGCGAAACTGGTTGTTTTCATTTAATTTTTTTTGTTTTTTTTGTTAATTTACGAGATTGTAGAAAAATTATTAAGAAAGCAAACTGACGAAGCTACTCTCATGAATAATCAAAAAAAAAAAAAAATAAGCAGGTATATTTTTCCTAGACTATGGACAAAGAACTTGTTGGGCGGTATTGGCTCATGAAATATCAAAAATAAAAATTGCTATGTACATTTTCCTAGACTATGGACAAAGAACTTGTTGGGCGGTATTGGCTCATGAAATATCAAAAAAAAAGTAAAAAAAAATAAGCAGGAACATTTTCTCCTAGACTATGGACAAAGAACTTGTTGGGTGGTATTGGCTCATGAAATATCAAAAAATAAAAAATAAGCAGGTACATTTTCCTAGACTAAGTGGACAAAGAACTTAATAAGTGTATTGGCTCATGAAATATCAAAAAATAAAAATAAGGTAGGTAGTTTTCCTAGACTATGGACAAAGAACTTGTTGGGCGGTATTGGCTCATGAAATATCAAAATAAAAAATAAGGTAGGTATATTTTCCTAGATTATGGACAAAGAACTTGTTGGGCGGTATTGGCTCATGAAATATCAAAAATAAAAATAAGGTAGGTATATTTTCCTAGACTATGGACAAAGAATTTGTTGGGTGGCATTGGCTCATGAAATATCAAAACAATTAAAAATAAGCAGGTACATTTTCCTAGACTATGGACAAATAACTTGTTGGGTGGCATTGGCTCATGAAATATCAAAAAATTAAAATAAAAGCAGGTATATTTTTCTAGACTATGGACAAAGAACTTGTTGGGTGGTATTGGCCTGAACATCAAAAAATAAAAAATATGCAGGTACATTTTCCTAGACTATGGACAAAGAACATGTTGGGTGGTATTGGCTCATGAAATATCAAAAAAATAAAAAAATAAGGTAGGTATATTTTCCCAGACTATGGACAAAGAACTTGTTGGGTGGTATTGGCTCATGAAATATCAAAAAATAAAAATAAGGTAGGTATATTTTTTCAGACTATGGACAAAGAACTTGTTGGGCGGTATTGGCTCATGAAATATCAAAAAAATAAAAAATAAGCAGGAACATTTTCCTAGACTATGGACAAAGAATTGTTGGGTGGTATTGGCTCATGAAATATCAAAACAGTTAAAAATAAGCAGGTATATTTTCCTAGACAATGGACAAAGAACTTGTTGGGTGGTATTGGCTCATGAAATAACAAAAAAATAAAAAATAAGCAGTATATTTTCCTAGACTTATGCACAAAGAACTTGTTGGGTGGTATTGGCTCATGAAATATCAAAAAAATAAAAAAATAAGGTAGGTATATTTTCCTAGACTATGGACAAAGAACTTGTTGGGTGGTATTGGCTCATGAAATATCAAAAATAAAAATAAGCAGGTACATTTTCCTAGACTATGGACAAAGAACTTGTTGGGCGGTATTGGCTCTCATGAAATATCAAAAAAGTAAAAAATAAGCAGGTACATTTTCCAGACTATGGACAAAGAACTTGTTGGGCGGTATTGGCTCATGAAATATCAAAAAAATAAAAAAATAAGCAGGTATATTTTCCTAGACTATAGACAAAGAACTTGTTGGGCGGTATTGGCTCATGAAATATCAAAAAAATAAAAAATAAGGTAGGTATATTTTCCTAGACTATGGACAAAGAACTTGTTGGGTGGTATTGGCTCATGAAATATCAAAAAAATAAAAAATAAGGTAGGTATATTTTCCTAGACTATGGACAAAGAACTTGTTGGGCGGTATTGGCTCATGAAATATCAAAAAATAAAAAAATAAGGTAGGTATATTTTCCTAGACTATGGACAAAGAACTTGTTGGGCGGTATTGGCTCTATGAAATATCAAGAAAATAAAAATAAGGTAGGTATATTTTCCTAGACTATGGACAAAGAATTTGTTGGGTGGCATTGGCTCATGAAATATCAAAACAATTAAAAATAAGCAGGTACATTTTCCTAGACTATGGACAAATAAATCGTTGGGTGGCATTGGCTCATGAAATATCAAAAAAATAAAGATTAAGCAGGTAGTATTTTTTTCTTTGTGACTATGGACAAAGAACTTGTTGGGTGGTATTGGCTCATGAAATATCAAAAATAAAAAATATGCAGGTACATTTTCCTAGACTATGGACAAAGAACATGTTGGGTGGTATTGGCTCATGAAATATCAAAAAAATAAAAAATAAGGTAGGTATATTTTCCTAGACTATGGACAAAGAACTTGTTGGGTGGTATTGGTTCATGAAATATCAAAAAAATAAAAAAAATAAGGTAGGTATATTCTTCTAGACTATGGACAAAGAACTTGTTGGGCGGTATTGGCTCATGAAATATGAAAAATAAAAAATAAGCAGGAACATTTTCCTAGACTATGGACAAAGAATTTGTTGGGTGGCATTGGCTCATGAAATATCAAAACAATTAAAAATAAGCAGGTATATTTTCCTAGACTATGGACAAAGAACTTGTTGTGGTATTGGCTCATGAAATAACAAAAAAATAAAAAATAAGCAGGTATATTGTCCTAGACTATGGACAAAGAACTTGTTGGGTGTATTGGCTCATGAAATATCAAAAAAATAAAAAATAAGGTAGGTATATTTTCCTAGACTATGGACAAAGAACTTGTTGGGTGGTATTGGCTCATGAAATATCAAAAAAATAAAAAATAAGCAGGTACATTTTCCTAGACTATGGACAAAACTTGTTGGGCGGTATTGGTCATGAAATATCAAAAAAGTAAAAATAAGCAGGTACATTTTCCTAGACTATGGACAAAGAACTTGTTGGGCGGTATTGGCTCATGAAATATCAAAAAAATAAAAAATAAGCAGGTATATTTTCCTAGACTATGGACAAAGAACTTGTTGGGCGGTATTGGCTCATGAAATATCAAAAAGTAAAAAATAAGCAGGTACATTTTCTTAGACTATGGACAAATAACTTGTTGGGTGGTATTAGCCTATGAAATATCAAAACAATTAAAAATAAGCAGGTACATTTTCCTAGACTATGGACAAATAACTTGTTGGGTGGCATTGGCTCATGAAATATCAAAACAATTAAAAATAAGCAGGTATATTTTTCTAGACTATGGACAAAGAACTTGTTGGGTGGTATTGGCTCATGAAATATCAAAACATTTAAAAATAAGCAGGTATATTTTTCTAGACTATGGACAAATAACTTGTTGGGTGGCATTGGCTCATGAAATATCAAAACAATTAAAAATAAGCAGGTATATTTTTCTAGACTATGGACAAAGAACTTGTTGGGCGGTATTGGCTCATGAAATATCAAAAAAGTAAAAAATAAGCAGGTACATTTTCCTAGACTATGGACAAAGAACTTGTTGGGCGGTATTCGCTCATGAAATATCAAAAAAATAAAAATAAGCAGGTATATTTTCCTAGACTATGGACAAAGAACTTGTTGGGTGGCATTGGCTCATGAAATATCAAAAAAGTAAAAAAAATAAGCAGGTACATTTTCTTAGACTATGGACAAATAACTTGTTGGGTGGCATTGGCTCATGAAATATCAAAACAAATTAAAAATAAGCAGGTACATTTTCCTAGACTATGGACAAATAACTTGTTGGGTGGCATTGTTCTAGTCATCAAAACAATTAAAAATAAGCAGGTATATTTTTCTAGACTATGGACAAAGATCTTGTTGGGTGGTATTGGCTCATGAAATATCAAAACAATTAAAAATAAGCAGGTATATTTTTCTAGACTATGGACAAATAACTTGTTGGGTGGCATTGGCTCATGAAATATCAAAAAATAAAAAATAAGGTAGGTATATTTTTCTAGACTATGGACAAAGAACTTGTTGGGCGGTATTGGCTCATGAAATATCAAAAAAGTAAAAATAAGCAGGTACATTTTCCCAGGACTATGGACAAAGAACTTGTTGGGCGGTATTGGCTCATGAAATATCAAAAAAATAAAAAAATAAGCAGGTATATTTTCCTAGACTATGGACAAAGAACTTGTTGGGTGGCATTGGCTCATGAAATATCAAAAAAGTAAAAATAAGCAGGTACATTTTCTTAGACTATGGACAAATAACTTGTTGGTGGCATTGGCTCATGAAATATCAAAACAATTAAAAATAAGCAGGTATATTTTTCAGACTATGGACAAAGAACTTGTTGGGTGGTATTGGCTCATGAAATATCAAAACAATTAAAAATAAGCAGGTATATTTTTCTAGACTAGTGGACAAATAACTTGTTGGGTGGGCATTGGCTCATGAAATATCAAAACAATTAAAAATAAGCAGGTATATTTTCCTAGACTATGGACAAAGAACTTGTTGGGTGGTATTGGCTCATGAAATATCAAAATAATTAAAAATAAGCAGGTATATTTTCCTAGACTATGGACAAAGAACTTGTTGGGCGGTATTGGCTCATGAAATATCAAAAAAAAAAAAAAAATAAGCAGGTACATTTTCCTAGACTATGGACAAAAACTTGTTGGGCGGTATTGGCTCATGAAATATCAAAAAAATAAGCAGGTATATTTTCCTAGACTATGGACAAATAACTTTGTTGGGCGGTATTGGATCATGAAATATCAAAAAAATAAAAAATAAGCAGGTACATTTTCCTAGACTATGGACAAAGAACTTGTTGGGTGGTATTGGCTCATGAAATAACAAAAAAATAAAAAATAAGCAGGTATATTTTTCCTAGACTATGGACAAAGAACTTGTTGGGCGGTATTGGCTCATGAAATATCAAAACAATTAAAAATAAGCAGGTATATTTTCCTAGACTATGGACAAAGAACTTGTTGGGTGGTATTGGCTCATGAAATAACAAAAAAATAAAAAATAAGCAGGTACATTTTCCTAGACTATGGACAAAGAACTTGTTGGGCGGTATTGGCTCATGAAATATCAAAAAAATAAAAAATAAGCAGGTACATTTTCTTAGACTATGGACAAATAACTTGTTGGGTGGCATTGGCTCATGAAATATCAAAACAATTAAAAATAAGCAGGTACATTTTCCTAGACTATGGACAAATAACTTGTTGGGTGGCATTGGCTCATGAAATATCAAAACAATTAAAAATAAGCAGGTATATTTTCCTAGACTATGGACAAAGAACTTGTTGGGTGGTATTGGCTCATGAAATATCAAAATAATTAAAAATAAGCAGGTATATTTTCCTAGACTCTGGACAAAGAACTTGTTGGGCGGTATTGGCTCATGACATATCAAAAAAATAAAAAATAAGCAGGTACATTTTCCTAGACTATGGACAAAGAACTTGTTGGGCGGTTTTGGCTCATGAAATATCAAAAAAATAAAAAATAAGCAGGTACATTTTCCTAGACTATGGACAAAGAACTTGTTGGGCGGTTTTGGCTCATGAAATATCAAAAAAATAAAAAATAAGCAGGTACATTTTCCTAGACTATAGACAAAGAACTTGTTGGGCGGTTTTGGCCCATGAAATATCAAAAAAATAAAAAATAAGCAGGTACATTTTCCTAGACTATGGACAAAGAACTTGTTGGGCGGTATTGGCTCATGAAATATCAAAAAAATAAAAAATAAGGTAGGTATATTTTCCTAGACTAAGGACAAAGAACTTGTTGGGCGGTATTGGCTCATGAAATATCAAAAAAATACAAAATAAGGTAGGTATATTTTCCTAGATTATGGACAAAGAACTTGTTGGGCGGTATTGGCTCATGAAATATCAAAAAAAATAAAAATAAGGTAGGTATATTTTCCTAGACTATGACAAAGAATTTGTTGGGTGGCATTGGCTCATGAAATATCAAAACAATTAAAAAATAAGCAGGTACATTTTCATAGACTATGGACAAATAACTTGTTGGGTGGCATTGTCTACAGAAATATCAAAAAATTAAAATAAGCAGGTATATTTTTCTAGACTATGGACAAAGAACTTGTTGGGTGGTATTGGCTCATGAAATATCAAAAATAAAAAAATATGCAGGTACATTTTCCTAGACTATGGACAAAGAACATGTTGGGTGGTATTGGCTCATGAAATATCAAAAATAAAAAAATAAGGTAGGTATATTTTCCTAGACTATGGACAAAGAACTTGTTGTGGTATTGGCTCATGAAATATCAAAAAAATAAAAAAATAAGGTAGGTATATTTTCCTAGACTATGGACAAAGAACTTGTTAGCGGTATTGGCTCATGAAATATCAAAAAAATAAAAAAAATAAGCAGGAACATTTTCCTAGACTATGGACAAAGAATTTGTTGGGTGGCATTGGCTCATGAAATATCAAAAACAGTTAAAAATAAGCAGGTATATTTTCCTAGACAATGGACAAAGAACTTGTTAAAGTGGTATTGGCTCATGAAATAACAAAAAAATAAAAAAATAAGCAGGAAGGAGTATTTTCCTAGACTATGGACAAAGAACTTGTTGGGTGGTATTGGCTCATGAAATATCAAAAATAAAAAATAAGGTAGGTATATTTTCCCAGATCAAGCCACTGCCCTGTTGGGTGGTATTGGCTCATGAAATATCAAAAAAATAAAAAATAAGCAGGTACATTTTCCTAGACTATGTAATAAAGAACTTGTTGGGCGGTATTGGCTCATGAAATATCAAAAAAGTAAAAAATAAGCAGGTACATTTTCCTAGACTATGGACAAAGAACTTGTTGGGCGGTATTGGCTCATGAAATATCAAAAATAAAAAATAAGCAGGTATATTTTCCTAGACTATGGACAAAGAACTTGTTGGGCGGTATTGGCTCATGAAATATCAAAAAAATAAAAATAAGGTAGGTATATTTTCCTAGACTATGGACAAAGAACTTGTTGCGGTATTGGCTCATGAAATATCAAAAAAATAAAAAAATAAGGTAGGTATATTTTTCCTAGACTATGGACAAAGCTTCGAACTTGTTGGGCGGTATTGGCTCATGAAATATCAAAAAATAAAAAATAAGGTATATTTTCCTAGACTATGGACAAAGAACTTGTTGGGCGGTATTGGCTCATGAAATATCAAGAAAATAAAAAATAAGGTAGGTATATTTTCCTAGACTATGGACAAAGAATTTGTTGGGTGGCATTGGCTCATGAACATCAAAACAATTAAAAATAAGTAAGGTACATTTTCCTAGACTATGGACAAATAACTTGTTGGGTGGCATTGGCTCATGAAATATCAAAAAATAAAAAATAAGCAGGTATATTTTTCTAGACTATGGACAAAGAACTTGTTGGGTGGTATTGGCTCATGAAATATCAAAAAATAAAAAATATGCAGGTACATTTTCCTAGACCATGGACAAAGAACATGTTGGGTGGTATTGGCTCATGAAATATCAAAAAATAAAAATAAGGTAGGTATATTTTTCCTAGACTATGGACAAAGAACTTGTTGGGTGGTATTGGCTCATGAACATCAAAAAAATAAAAAATAAGGTAGAATATATTTTTCCTAGACTATGGACAAAGAACTTGTTGGGCGGTATTGGCTCATGAAATATCAAAAATAAAAAATAAGCAGGAACATTTTCCTAGACTATGGACAAAGAATTTGTTGGGTGGCATTGGCTCATGAAATATCAAAACAAATTAAAAAATAAATGCAGGTACATTTTTCCTAGACTATGGACAATTTTATGTTGGGTGGTATTGGCTCATGAAATATCAAAAAAATAAAAAATAAGGTAGGTATATTTTCCTAGACTATGGACAAAGAACTTGTTGGGTGGTATTGGCTCATGAAATATCAAAAAAATAAAAAATAAGGTAGGTATATTTTTCCTAGACTATGGACAAAGAACTTGTTGGGCAGTATTGGCTCATGAAATATCAAAAAAATAAAAAATAAGCAGGAACATTTTCCTAGACTATGGACAAAGAATTTGTTGGGTGGCATTAGCTCATGAAATATCAAAACAATTAAAAATAAGCAGGTATATTTTCCTAGACTATGGACAAAGAACTTGTTGGGTGGTATTGGCTCATGAAATAACAAAAAAATAAAAAATAAGCAGGTATATTGTCCTAGACTATGGATAAAAGAACTTGTTAGGTAGTATTAGCTCATGAAATATCAAAAAAATAAAAAATAAGGTAGGTATATTTTCCTAGACTATGGACCAAGAACTTGTTGGGTGGTATTGGCTCATGAAATATCAAAAAAATAAAAAATAAACAACCCAGGTACATTTTCCTAGACTATGGACAAAAACTTGTTGGGCAGTATTGGCTCATGAGAAATATCAAAAAGTAAAAAATAAGCAGGTACATTTTCCTAGACTATGGACAAAGAACTTGTTGGGCAGTATTGGCTCATGAAATATCAAAAAAATAAAAAATAAGCAGGTATATTTTCCTAGACTATGGACAAAGAACTTGTTGGGCGGTATTGGCTCATGAAATATCAAAAAAGTAAAAAATAAGCAGTGCATTTTCTTAGACTATGGACCAAATAACTTGTTGGGTGGCATTGGCTCATGAAATATCAAAACAATTAAAAATAAGCAGGTACATTTTTCTAGACTATGGACAAATAACTTGTTGGAGTGTAGCATTGGCTCATAAGAAATATCAAAACAATTAAAAATAAGCAAGGTATATTTTCTAGACTATGGACAAAGAACTTGTTGGGTGGTATTGGCTCTGTAGAAATATCAAAACAATTAAAAAATAAGCAGGTATATTTTTCTAGACTATGGACAAATAACTTGTTGTGTGGCATTGGCTCATGAAATATCAAAAAAATAAAAAATAAGGTAGGTATATTTTTCTAGACTATGGACAAAGAACTTGTTGGGCAGTATTGGCTCATGAAATATCAAAAAAAAAAATAAAAAATAAGCAGGTACATTTTCCACAAACTATGGACAAAGAACTTGTTGGGCGGTATTGGCTCATGAAATATCAAAAAAAATAAAAAATAAGCAGGTATATTTTCCTAGACTATGGACAAAGAACTTGTTGGGTGGCATTGTCTCATGAAATATCAAAAAGTAAAAAATAAGCAGGTACATTTTCTTAGACTATGGACAAATAACTTGTTGAGTGGCATTGGCTCATGAAATATCAAAACAATTAAATAAGCAGGTATATTTTTCTAGACTATGGACAAATAACTTGTTGGGTGGTATTGGCTCATGAAATATCAAAACAATTAAAAATAAACAGGTACATTTTCCTGAGCTATGGACAAATAACTTGTTGGGTGGCATTGGCTCATAAAGTATCAAAAAAATAAAAAATAAGCAGGTATATTTTTCTAGACTATGGACAAAGAACTTGTTGGGTGGTATTGGCTCATGAAATATCAAAAAAATAAAAAATATGCAGGTACATTTTCCTAGACTATGGACAAAGAACATGTTGGGTGGTATTGGCTCATGAAATATCAAAAAAATAAAAAATAAAGTGAGTATGTTTCCTAGACTATGGACAAAGAACTTGTTGGGTGGTATTGGCTCATGAAATATCAAAAAAATAAAAAATAAGGTAGGTATATTTTCCTAGACTATGGACAAAGAACTTGTTGGGCGGTATTGGCTCATGAAATATCAAAAAAATAAAAAATAAGCAGGAACATTTTTCTGAACTATGGACAAAGAATTTGTTGGGTGGCATTGGCTCATGAAATATCAAAACAATTAAAAATAAGCAGGTATATTTTCCTAGACTATGGACAAAGAACTTGTTGGGTGGTATTGGCTCATGAAATAACAAAAAAATAAAAAATAAGCAGGTATATTGTCCTAGACTATGGACAAAAGAACTTGTTGGGTGGTATTGGCTCATGAAATATCAAAAAAATAAAAAATAAGGTAGGTATATTTTCCTAGACTATGGACAAAGAACTTGTTGGGTGGTATTGGCTCATGAAATATCAAAAAAATAAAAAATAAGCAGGTACATTTTCCTAGACTATGGACAAAAACTTGTTGGGCAGTATTGGCTCCTTGAAATATCAAAGAAATGCAAAAAATAAGCAGGTACATTTTCCTAGACTATGGACAAAGAACTTGTTGGGCGGTATTGGCTCATGAAATATCAAAAAAATAAAAAATAAGCAGGTATATTTTCCTAGACTATGGACAAAGAACTTGTTGGGCAGTATTGGCTCATGAAATATCAAAAAAGTAAAAAATAAGCAGGTACACATTTTCTTAGACTATGGACAAATAACATTGGTGGCATTGGCTCATGAAATATCAAAACAATTAAATAAGCAGGTACATTTTCTAGACTATGGACAAATAACTTGTTGGGTGGCATTGGCTCATGAAATATCAAAACAATTAAATAAGCAGGTATATTTTTTCTAGACTATGGACAAAGAACTTGTTGGGTGGTATTGGCTCGCAAATATCAAAACATTTAAAAATAAGCAGGTATATTTTTCTAGACTATGGACAAATAACTTGTTGGGTGGCATTGGCTCATGAAATATCAAAACAATTAAAAATAAGCAGGTATATTTTTCTAGACTATGGACAAAAGAACTTGTTGGGCGGTATTGTTTTCATAAAAATAGCAAAAAGTAAAAAATAAGCAGGTACATTTTCCTAGACTACTATGGACAAAGAACTTGTTGGGCGGTATTCGCTCATGAAATATCAAAAAAATAAAAAATAAGCAGGTATATTTTCCTGAACTATGGACAAAGAACTTGTTGGGTGGCATTAGCTCATGAAATATCAAAAGTAAAAAATAAGCAGGTACATTTCTTAGACTATGGACAAATAACTTGTTGGGTGGCATTGGCTCATGAAATATCAAAACAATTAAAAATAAGCGGAGTACATTTTCCTAGACTATGGACAAATAACTTGTTGGGTGGTGGCTCATGAAATATCAAAACAATTAAAAATAAGCAGGTATATTTTTTTCTAGACTATGGACAAAGAACTTGTTGAGTGGTATTGGCTCATGAAATATCAAAACAATTAAAAATAAACAGGTATATTTTTCTGAACTGTAGACCAAATAACTTGTTGTGGCATTGGCTCATGAAATATCAAAAAAAAAAATAAAAAATAAGGTAGGTATATTTTTCTAGACTATGGACAAAGAACTTGTTGGGCGGTATTGGCTCATAAAATATCAAAAAGTAAAAAATAAGCAGGTACATTTTCCTAGACTATGGACAAAGAACTTGTTGGGCAGTATTGGCTCATGAAATATCAAAAAAATAAAAAATAAAAGCAGGTATATTTTCCTAGACTATGGACAAAGAACTTGTTGGGTGGCATTGGCTCATGAAATATCAAAAAGTAAAAAATAAGCAGGTACATTTTCTTAGACTATGGACAAATAACTTGTTGGGTGGCATTGGCTCATGAAATATCAAAACAATTAAAAATAAGCAGGTATATTTTTCTAGACTATGGACAAAGAACTTGTTGGGTGGTATTGGCTCATGAAATATCAAAACAATTAAAAATAAGCAGGTATATTTTTTCTAGACTATGGACAAATAACTTGTTGGGTGGCATTGGCTCATGAAATATCAAAACAATTAAAAATAAGCAGGTATATTTTCCTAGACTATGGACAAAGAACTTGTTGGGTGGTATTAGCTCATGAAATATCAAAATAATTAAAAATAAGCAGGTATATTTTTCTAGACTATGGACAAAGAACTTGTTGGGCGGTATTAGCTCATGAAATATCAAAAAAAAAAAAAAAATAAGCAGGTACATTTTCCTAGACTATGGACAAAACATTTGGCAGTATTGGCTCATGAAATATCAAAAAAAAAATAAGCAGGTATATTTTCCTAGACTATGGACAAATAACTTGTTGGGCGGTATTGGCTCATGAAATATCAAAAAAAATAAAAAATAAGCAGGTACATTTTCCTAGACTATGGACAAAGAACTTGTTGGATGGTATTAGCTCATGAAATAACAAAAATAAAAAATAAGCAGGTATATTTTTCTAGACTATGGACAAAGAACTTGTTGGGCGGTATTGGCTCATGAAATATCAAAACAATTAAAAATAAGCAGGTATATTTTCCTAGACTATGGACAAAGAACTTGTTGGGTGGTATTGGCTCATGAAATAACAAAAAAAATAAAAAAATAAGCAGGTACATTTTCCTAGACTATGGACAAAAGAACTTGTTGAGGCAGTATTGGCTCATGAAATATCAAAAAATAAAAAATAAGCAGGTACATTTTCTTAGACTATGGACAAATAACTTGTTGGGTGGCATTGGCTCATGGGAAATATCAAAACAATTAAAAATAAGCAGGTACATTTTCCTAGACTATGGACAAATAACTTGTTGGGTGGCATTAGCTCATGAAATATACAAAACAATTAAAAATAAGCAGGTATATTTTCCTAGACTATGGACAAAGAACTTGTTGGGTGGTATTGGCTCATGAAATATCAAAATAATTAAAAATAAACAGGTATATTTTCCTAGACTCTGGACAAAGAACTTGTTGGGCAGTGACAACTCTGACATATCAAAAATAAAAAATAAACAGGTACATTTTCCTAGACTATGGACAAAGAACTTGTTGGGCGGTTTGGCTCATGAAATATCAAAAAAATAAAAAATAAGCAGGTACATTTTCCTAGACTATGGACAAAGAACTTGTTGGGCGGTTTTGGCTCATGAAATATCAAAAAAATAAAAAATAAGCAGGTACATTTTCCTAGACTATGGACAAAGAACTTGTTAGGCGGTTTGGCTCTTGGAAATATCAAAAAAATAAAAAATAAGCAGGTACATTTTCCTAGACTATAGACAAAGAACTTGTTGGGCTTGGTTTTGGCCCTTGAAATATCAAAAAAAATAAAATAACTGGTACATTTTCCTAGACTATGGACAAAGAACTTGTTGGGCGGTTTTGGCTCATGAAATATCAAAAAAATAAAAATAAGCAGGTACATTTCCTAGACTATGGACAAAGAACTTGTTGGGCAGTTTGGCTCATGAAATATCAAAAAAATAAAAAATAAGCAGGTACATTTTCCTAGACTATGGACAAAAAATTGGGCAGTTTGGCTCATGAAATATCAAAAAAATAAAAAATATGCAGGTACATTTTCCTAGACTATGGACAAAGAACTTGTTGGTGGTATTGGCTCTTGAAATATCAAAAAATAAAAAATAAGGTAGGTATATTTTCCTAGACTATGGACAAAGAACTTGTTGGGTGGTATTGGCTCATGAAATATCAAAAAAATAAAAAATAAGCAGGTACATTTTCCTAGACTATGGACAAAACTTGTTCTAGGCATTGTGGCTCATGAAATATCAAAAAAGTAAAAAATAAGCAGGTACATTTTTCTAGACTATTGACAAAGAACTTGTTGGGCGGTATTGGCTCATGAAATATCAAAAAAAATAAAAAATAAGCAGGTATATTTTCCTAGACTATGGACAAAAGAAGAACTTGTTGGGCGGTATTGGCTCATGAAATATCAAAAAAGTAAAAAATAAGCAGGTACATTTTCTTAGACTATGGACAAATAACTTGTTGGGTGGCATTGGCTCATGAAATATCAAAACAATTAAAAATAAGCAGGTACATTTTTCCTAGACTATGGACAAATAACTTGTTGGGTGGCATTGGCTCATGAAATATCAAAACAATTAAAAATAAGCAGGTATATTTTTCTAGACTATGAACAAAGAACTTGTTGGGTGGTATTAGCTCATGAAATATCAAAACATTTAAAAATAAGCAGGTATATTTTTCTAGACTATGGACAAATAACTTGTTGGGTGGCATTGGCTCATGAAATATCAAAACAATTAAAAATAAGCAGGTATATTTTTCTAGACTATGGACAAAGAACTTGTTGGGCAGTATTAGGCTCCATGAAATATCCAAAAAAAAAAAAAATAAGCAAGGTTACATTTTCCTAGACTATGGACAAAAACTTGTTAAGGGCAGTATTAGGCTCATGAAATAAATCAAAAAAAATAAAGCAGGTATATTTTCCCTAGACTACTGGAACAAATAACTTGTTAGGGCAGGTATTAGGCTCGATGAAATATCAAAAAAATAAAAAATAAAGCAGGTACATTTTCCTAGACTATGGACAAAAGAACTTTTGTTGGGAGGTGAGTTAGGCTCATGAAATAACAAAAAAATAAAAAATAAAGCAGGTATATTTTCCTAGACTATGGACAAAGAACTTGTTGGGCAGTATTGGCTCAAATGAAATCAATCAAAACAATTAAAAATAAGCGAGGCTATATTTTTAAGACTATTGGACAAAGAACTTATTAGGGAATTGGATATTAGCTCATGAAATAACAAAAAATAAAAAATAAGCAGGTACATTTTCCTAGACTATGGACAAAGAACTTGTTAGGGCAGTATTAGGCTCCATTGAAATATCAAAAAAATAAAAAATAAGCAGGTACATTTTTCTTAGACTATGGACAAATAACTTATTGGGTGGCATTTAAGGCTCATGAAATATCAAAACAATTAAAAATAAGCAGGTACATTTTCCTAGACTATGGACAAATAACTTGTTAGGGTGGCATTGGCTCATGAAATATCAAAACAATTAAAAATAAAGCAGGTATATTTTCCTAGACTATGGACCAAAAGAACTTATTGGGTGGTATTGGCTCATGTAATATCAAAATAATTAAAAATAAGCAGGTATATTTTCCTAGACTCTGGACAAAGAACTTGTTGGGCGGTATTGGCTCATGACATATCAAAAAAATAAAAAATAAGCAGGTACATTTTCCTAGACTATGGACAAAGAACTTGTTGGGCGGTTTTGGCTCATGAAATATCAAAAAAATAAAAAATAAGCAGGTACATTTTCCTAGACTATGGACAAAGAACTTGTTGGGCGGTTTTGGCTCATGAAATATCAAAAAAATAAAAAATAAGCAGGTACATTTTCCTAGACTATGGACAAAGAACTTGTTGGGCGGTTTTGGCTCATGAAATATCAAAAAAATAAAAAATAAGCAGGTACATTTTCCTAGACTATAGACAAAGAACTTGTTGGGCGGTTTTGGCCCATGAAATATCAAAAAAATAAAAAATAAGCAGGTACATTTTCCTAGACTATGGACAAAGAACTTGTTGGGCGGTTTTGGCTCATGAAATATCAAAAAAATAAAAAATAAGCAGGTACATTTTCCTAGACTATGGACAAAGAACTTGTTGGGCGGTTTTGGCTCATGAAATATCAAAAAAATAAAAAATAAGCAGGTACATTTTCCTAGACTATGGACAAAGAACTTGTTGGGCGGTTTTGGCTCATGAAATATCAAAAAAATAAAAAATATGCAGGTACATTTTCCTAGACTATGGACAAAGAACTTGTTGGGTGGTATTGGCTCATGAAATATCAAAAAAATAAAAAATAAGGTAGGTATATTTTCCTAGACTATGGACAAAGAACTTGTTGGGCGGTATTGGCTCATGAAATATCAAAAAAATAAAAAATAAGCAGGTACATTTTCCTAGACTATGGACAAAGAACTTGTTGGGCGGTATATATAAAAACATGCTGAAGAATAACATTTCACTGTGGCTAACTTCGAGTTGCCCTGGTATCAGGAAATGTTGGAATCATTTTTACGGACCGGCGAAGATACGAGAGACAACGGTGAAAAGGGTCAACACTCCGGTTGATATGTCCCGAGATCCTCGCTATTGCACAATGTGTAGGCTTGTAAGCTGGTCAATAGAGAAAATTTGGTGTCGCACACGACACAAACATAAAAATTGAAATGAGGTTGAAATGAAGTTACAAATAAAATGTAATGCGTGAAATGTTCATGGAAACCGCTGGTTTTCAAAAATGATGAAATAATGCATTTAAACGAATATGCAGTGTTGCCCACAACAACTGTTTTGTTTTTATTTTAATGTCAAACAATAATACGAAAAATATCAAAACATCATTTAACATAGGACAAAAGTAACAACCTTCTTGCCTTAATAATCAAATGTGTAATATTTATTTTTCATCATTGTTTTTAATCATTTTTGATAGTTTCTTACATGATTACTGTCCACACTAATCGGTGTTTTGCTCCATTCTTCCTTGGAAACAACTTTTGTTTCTTCTAAATTCAAAATATTTATTTTTCTTACTTTTTTTAAAAAATTTTTTTTTTATAAGCGTTTCACCCCGAGCAAGGCATGTCACTGCCACTAATGCGCAGGGGGCTACGTAGAGTGGATAAAGGATGATTAAATATAGGAAATGTCAGAGGGTGGGTGATAGGCGGGTAAGGATACCGAGAATGAGGGTTGGGTAGATGAGAGTGTTCTGAGAATAGTTGGGAGTTAGTGTGATAGGAGGTATCTATTGATCCTACATTTAAACACCTGGAGATTGTTGCTGTCGGGAAAGCAGAGTTGTGGAAGGGAGTTCCACAGGCGGGAAGCGCGAGAAAAGAAGCTGTTGGAGTAGAATTTACGCTTACATCTTATTTGTTTAACTGTAAAAGGGTGGGATCTAGTTGCTAATCTAGTATCTCGTGTAAATTCGTGCTTAGTCAAATATTCTAGTAAATTTTCAATGAGATTATGGTCAGAACATTGTGTGGGATACACTAATATCTTAATTTCGTTTTGTCATAAATATTTTGTAACAATTTTTACCGTATTTTTTTTCAAGTCATTGTCATATTAGAACGTTCAGTGTTGCCCTAAAGACAACTTTCGTGTACTTTATTTGATATTATTTTAAAGAATAACCAAATACTTTTCTTATTTATTTATTTTTTTTGTATGTTCACATCTTCCCTATACACTCTACATAATGTGAGTTCATATGAGCAAATGGTTGGTTTCATCTGATCATACATCAGAGTTACAGTATTTACTCCCATCTTCCAGATCAGTCAGTCAGTTAAGTGCCATACGAAATACACGCTTAGACGACCATGTCTCGAAAGAGACATAACTGACTTGGCAGAAGATTATCTCGCAGCAGTTTGCCATTACCTTCTGCAGTAGACTGGTTACCAACCAAGGCTGTAGAACCCAATCTGTCCTGTTATTTAACCTATAATTAGAGGGAAGAGACGGATTAATAACTTTCCCAAGGGTATTTGCGCGTAAGTGAATGCAACGAATTCAACTGGAATTCGAACTTCCAGATCAGTGATTCCAAAAACTGGGGGAAATTTCTCCCTGGGTAGAAATTTGAAGCTACCATGGGGGGAAATAATTACACTACCTATTAAATAAAAAAATCTAGATCGGTAGATTTTTTTCATGCCAGAGAGAGAGAGAGAGAGAGAGAGAGAGAGGGAGAGAGAGAGAGAATTGCAGATGTGCAGCGCCATAGCTACCAGTCGGTTCACGTTCAAACATGAGCTTTGAAGGGAGGACACGGGGGTGGTACGGGAGTACACTCACTGGCTCACAGGCTTGCAGTACGTTACGAGTAGTCAGTTAGTCTGGGAGCATCTTACAACCCCAGCCTATAATGATTCAATGCTTCATGTTGGTTTTCTGAGTACAAGGTATGCGAATAATATTATAATTTTAATAGTTAGTTTGTTAACTGGACAATATGATATCAAAATTCATGGATCTATTTTTATTGGCTGCGGTTGTTAATACTCCAGAGACGTTTTATTAAAGTACTATTCCTCAAAAGTCACTATGTTTGAGAAGTTAAATTTAAATTTATCTAACCCTGATATTGATAGACTGGTGCACAAGAAGCAGCATCACCCTTCTAGCAAAAGTCCTTTTATTTGTTACTAACCGCTCTCTACGGCTATGCTTATTTGTCACTAAGAGCTCTCTATCCACTTTACTCTGTAACTATAAGTTTATCAGTAGATTTGTACAATTGAAAAATAAATTAGTAAATAGTATCAGTGTGTTTTAACTGCTCTTTCTGTCATACACATGAAGGGGGAAATCTGGATGGTTGAACTGGGTGTAGGGGAAAATGACAGAAAAACGTTTGGGAATCATTGTTCTAGATAGCTTCTAGTAAAAACTTATCTATAGTTTAAGCAAGGGAATATTTCTTGGACGACAAGCTCGAAGTCCTGTTTGATGAAAGCACCTCGTGACTATCTTCGTCGATACATTCAACCCTGATATCTTTACATCATTAACAATCTTCTTTGTCATTAAAGGTAGTTTCTTTGAGACATCTACATATACAAAAATTGATATGTCTGTCTGTTTATGTGTGTTCGTGTGTCTCCATTCTAACGAACCCTAGTCCTCCATAACCCTTAGTCCGATTTCTACTAAAATTAGGTTACTTAGAACAACACAAAAATAATGAACAACAAAACAGATATGGAGATAGAAAAGTAGGTTATACTGAACGTAATATACATATTTGAACGCAGGTTAGTAAATCCAAGAATACTATTAGTAAGAAATAAATATATACAAGCCTTGAAGTGAAGTCGTTGGAAATATTATATCCGGGTATATTATTCTAGCTGAGTGTAGCTCAGAGCTAGTCTGACTTCTGATGTGGTAGTTTCTGGGTAACTTCGGTATCTTACGTATCAGTTCCGGTACTCTCCGATAACTCGCACGGATCTCTACGATTACTCTCTCTGTCAACTACAACATTATTTATTTTTGTATAAGATACAAAAAATGTGGCACAAGGCCGAAATTGGGGATGGGGAAGGCTGGTCTTCATCTGTCCTAATTTAACTTAGCTATTCACTTTCGTCGACCCTGACACACTTACAATAAACCTTACACCATAACACCGCAATTTTACTTACCATTCTTACCACGACCACCACAATACCTCAGGTTCTCTATGTAGTCCTACTTAACTCCCATATATACAATTTTCAGTGAAGGGCATGGGCAGAAAATAACAACATTTAAAATTCCCCAATGATTTTATACAATGAATATACGATATTTACAAGAAACTAAATAAAATTGTATTAGTAATAAGAGCCCTCCACTACTCTAATATTGTGACAGCAAAATCAGTTCCTCGGACGAAATATAATGCGTGGCTATATAAATATAATAATACCACTTATCCGATGAGCAATCACTCTCACACTCACACATTTAAACACCATAACAAAAACGAAAAACACACTTGAAAAATAACGAAAGACGCCACGCATCCACCGGAGAACTAACATTCCTGAACACCTAAAGTGGGAAGGGGTAGAGATTAAACTAAAAGGAAACTGGGGCTAAAAAGAAAAGAGGGGCCAATGAGCAATCATAACCTAGCTAAGTAAACTTTAAAGAGAAAAACAGAAAATCAAATACTTCCTACTCTAACCTAACAGGGAAGGGGTGTACATGTTCCGTCCAGCACACCCAATATCCTGATGCCTAACCATCATCAAACAACCACTCCAGGTCAGCACCTTTCACTCGACAGAAACGCGCAAGACTCACCCACCTTTTGCCAAATTCAGATGGAGTGAGTCGTTTCCTTTCCGTCCTGATCTTGACTTTAAGCTGATGCTTAAAGAACAAGATCACTTGGGAAGAGGTAAACTTCTAATCACCATAGAATTCCTTCTGTCGCGTCGTCCAAATCACGACTCGCATAACATCTAGTAAGCAAAAGAGCACACAGTGCTCAGCCCTAGATAACGGAGGTACGACATTGCTACAAACAGAACCAGCCTCAAGGACAAAGAACTTTTCACGCAGCATACAAACCATGAGATCTTCAAGAAACTTACATAACGGAGCAACAACACTGCAGTGGAAGAAGGCATGATCGACGGATTCCGCCGACAGCCCACAACGCACGCAGGTTGATTTCGGTGTTAGGCCCGCTACATGAAGTTTCTTGCCTACCCAGAGAGAGCCTTTCGGATCATCAGCCAGGTGAGTGATGCCTTATCGTTAGTGAGACATTTCAACCCGGGCACCCAAGGCCATATGGAGCGAGCCTCCTGCTTCGTAAGCCCGAGCTCGCCTATTAGTTCATCTTGAACGGCCCTCCTAACTAACACCCGATACAATGCTCTAAGAGACAACGCTTGGGCGTTGGAGAGGCCATCCGTAGCCCGCAAGAGAAACTGGAGAGCCAAACGACATTCTTTATAGAAGGAGCACTCGCCACGTGTAGTACGGCCGGCCTCCTCCTCCGACAAGTGCACACTTCTCAAGGATGGAAAGTGTTTATGGACGTCCTCTTTGACAAGGGCGCCGTTCTCATCCGCTAGCAAACACATTCGATCCAGGAATCTAATACGAAGCGTATGTTGACGAATCTCAACGTTAGGCATGCCCAGACCGCCCTCAGAAGGATGAAGGCAACAGATTTCGCGACGCACCTTGGGAGCCTTGCCTTCTCGCCAAAGGAAAGAGAACAAGAGCTGTATTAATCCCAATCGAATAGCACAAGTAAGAGGAAGTACCGAGAGTCGATAAAGGAGAATCGGGTAGATACTTCCCCCCCTTTAAAGGAGAATCGGGCACATACTTCCCCCCTATTTAAGGAGAGCTTCTCTCGAACCTCCGACCAATTCATTTCCAACTGGAGATCAGGACCGAAGAAGACGCCGAGAATGTTGATCGGCCTGTCCGTCCAGAGGAAACTCCCTCCCACGCACCCAATCGCAAGCCGACAGACTTATCGCGATTGATCTTGGCCTCTGTCAACGTCTCATAACATCTGATTTCTTTGCTAACTTCATTAATCTCGGCTTTGCTCGGCACAAAAACCGAAACGTCGTCAACATAGGCGGAGTAGCTGGCCGAGGTGGTAGCACCAGGTACGGAAATTCCGCCGGACCGGATTCGCCTTTAACTTGCGAAGGAAAGGCTCCAACGCAAGAACGTAGAGCAAAGGCAAAAGTGGATAACCTTGACGAATGGAGCGAGATAATGTGAAGGGCTTCGATCTTACCCCATTCACTTCCACTAGCGCACCGGGGGACTCATACAGCAGTCGGATCCAGGAGCGAAAACGGCCCGAAACCGGCGGCGGAAAGGACAGACTCCAAAAACCGATGGTCAACCCTATCGAATACTTTGGACTGATTCAAATTGATCAGCGCGGCTTCAGTGTCGATTTTCTCGATGATCAGGCGTACCAAATGAAGGTTGTCCTGAATAGTCCTGCCCTTCACAGCACAAGTCTGCTCGGGGCCAATCAGACTAGGGAGGACAGCCTGCAAACGGCGGGCCAAGACCTTGTCAAAAATCTTTAAGTCAGTATTTAACATCGTTAAAGGCCGATAATTATCTATGCCTCCCTCACCGCCCTTGCTCTTGCGAAGCAACTTGATCACACCCCTGGTGAATCGTCGAGGTATAGACCCCTGCTCCATTCAGTTGTTATAAACAAGTGCCAGCAGAGGAACAAAAACGGACGAGAGCCTCAAATACATTTCGTAGGGAAGACCATCCAATCCTGGAGTTTTGTCTCGACCAACCAGTTTCAGCGCATCCCAGATTTCCGACTCTGTTTTGGGCTCCTCGCACCCAGCTGCTTCAGCCGCCTCGAGGCGGGGAAAGTCAGCCAAATAGGCGTCGAACTGAGCTGTGCTCAGACCGGTCTCCCTGGTAAAAAGATCCTGGAAGTAATCTCGAAAAGCCCCACATATACACACGCCCGTCCGGCAATATGATGTCCTTGATATGCCGATTGACTGCTTGCCTAGCTTCCTCTGCACGCAATTCTGCGGCCATATTCGTTGCCTCAGAAGACATTCTTTTTAACCTAGCCCTAACTACCAGAGCTTGATCATTCTTGATAAGCAAGGCAGCCAGCTCGGCCCTAGCTAAGGCTACATCCCCACTATTACGGGATTTGACTGCCCGATCGACTTTCTTCTCTACTGCCGTTTGCGCCGCTAAATTAGCTAAGTTGAGCCGACGGCGATAGTCGGCAGCAAACGACCTAAGTTTTGATTTAAGTGAATCCCACCACTTATTCCCAACCACAGCCCCCGTCAATTCCCGCTTTAGTGTTAGTAATAGCTGTTCCTGGAAATATTGGCTATCAAATAATGACGCGTTCAATTTCCAGTATCCAGCCAAGTTTACCTTAGGCTTATCTCAGTTTACACGAACACGGACGAACCTATGATCCGTGTAAACTATCGAATGGAAACTTGGACAACCTAAGAGCCCTACGTCGACTCTCCTAACTAGGACTCGGTCGAGGTAGCTTGCGCGTACCTTCGAATCCGAGCTGCCCCTATTAGTCCAAGTCCACACTACCTCCCGGGGGTGTTCATTTCGGTATTTATCGACAAGCTCAGGCCTATCGATAAATTCCCGAAATGGTTTTACATCCGGGTTGTTAGTACCCGATATTTCTTTTATACGATCTTTCTCAGGGTCAAGGACGGCATTCCAATCCCCCGCTAAAATTACCCGCCTCTATGTTCCAAAGAACGACTCGAGCTGCCGAAACAAAGCAGGATGCTCCGCATGGTCATTGGGCGCATAAACCCCAATGAGCCGAAAAGACTTCTCCTTTATGGTAATATCCAGCACACAAATCCTGCCCGCTAGATCCACGAAGACAAGCGCACACAGCGCACCCAAAGACTTGCTCACTAGCCAGGAAACACCTCTAGAACGAACATCAAAACATGCTGAATGGAGATCGTTATCCCTAGACAGTATGCCCTCATAGTCGCCAGCTAAAACCCGGGTCTCCTGCAAACAGCAAACAGCAAACAACCACACCGTGGCGCTGGAGATCATCAGTGAGTCTCACCCTCCGAGACTCGGACCTCAGACCTCGGGCATTCAGACTTGCTAACCATTGTGATCCGTGCTTAGGGTTGGGGTTCTGGACAGAACATGGACGGAGAAAGGATGCCGACAGCCTCTCCCATAGATCTCTTGCCCAGTTCTTTGTTAACGGTGCCATCATGGGAGAGGCCACCAACATCCCAAGGAAATGTTAGTTTCATTGCCCTGTAAAGGGAGGGGTGAACTAAAATTGGAACCCGTCCTACACAGCATTCTTTTAGTTTTTGCAAGGACTCATCATGCTTTGTTATTATAGGTGGGGACATTTTTATGTTTTTCTCCGCTTCCAGGAGCATGTCCCACACCTTTCCTGTACCCGTTCCTGTTCTAACGACTGTCAGCATTCTTTTTGCTTTAAGGAAATTCTTTGGTCTCTCGATGTCTTTTTCCTTGCATTTTTTATGGCTAATAAGATTTTTAGTTTATTAATCCTATTGCCAAATTTCCTGGCTCTTTCTTCCTGAGCTAGAGATATTTTACATATATTTTCCCCTATCAAGTAAGGTGCTTTTGTTGTCTTTTTGCGCGCTTCCCTATCTTCAGCTGTGTGGCTCCTTTGCCTCTTTGAAGGTGGGGGTAACAGCTTCTTGGGAGAAGGACTGGGGTTTGGTTGAGTTGGGATTCGGAATGGGCTGGGGTCTCTACAAAGAGGAGCAGATTTCCTTGGAGTGGGCTGTGAGGAGTGGGACTTTTTTCCAGGAGAGGACGGGGCATAGACAGAGGGACGTATTGGGTTTCTTGCCAGTTCCTCTTTCAGATTCTGTATTTTCCTCATGCCTTTGCAGCCAGGGTCGAAGGCTTTCCGCATCTCCTCGATTGATGGTGGAGACCAGGCCGAGGCGTCGCCCTTCTTGCTGGTAGAGGGAGTGGGGCTGTGCGTGCCTTTAGTCCTGGGAGCATCAGGGGACTGAGGTCCCGCAGGTTGCCGCTTCCCTCTGGTCCTACCAACAACCTGCCATTCCCCCTTTTCCTTCTCCGTAACTACACTTGTAGCAGGCGAGAGCTTTTTGGGGAATGGGAGCAGATGTTTTGACCCAAACGGGGGTACTACCACACCGGTCCTGGTTGCTGGCATGCCCACTACAGGCGGGATGGATTTTGTTAAAGAAGCGGCCAGAGGGGTATTTTGGTCTTCAGGGGCCTGGCTTCCAAGAGGGGGAGAGGTAACCAATCTCTCCACACCTCCAACATTTGGGTTTACGACCGGATACAATCACCGGTAGGCTCAGGCTCCCAACGTCAAAGACAGTTGGGGATGGTCATGAAGGCTTGACGGTTGATCATTATATCGAAGGACCATCCCCAGGCCAGGTCATCGCAGGAGGCATCTACGATCTCACCGAACTGAGAAAATAGGCTGCGAGATGCTCCCCGATGACCTGAGGAGTGACCTCGTACACTGTTACATGCTCCTACGCATGTCTTGGTACTCGGTTCTGATTATTATGTCTTTTGTGATCAGATCTTTTGTTACCATCTTTTGGCATTCTTCCGGCGTGGGCAGCAGCAGGTCCCACATGAAAAAGCCCGCACCTTTTACGATACGTAGGGGCTTGATCCCCATGGACTGCAGTGTCTTTATCTGTTCACTACAACTACTGCTCTCTTTATGGTAGGAGTATATGTACACTCAGTCGCGTCCATTATCATATACAAAAGGGGAGATCCCACAACACTTATCGATCATGACATGAACCTTTGATGTACGCAAAATATTTTTTAATCAATTTACAAGGTACGGCAGAAATCACCGAAATCCTTAGAGTTTAAAGGCTTAGAACGGGTTTCATATCTATCAGCTTGTTTGGACATATTCTGAGCTTCCTGTTAATTTCAGCCATCTTAGCCATGGTTTCCGAACAAATAAGCTATCACAGTGTTTAGCATTCATATAGTGCCTGCTTCATTACTTTTTAGAACATCATAGAATCAGGTCAATACTATTTCATTTTCAGAGGGTTTTTGCATTGAATTTCAAATTAAGAAAAACATTACAATTGGCATAGAGCAGTATTATTTCATTATCACCATAAAAGAAGCGAATAATTTAAAAGTCCTCTAATTTTTAGAAAAATCTTTAACTATGAATATAATAAATAAAAATTTCTAAAAATTCAAAACTAAATTCGAAGTCAACAATTTATGGTTAATTCATCAAGCACTTTCAAATATATATATATATATATATATATATATATATATATATATATATATATATACCTGACAGCATTAAATAGACATCAAAATAAATTTTATTTCTGATTTATTTTTTGATAACCATGATAAATTAACATAGATTATTTGATTAAAATTGCAGATAACAATACTGGAACATGCCACGAACCAAAGCAGCATCAAACATATTCGAATTTCAGCGAGGACGTATCGTGGGCCAAAATGAAGGTGGTCCTAGTCAAAGAAAAATATCTGAAAATCTTTCAATACTGCTTTCTACTGATGATATTGGATATCGGCTCGGAACGTGAAATCGGGGCGGGGCGAATTCGAATTCCAGCCGAATTCATTGCATTCACTTACGCGCAGATACCCTTGGGAGAGGTATTAATCCGTCTATTCTTTCCAGTTATGGGTTAAATAACAGGACAGATTGGGTTCTATAGATTTGGTCGGCAGCTAGTATACCGCAGAAAGCAATGGCAACCTACTGCGGGATGATCTTCTGCCCAGTCAGTCATGTCTCTTTCAAGAAATAATCGCCCAAGCGTGTATCACGTATGACACTTAATTGACTGAATACAATAGTTAGAAGCATAATCAGACATTCTACTGGGATCTGTTTTCTATTGTCACAAAGTAGTAAACTGATCCCCCACTTATTACTATTTATTATTATAATAATATAATTCATCTCTTCTTCCTAGAGCTATGGGTTGAATAGCAGGACAGATTGGGTTCTATAGCCTTGGTCGGCAACCAGTCTACCGCAGAAAGCAATGGCAACCTACTGCGGGATAATCTTCTGCCCAGTCCGTCATGTATCTTTCGAGAAATGATCGCCCAAGCCTGTATCCCGTATGACACTTAACTGACGGACTGACTGTTGATAGAGTGATCGTACAATTCGCCGGAGAGATAGAGACAAAATTGGATCAATAAACTTCCATGGTCAAGTCAAACCCCGGATACTAACCCTATTGAACACCTTCGGGGCATATTAGATCGAAAACTCTGCAAAAAGAAATGGAAACTATATTCTAAGTCCGAAATTTTAGGATTATTGCGTGAAACATGGCAAGAAATCCCTGAACTCATCACTAGCATACCTAGAAAGGTCCTTGCTTTAAAAAAAGCAAAAGTGACGTCAACCAAGTATTAATGATTAAATTTATGACCATTTATAATTACTTCATTTGTATAAATTACGTGTTTAATAAAATAAACTGTTTCTGTGAGCGTCTATTAAATTCTGACATGTCTGCATATATATATATATATATATATATATATATAAACAGCTTGATAGCTAGACCGATAGACAGATATGAAGATAAATAGTTATAGATAGATAGATATAGATAAATTGATAAATAGATAGATTCTGATGCGAAGTTTGTGAACGGAAGGAATAATTAAAAAAATATTTATTTAATATAAAATATTACACGATAAATCTATATGGAGAGCTTAATGGATATTATGCAAATCAATATAATATACATAATTAAAAACACAGCACATCATCTAAATTGGTTATAAATTATAATCTATTTCAATGAACTGATTAGTTAATTAGTTAATTTCATCAGACCACGTATTATTGCGCATGAATATTTTCCCACTAGCCTTGGTAAGCCTTACAATATAAGACTAACCACCTCTATTCTGGGTCAGCTTATTTGATTTAAATTTCATTTAAGAAACAATTAACATTCTGGGAAGATATTTATGCCGAATAAAACGTGGTCTGATAAAAGGAACTAATTACTTCATTGAAATGGATTATAATTTATAAAGACGTTAGATGATATGAGTTTTCCTTCATGAACATATATCTATATATATATATATATATATATATATATATATATATATACATATATATATATGATTTATGAACACACACACACACACACACACACACACACACACATATATATATATATATATATATATATTTATATATATATATATATTGTTACGTGCTAAGTGTAAGAGAAGAAAAAAATGATTGACCAAAACTCAGAGTTAAAAATCACATACAAATATTTAATTTACGATAAAAACAAAATGATAAATATACAAAAGTTACAATTTTTTTGCATTCAAACAGAAAACATAGTTTACTACTGGTAGAGTGACTGGTAAGTGTTATGAAGGGGAAGGAAGTTGTCAAATATCTTTACCCAGTTAAGATAGCGAAGAAGTTTAATTGCTATATGTTTAGGAAATCCTTAAATGTGTATATAAAAATAATTATTAGTTTGGTCAATGAAGGAGTCAAAAATATCGATTTACCCTTTTAGTTCCATGAGGTTATCTTTCCGGTTTTAGTTGGTCGGCAACCTTTCTTAGAGATTCTTTCGGCTGGATGCACTGATCTACGAATCCGGCCGGACTTGATAATGTCAGTAAATCCCAAAACCTATTCTTATAGGGGCTAACACATAATTTGCATATTTCTAGAACATTTAGTATTTTCTCGAATTTAATGGAAGAATCTGGCATCTTCCAAAGCGTTATTTTTCTAATATCTCTATTTTTACGACTGCTTCATGTATTAAAACTTTTCTGCAATGACAAGTAGGACTCAGTATAATGTCTTACTACAACTTCTTAGACATTATTATTATTATTATTATTATATAAATGCATCCACGTAACAATATATATATATATATATATATATAAGGAACCTGTCTCAAATAGCTATAATCACTCAATATGTGGCCGCCATATAAAAACAGAACGTGTACTGCTGAGTTCAGTGTGGATTAGTGTGCTGGTCAGGCTCTGTATTCTATTTAAAAGTGCTGAAGAATTTGCATATCAATTCCTGCAAACCTTCTCTCTGCAAACAGCGTGCATGTTTGTTGGGGCTTGCTATCATTAGTCTGTAGTACTTTTTTTTATCACATTCATTTTTTTTCCTTCAATCATTTGTATATTTATTTTATTCATTTCTGTATCTCCCGATGTTATCTGAAGAGCGGGAACGAAACCGGTTGCTTCGTTTTTTAAAAATGTCTAATTGTATCCAGCTACAAACATTCATAGCTCTAAAAAAATTTAAATATATATATATATATATATATATATATATGCGCGCGCGCGTGTGTGTGTGTGTGTGTGTGTGTGCGTACTTCAGTGTATCTGTGTATGTAGTATACCTTTAAAACTTATTTTTAGTAGATAATTCTATTTGATCAGATGATCCGTTTACTTCTAAGCAGTATAATTATTGTCATATATCGTTTTGAATATTCTTGAAAGATGTTATTAAAGAAAAAGATGTGACCTGCAGCAGGATTCGATTTGCATCTGGAAGGCGCACCTTTTATTTCAGTAAGATCTGTTATTGGTCTTAGTGAAGAGCATCCTTCTTAGAACTTCGTGAACTGGTGTTACAGAATCCCCCGAAAATATCACTACCAGACTCTGTACGAAGACTCTTAGCAACCGCGACAACGCAAGTTATATAATTCGAAGTTGAAGCAATGACATAATCGATGTCTTAGCATTCAACACAACATGGATCAAAAAGTTAAGAAGGAAGCCTCTGTCTGTATTAGAAAGATTGATAACATTAGTGGATTCGAAAAACCTATTTTTCCTGAGAAATTGTTTTGCGAGTAGGATATCATAAATGTCATCGAAAACTCTACTAGCTGCTCGATCAATGAATAACAATTGTTTTCTTCTTCTTCTTCTTCTTCTTTGTACCTTGTCCTTTCAGGACGTAGGCGATCATTACCTTCCACTTCTCCTTATTCCTCTGAGCACACTTTCTCCTGCAACATCACGCAACACCCGTTATGTCATCAGGCCCTTCAAATATGTTATCCACTGCTTTCTTCTGTCTCTTTTCCTCTCTATCTGGTCTGTTAGTATCAGATTCTTCAGGCCCTTCTTTCTCATTGCATGTCCTAGGAACTTTAGTTGTCTCCCCCTGATGCTCAGTATTAATTTCCTTTTTGTTTCCATCCTTTCCAAAACCTCAGCATTGCTTACATGTTCGGTCTACGATATCCACAACATCCTTCTGTAGAACCATATTTCAGCTTCTTCAAGTTTTTCTTTGATAATATTGTCCAGCATTCACTACCATAATGAAGAACTGACATCACATAGCAATCCAGTACTCTTTTCTTTGTTTCTAATGAAAGTTTCCTGTCTCTTAATACTTTACGCAGCTTCTGGAACACGTTCTTCGCCATGCCAATTCGCCTTCAGATCTCTATGTCACACTTTCCGTCTTCTGTTAGAACTCTTCCCAGGTATTTAAATTTTTGTACCGGCTTGATTTTAATATCCCCCACCTGTATTTGGCATTTTGGGTTGCTCTTTTTGCTGATGACCATGCATTCAGTTTTCTTGCAGTTTATTTGTAGTCCTTTCTTCTCACTCTCTTCAGCTACATTCTGTAGGAGGTCTTGTGGTTTCTTATCCGTGTCTGCTATCAACACTCTATCATCTGCATGCCTTATGTTGTTTAAATTGTGGCCTCCGATGACAAATGCTTGCATAACATCTAGGGTCCTCAGAATAGTCTCGCTGTTATAATTTCCATGTGTTTCCATTCGGTGGAAAACATTTTTAAACAGGAAGTCGTTGTAAATTGCTGGATATTTAAGCTTTCTGTATTTCTGAATTATTGTTGTCGCACGCATGGAATCCATACGAAAGTCTCGATTTGTGGTGGCCATTTAAGAATACAGCTGGAATTTTTGGCTAATGCTTTGAAGCAGTTTTGGTGTTGGGTGAAAATACCCCTGACAAAGCATATTCTTTGTTAAATTTGCAGCTGTCTACAATCTGAATCCCACGTGTGATATCAATAAATAAATAAAATAAAATAAAATAAAGCTTGGACACCGTGAACTTGCTTAGTATGCAAACTATTAATTTCAATTCGAAGATCCCCTTCTGGGGTTTACGCTAAATTTCATTTTTTTAAAATGACGTTTTCCTTTAGAACGTTGGCGATCATGATCCTCCACATTTTCCTGTTTCTTGTAGCTCTTGATATATTTTATCTTGATACTTCTCCCAAAACTTGGTCTATCATCAATTTGGTTAAGCCCATCAAATACGCCAAGGGCTGCTTACCTCGTTCTTTTTCCCTTTACCCGACATGTGAATAACAGATTCTCCAAGCCCTCCTTCCTCATTTCGTGTCCCAGAAACATCAACCGTCTTTCTGATGTTAAGTATCTTCATCTTTTATATGCCGTGTACTCCAGTATGTAGGCGATCATGCTCCTGTCTCTTGTAGCTCTTAATATATTTTGTCTTGTTATTTCTCCCAAACCATGCTCTACCATCCATTTGCTTAAGCTCATCAAGTATGTCATACGTTGTTTTTCCCTGTCCCTTTTTCCCTCTATCCACTTTTTTAAAATCATATCACCCCGAGGAAGGCGGTAACGCCACTGATGTTCAGGGGGCTACGTAAGAGTGAAAAGATTGGAAAAGAGAAAGCCGAAAACCACATCCTAAACAGGGAACAAGGGATGAGCCTCTACACCTGTACAATAGACGTGGGTGGAGTGTGAACCGGGCGATAAAAGGAATATATATATATATATATATATATATATATATATATCCGAGTGAGTACAGAACGAAGAAAGAATTTTTTCCAACGTCCAAAACATTAATTTAAAACAGTGCTCGATATATAATATATTTAGAGCTGTGAATATTTATTATACATTATATTTTAGAACATAATGTTTTTTTATGTGTGTCCTCTACAATCATATGGTTGTTTCGACATTGGGTCTCCAACGTCTCTTCAGGAGGAATGAACAAGAATGGAAATCCTCGCTATCTATATTTGGTTCCTTGTTGGTTGGGGTTATTGATAATAAAGGGAATGTGTCTTCTGTGTTGACCGTTAGGATTTTGAAGAAACTGGAGTGCGAAGTTAAATGGTTGATTACTTGGTCAGTTGTGCATGTGTGTGCAGGGTTTTTTTGGGGGGATTAGGGAACCCGTCCTGTTTGTTGACCTTAAGAAATTTTAGGAGAGTTGTTTGGCTAGCTAGTGTTTGATTAATGAGTGTCTGTTGTTACTAGACGGATTTTATGTATTCTTTTTTATCTAGTGACTAGATTATATTCCTTGGGGTTCCTTAGATGGATGTGGTAGGGGTGGGGTGTCTATCCCGTACGTATTTTAATATGGGCTGGGATTATTAGTAATGAGCTCGTGGGTCCAGTTAATTTGAAAGACGGGGTTAAAATGAATTCCAAAAGTTACTGTGATTTTCTAGATCAATATTTCTTTGAACGGCTTGATAAGAAGTCTTTAGCCAAGCGTAGATCTATGATCTTTATGCAAGACAGCGCAGTAGGTCATGCATCAAAGTTTCCTAAATCCTGGTTGAAAGAGAAGGGATTTGTTGAAGATTCTCTTATAGACTGTCCTTCAAATAGCTGTCACTTGAATCCCATTGAGAACCTGTGAAGCATCCTCAAGAGAGAGGTATATATTCTAATGGAAAGCAATTCATCAGCAAGTGTGACCTCTGGGAGGCAGTTAAAGTTGCTGCAAACAACTTACCAGCCGCCAAATTTCAAATCTAACATCAAATATTGACAATAAGCTGCTAAGAGTTACTGAAAAGAAAAGAGCATTTGTGTAATAAATTTTAGGATGTTCTTATTAATTTTTGTTGATACATCTTTTATTTTTAAAATAAAATGATTTTTTATGTTTTTCTTTTAAGGAATTGACGAATTCCTTCTAAAAATCTCTTCATATTATTTTTTACATTAGTTTTACAAGGTAAAATAATGTAAAAGTATCAAAATAAATAGTTGCAAATAAACTACTCTCAATTAACCATCATCGACAATCTCACCTACCTCCCATTCGCATGGACCAGGCTTGCCTCCCAGAGAGTAAAACACTGCGCCTCCTTGGTCTCACACTTTCAGCGGACCTCAAATGGAATGACTATATCGAATCCATTGCTAAATCCGTTGCTATGAAAAATCTGTTCTCTGTGTAGGGCCCGGAAGTTTTTTCCGTCTGAATCTATCCTGCACATTTATAAATCTACCATCCGCCCGTGCATTGAATACTGCTGCCATATCTGGTCGGGTGCCCCTGCTGTTCTCCTCAGGCTTCTCGATAAGGTTCAGAGGAGGGTCTGTAATGTGATAGATACCGACTTGGCAGACCGCCTGCAGTCTCTCTCCCACCGGCGCGACGTGGCTTCCCTGTGTCTCTTCTATAAATACTTTCACGGCTTCTGCTCCGATAAACTTAGATCACTAGTGCCCCCTAAATACGAATTTGAACGAGATAATAGATTAGCAACTAGATCCCACCCTTTTACAGTTAAACCGATAAAATGCAACCGTAACTTCTACTCCAACAGTTTCTTTCCTCGCACTTCCCGACTGTGGAATTCTCTTCCAAACGATTGCTTCCCCGACGGCTACAATTTCCAGGAGTTTAAATGTAAGGTCAATAGACACCTCCTAACACACTAACCTGCTCCCATTCTATCAAACACTCTTCCCATCTGCCCAACCCTCATCCTCGCTATCCTTACTCATCTGTCACCTTCCTCCTGACATTCCCTATGTCTAACCACTCCTTCTCTTTACCTTCCCCTCTGTAGCCCCATGCGCAATAGTGGCAGTGGAATGCCTTTTTTTGGGGTGAGTTGATTAAAAAAAAAAAAAAAAACTGTTGACAGTCAAATTAGTTAGTCTGTTTTGTTAAATTCGTAAAACTTTTTCCAACCGAAAACAATAGTTTTCTCAATCACTATATATCTAAGTTAATAATTTTGAGTAGAATCTAAACAACACCATATAGGACTTTTAACATTAAAGAAGCAACTCTTTATACCAATTCATAACTCGAAAGGGAATAAAATTGAGTGTTCTTCTGCTTCTACTTACCACTCTCGACCATACTCATTGAGACTTTATTGCTATTGCAGACGCAGGCAGTCACAACCTTGCTTACTCTTATATCACGTTGTCTAGTGGTTATAATATTAAGTCTTGCGGAGGCTGTCGCCGTGATTTCTGAAAGTATTATTCTGACTCCAATGGCTTTTTTGCCGACTAGTAAAGAAAACTTAATAAGTATTGTGTAGGTCATTTATTTTAATAAAATAAATTTTAAATTTTTAACTAACAGTACTGTGCAAAAGTATTAGGACAAGAACTATTTTATCTTTCATGAGGCATCAAAATAATTGCGACAATTTACCAATCGCACCTAGTATATATCCAGTACTGCGCAAAAGTATTAGGACAAGAACTATTTTATCTTTCATGAGGCATCAAAATAAAGTTTAAAACCACCCCTGTCCTAACACTTTTGCACACTACCGCTAGTGTGCAAAAGTATTAGGACAGGGGTGATTTTCCTAAAAACCTCAATGAAATTCAAATACAGGGTGAAAAGCTAAGTAAATTGCCAATAAATATTGATTATTTAAAACTAAGTGTAAAACAAATATATTAAAAAGAATTTATATTTAATTTTTCCTATTTTCTATTAAACAAGTTATTTTGAAAGTACTCTATTGAACATCTATGGGACATTTTGGATAAAAAAAAATTGATAAATTTAATGTTACTTCGCAAGACACACTTTGAGAACAAATACAAGCTGCTTGGCAGGAGATACCATTAGATACATTGAAGAAGCTTGTGATGTCAATGCCTGACAGAATGAAGGCTGTGATCAAAGCAAAAGGCTATTATACTAAATATTAAATTTATTTTGTAACAAGTATTTTTTCTTATTTAAAACATTTGAGTAAATCAAATAAAATTACTTTAATTAAATTGTATATTTTCTATCAATATGCCTCATAAAAGATAAAATAGTTATTGTCCTAATACTTTTGCACAGTACTGTATATATACTAGGTGCGATTGGTAAATTGTCGCAATTATTTTGATGCCTCATAAAAGATAAAATAGTTCTTGTCCTAATACTTTTGCACAGTACTGGATATATACTAGGTGCGATTGGTAAATTGTCGCAATTATTTTGATGCCTCATGAAAGATAAAATAGTTCTTGTCCTAATACTTTTGCACAGTACTGTATATTGAAGCATAAGTTATAATTGAAACAATGAGCAACTAGGTCCCACCCATTTTACTGTGAAACCAATAAATTGTAAACTCAAATTCTACTCTATCAGCATTTTTTCTCGCACTCCCCGCCCGTGGAATTCCCTTTCGTTTACTTGCAATCCCGACAGCTACAATCTTCAATAATTCAAATGTTAAGTCAATAGTCACCTCCTATCTCACTAACCTGCATCCTCTCTCTCATGCTCCTTTCTTTGTCTACTCCACTCTCATCAGTATTCTCATCCTTCTCTTACCCACTTTCTGACACCTCCTATAACCTGTCACTCTTTCTCTTAACTTACTTCCTATGTAACCCCCTGCTCAACAGTGGCAGTCAAATGCCTTGCTTGGGGCGACACAATTATAAAAAAAATAAATAAATAAACCGCATGACTCTATCCCTTTTGGATCACTGAAGTAAGTCTCAATTACAGTTATGATGAATAAGTCTTCTGATATGAATGAAAGACAAGTGGCATGAAATGAAGATTATGACGATGACTTTTTTAAACCAATCAAACATTTTATTCATCATTTTTGTATGATTATATAAACAAAAAACAAAAAAAAAACTTACCTCTTATGTAAAGTCCTGCTCAACAGTGGCAGTAAAATGCCTTGCTTGGGGTGACACAATTATAAAAAAAATAAAACAAAAAAATAAACTACAAGAAAACTAAATGTGTGGTCATCAGCAAACAGAGGAGCCCAAAATACTGATTACAGGTTGGAGATACTAAAATCAAGAAAGTACAAAAATTCTACTCCAACAGTTTCTTCTCTCACACTTCCCACCTGTGGAATTCCCTTCCTTGCTTTCCCGACAGCTGCCATCTTCAAGAATTCAAATGTAAAGTCGTCATCTATTATCTCACTAACTTGCTTCCTCTCTCTCTTTCATGCTTCTTTCTTCATCCAATCCACTCTCAGCAATATTCTCATCCTTCTCCTACCCTCTACCTGACACCCACTGGAACCTGTCACTCTTTCTCATAACTTACCTCCTATGTAACCCCCTGCAAAACAGTGGCAATAAAATGCTTTGCTTGGGGAGATATGTTTTATAAAAAAAAACAAAAAAAAACTTACCTCCTATGTAAACCTGTGCTTAACAGTGGCAGTAAAATGCCTTGCTTGGGGCGACACAATTATAAAAAAAATAAATAAATAAACCACATGACTCTATCCCTTTAAAACTTACTGAAGTAATTTTTAATTACAGTTATACTGAATAAGTCTTCTGATATGAATGAAAGACAAGTGGCATGAAATGAAGATTATGACGATGACTTTTTTAAACCAATCAAACAGTTTATGCATCATTTTTGTATGATTATATAAAAAAAAAACAAAAAAAAAACTTACCTCCTATGTAAAGTCCTGCTCAACAGTGGCAGTAAAATGCCTTGCTTGGGACAACGCGATTATTAAAAAATAATTAATTACTGTGAAACCAATAAATTGTAAACTCAAATTCTACTCTATCAGCATTTTTTCTCGCACTCCCCGCCGTGGAATTCCCTTTCGTTTACTTGCATTCCCGACAGCTACAATCTTCAATAATTCAAATGTAAAATCAATAGTCACCTCCTATCTCACTAACCTGCATCCTCTCTCTCATGCTCCTTTCTTTGTCTACTCCACTCTCATCAGTATTCTCATCCTTCTCTTACCCACTTTCTGACACCTCCTATAACCTGTCACTCTTTCTCTTAACTTACTTCCTATGTAACCCCCTGCTCAACAGTGGCAGTCAAATGCCTTGCTTGGGAAAACGCGATTATTAAAAAATAATTAATTTTTAAAGATAAATATTTTATTTAAATGCCTAGACTAGTCAATTTTGTCACATGGTCTGTTGTTGATTTTACAGCGCTTGCACAATTTCTTTTTATTGACGGATCTCGTATTTATTTGTACGCTAGTCCAACTACCAAAATCCTTACAACTTGACACCTGCACTGATTCTTTTAGTTGCTTGGAACGACGCGATTATTAAAAAATAATTAATTTTTAAAGATAAATATTTTATTTAAATGCCTAGACTAGTCAATTTTGTCACAGGGTCTGTTGTTGATTTTACAGCGCTTGCACAATTTCTTTTTATTGACGGATCTCGTATTTATTTGTACGCTAGTCCAACTACCAAAATCCTTACAACTTGACACCTGCACTGATTCTTTTAGACATATGATACTGTAGTTTTCATCTTTGTCCAGTGCTTATACTTCATTCGAAAAAGAGTTGATAGCAAGACCATATATTACCAGCAATGGATAATTTTATTGTTTCCCATCTAATTGCAGATGTTTCCTGTTCCTCAAATTTCACTTCTTTCGTTTTTTTACAGTTTTTAAAAGTATTTTTTCAGATCGTTTAGACCCAATTTAAGATAATTGCAGCTAACCCTTACATTTACATTTTTGAAGATAAAAATTGACTGAGAAGCAAGAAGCCATTTTGCAGTCCCACGATTTTGCCGTGTCCGTGGTAGGGTGGCTGAAAGTGATTTAGGCTTTGCCTATACAAGTTAACCCCTGTTGTATTGTATATATTCTGGTAGGACGTTTTTTAAATCATTTCACTCCCAAGCAAGGCAATAAAACCACCAAGACGCAATAGATTACGGAGTGTTAGAGATTATGTGTAAACATCTTATTAAGGAGAGAAGAAAATAAAAGACAAAGAATTAAGAAAACAGAAGATTACCATTGACATTGCATTTGAAATTTCGAACATCAAAATAGACTGAGAAGCAAGAAGCCATTGTTCAGTCCTATGAATTCACCGTATCCGTGGTAGGGTGGATGAAAACGAGTTATGCCTTGCCTATACAAGTTAATCCTTCTTTATTGTATATATTCTGGTAGGACCTTTTTTAATCCATTCACACTAAGCAAGGAAATAAATAACGATTGGCATTGCATTTAAATTTTGAAGATCAAAATAGACTGAGAAGCATGTAGTATTTCTTCAGTCCCATGACTTTGTCGTATCCCTGTTAAGGTGGATGAAAACGAGTTATGCCTTGCCTATACAAGTTAACTCTTTTGTATTGTATATATTCTGGTAGGACCTTTTTTAAATCATTTAATCTCAAGCAAAGCAATAAATAATGATTGGCATTGCATTTAAATTTTGAAGATCAAAATAGCCTGAGAAGCAAGTGGTCATTCTGCAGGCCCATGACTTTGCCGTATCCTTGGTAGGGTAGATGAAAGGGAGTTATGCCTTGACTATACAAGTCAACACTTCTATTATGTATATTCTGGTAAGACATTTTATTTAATCTTTTCACCCTAAGCAAGGCAATTATGCCACTCGAGCGCAGAGGGTTACTAGGTGTTAGGGAATATCAGAAAATATATTAAGGAGAGACGACAATAAACGATTGACATTACATTTAAATAAAAGCGGTAAAATCATTCGCCTAGTCAGTTACGGATCAAAAAAGATATCTTCGTCCAAAATTGTTTTACATATGGCCCTTCATTGACTGGCTGTTTTTGTAGTTGAACTGATAACCAGAAAGGGTCCTAAAGCTTTTGTTGATAATCAGAAAGAAATGAGAACCTACTGTGGGAATCTTCTTCTAGTCAGTCATAGATCGAAAATTATATGATCATCCAAGACTGTTTAACATATGGCACTTAAATGACTTGCTGTTTTCATAGTTGAATAAAAAGAACAGGAAGGGTCCTAGAGCGTTGGTTGATAATCAGAAAGAAATGAAAACCTATTGGGGAAAAATCTTCCGCCTAGTCAGTCATGGATAGAAAATGATATGATCGTCCAAGATTGTTTAACATATGCCACTTTACTGATTGGCTGCTTTTCTAGTTGAATTGAAGAACAGAAAGCGTCCTAGAGCGTTGGTCGATAATCAGAAAGAAATGAAAACCTATTGCGGAAAAATCTTCCGCCTAGGCAGTCATGGATCGAACATGATATGATCGTCCAAGATTGTTTAACATATGCCACTTTACTGACTGGCTGCTTTTCTAGTTGAATTGAAGAACAGAAAGGGTCCTAGGGCGTTGGTTGATAATCAGAAAGAAATGAAAATCTATTGCGGAAAAATCTTCCGCCGAGACAGTCATGGATCGAAAATGATATGATCGTCCAAGATTGTTTAACATATGCCACTTTACGGACTGGCTGCTTTTGTAGTTGAATTGAAGAACAGAAATGGTCCGAAAGCGTTGGTTGATAATCAGAAAGAAATGAAAGCGTATTGCGGAAAAATCTTCCGCCTAGTCATTCATGGATCGAAAATGATATGATCGTCCAAGATTGTTTAACATATGCCACTTTACTGACTGGCTGCTTTTCTAGTTGAATTGAAGAACAGAAAGGGTCCTAGAGCGTTGGTTGATAATCAGAAAGAAATGAAAGCCTATTGCGGTAAAATCTTCCGCCTAGTCAGTCATGGATCGAAAATGATATGATCGTCCAAGATTGTTTAACATATGCCACTTTACGGACTGGCTGCTTTTGTAGTTGAATTGAAGAACAGAAAGGGTCCTAGAGCGTTGGTTGATAATCAGAAAGAAATGAAAGCCTATTGCGGAAAAATCTTCCGCCTAGTCAGTCATGGATCGAACATGATATGATCGTCCAAGATTGTTTAACATATGCCACTTTACTGACTGGCTGCTTTTGTAGTTGAATTGAAGAACAGAAATGGTCCTAGGGCGTTGGTTGATAATCAGAAAGAAATGAAAACCTATTGCGGTAAAATCTTCCGCCTAGTCAGTCATGGATCGAAAATGATATGATCGTCCAAGATTGTTTAACATATGCCACTTTACTGACTGGCTGCTTTTCTAGTTGAATTGAAGAACAGAAAGGGTCCGAGAGCGTTGGTTGATAATCAGAAAGAAATGAAAACCTATTGCGGAAAAATCTTCCGCCTAGTCAGTCATGGATCGAAAATGATATGATCGTCCAAGATTGTTTAACATATACCACTATAATGACTGGCTGCTTTTGTAGTTGAATTGAAGAACAGAAAGCGTCCTAGAGCGTTGGTTGATAATCAGAAAGAAATGAAAATCTATTGCGGAAAAATCTTCCGCCGAGACAGTCATGGATCGAAAATGATATGATCGTCCAAGATTGTTTAACATATGCCACTTTACGGACTGGCTGCTTTTGTAGTTGAATTGAAGAACAGAAATGGTCCGAAAGCGTTGGTTGATAATCAGAAAGAAATGAAAGCCTATTGCGGAAAAATCTTCCGCCTAGTCATTCATGGATCGAAAATGATATGATCGTGCAAGATTGTTTAACATATGCCACTTTACTGACTGGCTGCTTTTCTAGTTGAATTGAAGAACAGAAAGGGTCCTAGGGCGTTGGTTGATAATCAGAAAGAAATGACAACCTACTGCGGGAAGATCTTTCGCCTAGTCAGTCCTGGATCGAAAATGATATGATCGTCCAAGATTGTTTAACATATGTCACTTTACTGACTGGCTGCTTTTCTAGTTGAATTGAAGAACAGAAAGGGTCCTAGAGCGTTGGTTGATAATCAGAAAGAAATGACAACCTACTGCGGAAAAATCTTCCGCCTAGTCAGTCCTGGATCGAAAATGATATGATCGTCCAAAATTGTTTGACATATGGCCCTTAACTGACTGGCTGTTTTTGTAGTTGAATTGATAAAAAGAAAGGCTCCTGAAGCGTTTGTTGGTAATCAGAAAGAAATGAGAACTTACCGTGGGAAAATCTTTTGACTAGTCAGTCATACATCAAAAAATAAAATGATCATCCAAAGTTTTTTAACTATGGCACTTAACTGACTGGCTGCTTTCATAGTTGAATAGAAGAACAGAAAGGGTCCTAGAGCGTTGGTTGATAATCAGAAAGAAATGACAAGCTAATGCGGGAAAGTTTTCTAATTAGTCAGTCATGGAACGGAAAATATATGATCGACCAAGATTGTTTGACATATGGCCCTTAACTGACTGGCTGTTTGTATCGTTGAATTGATAAACACAAAGGGTCCTAGAGCGTTTGGTTGATAATCAGAAAGATATGACAACCTACTGCGTGAAAATCATCTGACTAGTCAGTCATCATTGCCCAAGCGTGTATCGCGCATGGCATTTAACAGAACGAATATTACTTTCATAGCAACATCGAACTCTTCGCAAAATAGTTTCATTTTCAAACGTGTCACGACTGAAAATTTTTCAAATGCTACAGTTGTAAATTAAATGAAATGAAATTAAATACAAGATGTGTAGCTTTTACATTATCCAGACAAGTGTCCTCATTTTTGTTGCCATTTGTACATTGTACGCTCCGGCCTTCTTCAGGTGCTAAGAATTTCGAACCGAACCCTTTATTGCGATCACTGGGGTATATGAACTTCATTCCTTGTGTATTAGTGCCTCCTCTAGTAGTTATAATTTATCTCCCTCTAACCCAGTAAGTTACTTGTTCACCACTGCTGTATCTTGGTATTGAACTCACAACTCTTTGGGTCAAGCCACAGGAACTAACCACTGTGTGTTGTTAAAGACAAGAACAACTGGATTTTTGTGACTTATAAACCAGATGTTCAGTAACCATATTTTACCAGAGTTCATATTGCAATTTTTATTTTGAAATATAGATAAATACTAAGATGTTTAGTGGTGGTAACAGATCAGTGATATTTCGAAAAACATCAAAATCATTCTTCTAAAAAGAAGATATTCCTCATGCATCATTGTGCATATGAATTGAAACAACTGCTTTAGTTTCCTTTCTTTTACCATATGGTCAGTTTTGAGACTCACTGGAGATACAGGGTGTAATTGATTTCTACTATGTTGTTTGAACTTAAAAAAATACTTTATCTGTGCTTAGATCAGATTTTTATCACGCCCAGACATTATTGTCTCGAATGTCGATTAGTTGTCCCACGGTCATATACTGCGATGAACGTTACTGCAAAAAAGACTACGAAAATTGTAACGCCGCACAAACACACTGGTAAGCCTTACAGAGAGATAGCGAATATTGGTTGGTGTAAGCCTTGCAACTGTCAATCGTGTCGTCAAGTTGAAGAAAAAAATCGATATATCAGTCCAAAACGTAAATGAAAATTCGGTCGAAAAAAATAAAAAACAAGACCAAGCGACGACGTTTACGTGATCAGGGTTAATGTGAACGATCCTAGAAAGACATCATTTGTTTTGTCTCATTTATTTTGCACAAGCATCTATCTATCTATCTATCTATCTATCTATCTATCTATCTATCTATCTATGTCAGTCGGGAATGTAAAGGAAAATGCTGTCGAAAGAGAAAAACCACGCCAAGCGACGACGTATACGTGATCAGTGGAATTGTGAAAGATTCTAAGAAAATATTATTCGTTTTGCCTCATTTATTTTGCACAAGCATCTATCTATCTATCTATCTATCTATCTATCTATCTATCTATCTATGTCAGTTGAATACGTAAAGGAAAATGCGGTCGGAAGAGAAATCAACGCCAAGAGACGACGTATCCGCGATCAGGGTAAGTGTGAATGATCCTAGAGAGACATTATTTGTTTTGTTACGATTAATTTGCACAAGTGGGTACATTTTATTTCATCTTGCTTTGCTCTATCTAAATTGGAACTACAAAACCCTCCCAGCTGATCCCTACTCTGACCTAGACCCGGTGGCTCGACCGTGGATTGGGCTCACCCGTAAAATTCAATACGCCCAAAACTGATGAAGTAACGTTTCACCATCACTGAACAGTTTCTGAACTTTGACCAGACGTAATGGATGTGTGTTTTGTCAAGAGGTCGACTTGGCTTGAAAATTCCTTGCGTATCAACTCACCGAAAACCTCATATAGAACTCATATGTATGATCTATTGCTAAAAATAATGGAAAAAATCATGTTTTATTTTTCATGATCAAAGTTAAGCAAGGTTGAGCTTAGTCAGTACGTAGATGGATGACGGCTTCGGATTATCAGGTGCTGTAAACGTATTTTGACGGATGTGGTGCAGTGGATATCAGTTTTCGGAAAAAGAAATCGGGGAGCCAAGTTCGAATTCTAGTAGTCCTGGTCATGACTGTAAACTGCATCTGGCAGTTTACAGTCAATGCTCCTCACAACCTCCCAAACTGCATTTGGGAGGTTGTGAGGAGCATTGCACCACCTCTTAATTGCTGTTGTTCCCAGGTTCACCCTACTGGAGTAGAATTTGCGTTTACAATTTAAGACATGAAGATTGCGTTGGAAAGAAAGAAAAGATTACTGAACTGTTATGTGATACCTGTCCTACTGCATAGCAGTGGATGCTGGACAATCTCCATAAAAATGAAAAAGCGACGCGTAGTAATATAAATGTAGTTCTACAGAAGGATGCTGAGGATACCATGGACGGAACATTTGAGCAACGACAAGGTTTTGTAGAGGAAATAAAAAACTTATACTTATCACCTGAGAGAGTCAGCTGACTTATTGGGATACGTAAACGAGGCCAGCGGGCTTGGGCTTGGAGAATCTAAGACTTACAAGACGAATAGAGGAAGGGAGAGACAGGGGAATGCAACGCGAGCAAGTGGGTGGAGGAGAGATACCCAGAAAAAAATGTGTTAACAATTACAAGGGATAGGATCAAGTTGAAGTCCATGATCGCCTACGCCCTGAATGATCGCGGCATATACAGAAGAAGATAAAGTTTTATATCTATGTATTAGGGTTACGGCCTATCACGTTGAATACACCGGTTCTCGCTCGATCACCAAAGTTAAGCAACGTTGAGCCTGGTCAGTACTTAGATGGGTGACCGCTTGGGAATACCAGGTGCTGTAAGCGTATAGTGACGGATGTGCAGTGGATATCAGCTCGGAAAGAGAAATCGGTGAGCCGAGTTCGAATTCCAATTGAATACCCTGCATTCACTTAAACACTGGTACCCTTGGGAAAGGTATTAATCCGTCTCTTCTCTCCAGTTATGGGTTAAATAACAAGGGTAGGACGTGGGGACCCTGCTCTTAAAAACAAATCAAAATGAATCTTGATACTCGAAAAAAAAAAGAAGAAAAATGTTGTAAAATAAAAAATAAATAACCTTACCCAAAATCATGGGTTATGACCTTAAATGATCCCATAAGGATTGATAAGTCGTTAAACCTCAAAACAAACAAACAAACAAAATATCTATGTACCATGTGCCATGAGGACAAGGCATCGACAGGCAGAGAGCATTCTATATTGAAGTCAGCGTCCTGAGATGAGAGGTTTCCCTGATGAAATAAACCACCAGGTGTCATTTTTTTAAACTAATTTTCACTCAGTATAAGTCTCAAAGCTCACGTAAGGCCGTTGGGTACTGTGTGGACCTGCATCAGCGTAAGAAAGGTCGCCATAACAGGAAATATAAACAGCTAATTATAGAATTGAAGAGATCAAGATTTAATTAGCAAAAAAAAGTCATAGTTCAGGTAGAGACGTTACGATTATAGAACGGAAGCAGACCTTAGAAGGAAGTGGAAATCTAATCCTAAATAGGAAACAAAGAATGAACCTTTACAAAGGTTTGTGAACCTGACGATAGGCAAAATTTTCCATTCCTATTGACACAAGAAAAAATACTGAGAAAAAATTCAGATTTCAAAGACGTTAGAAGTACAGAGTTGAAAGAAATTGAAACAAAAAAATAAAAAAAGGATGAACCTCTACTACTGTTAAAAAAATTAGGAAGGTGTATGAACTGAATACGACAAGACAAGGATGAGTCTTTTCACCGGATCTCTTCAACTTGTACACCGAGACTATTCTGAGCACTCTAGATGTTATGCCAGGATTTGTAAACGGAGGCCACAATTTGAACAACATAAGGTACGCAGATGGTACAGTGCTGGAAGCAGACACGGAAAGGAAACTACACGACCTCCTACAGAAGTAGCTGAAGAGAGTGACGAAAAAGGACTAAAAATTAACTGAAAGAACATCGAATTCATGGTCATCAGCAAAAAGAGCAGCCAAATACAGGTGGGGAATACTAAAATCAAGCAGGTACAAAAATGTAAATACCTTGGAAGTGTTTTGATAGAAGACGGAAACTGCGACAAAGAGATCCGAAGGCGAACTGGCATGGCAAAAGACACGTTCCAGAAGCTGAGTAAAGTATTAAGGCACAGGAAACTTTCACTAGAAACAAAGAATAGAGTACTAGATTACTATGTGATGTCAGTTCTTCAATATGACAGCGAATGTTGGAGAATATCCTCAAAGATGAAGGAGAAACTTGAAGAAACTGAAATGTGGTTCTACAGAGGATACCATAGACCAAGCATGTGAACAATAAGGAGGTTTTGGAAAAGATGGAAACAAAGAGGGAAATAAATATTCAGCATCAGGAAGAGACAACAACAAAGTTCCTGGGACATTTAACGAGGAAGGAGAGCTTGGAGAACCCGAAGATGATGCTGAAGTGGATGATAGCCGAGCCTATCTACTCTTATTTGCGGTGTAGAAAAAATAATGAAAAATGAATAAGAGATCAGGCGGAGACGTTCAAAGTATACAGTTGAAGATAGGCTTTACAAAGTACCGAAAACACAAATCTAAACTTAGAACAAAGGTTCAAGTCCGGAGAGAAGATTGAAACAGACCGTATGCGAGCCTGGCTACTCTCATTTGGAAGAAGAGAGAACAAAATCAAATTATTACATGTCTATACTTTTGAGATGAGATAGTATTTACACTATTTAGAATGTTCGGACTATTATCCTTAACTTTACTGCCACGTTTACGACGTTTCGGCCATTGTATACCCCCGCCTTCGCACATGGAACAAGAATGATATACCCCAGTAATCGTAATAAAGGGTTCAGTTCGAAATTCTTAACACCCGAAGAAGGCCGGAGCGTACAGTGGCCGAATCTTTTTAAACATGGCAGTAAAGAAGATCACAAATGATTCTCTAAGCGCATCTTAGATGTGGTATAAAGCAGAAAGTAAGGGGTACCCAGTGAGGATTTCACTCACTACTCAGTTGTAACAGGTTCTAGTGAATCAAGCTCGTTAACCATTACACCATGTCGAGATACATGAGCACAATAGTCCAAACAATCTAAATAGGACAAAGTATTAGTCAATAAATATGCAGCGTTCAGGGTGAGATGTTAGTCGTGTGGATTTGAACCAAGAAGAGAGTGAGAATCAGACGATAGAAAATTTTTAGATGTGGCACAAGGCCAAAAGAACGGGGCACCCAGTGTGGGAATCATACGATAGGCAAAATTATTTTCTCCGATCGCGGGAGCGAAAAAATACTTTCTTTTTTTTCTTTTTAATGAGCTAATTGATTCAATATTTGAATATCAAGAGTATTTCTGAGATATCTCTTTAACACCTGCATATTATCACCTGGGGGAAGTCAATTATACTTTGTTTTCACCTGTAAATATCATTATGGTTTGTTATTTCAAATACATCGACATCGCTTCTTCTTCTTCTTCTTCTTCTTCTTCTTCTTCTTCTTCTTCTGCCGTTACCGGATCAAGGCTCTTAAAAATTTCCTGTACCTTGTAAGTCTTAAGTAATTTTGTATTATTAAAATCTATCCTAAGCCTTTCCCCGTCATCCATTTATTTAAGCATTGTAGGTAGGTTATGAGTTGTTTCTTTCTATTCCTCTTGTCTTCAAACTGTCTGGTGAGTATCAGATTTTCCAAACATTCTTTCCTCGTTATATGTCTTAGAAATTGCAACTGTTTCTTTCAGATTCAAAGCATACGTGTCCTTTTTTGTTTCCAATTTCTCTAAATCTTCGTCGTTACCCTAACATTTATCCAGTCCGTAGTATGCTCAGAATCCTTCTGTAGAATCACATTTCTATTGCTTCAAGTCTCTTCTTCATCAGACAGCATTCAGTGCCATATAGCAAGGCTGATATGACGTAATATTTTTAGTATGCTTCTCTTTTTTTTTATATCTCTTATATTTTGGTCCTCGGTATGACAATAAACTGTATCGACAGCAAAGCCTCTGATTTGAAGGTTGTGAGGGACATTGAACCACCTCTAAATTGCTGTTAGGGTCCCAGCTATGGGCAAATAGTTAACTCACAAACTGGGGTCAAAACATTATAAAAGTATAAATATAGACTTTTCTAGAAATATATACATAAAAATAGAATTTTATAGAAAAAACTAGCAGTATAGCCCGGCGTTGCTGGGTGTAATTAAAGCTTTTATATACATATTATCGATTTTCTGCAATATTGTAAGAACTGCAACCTTGAAACTTCTGAATATCGTTTCTTATGACTTTGTCTATGAGTGTATCAAATTTGATTAAAATCGGACCACTCCTTCTATAACCCGATTTTTTCGTTTATCGATTTTCAGTATTTATCGGTGGTACCTCGACACAAAACCTAGCTCAGATTACTCGCAGACGCTTATAGTATAACTGTGTAAATTTTTGAAGAGAATCGATTCAGCCATTTCGGAGTCTATAGGTACCGGACACACACACACACACACACACACACATACACACACACAGACAAAGTTCCATATATAAATAAGTTTAAATATACATTTTTGAAGGAAAGATATTACCAACAATATATTTTTGAAGAAAAAAATTATTACCATAACACATTTTCGAAGAACGAATATTCTCAGCAAAATATTTTTAATTCAAAACTAGAAGACATTTTCAGTTTACTAAAATAAAAATGAATAAAAACAAACATTTTAATTGAAATCTGACTAAATCAGTCTTTTCTCTATAACAGAACATTAAAAAATAATACCTTAAAACCCCACCTTTTTGGCATTAAATAACCCACAGAGGTGTTGATATGCCATTAAACAAATCTCAAACTCAAACTCAATCTGACTAAATCAACCTTCTCACTATAACCGAACATTAAAAAAAGTACCTTAAAACCCCACCTTTTTGGCATTAAATAACCCACAGAGGTGTTGATATGCCATTAAACAAAACTCAAACTCAAACTCAATCTGACTAAATCAACCTTCTCACTATAACCGGACATTAAAAAAAGTACCTTAAAACCCCACCTTTTTGGCATTAAATAACCCACAGATGTTGATATGCCGTTAATTAAAACTCAAACTCAAACTCAAACTCTCCTAAATTTACACTAACCTGGTTAGGACATCTCGACGTGGTGTAATGGCTAGCGAGTTCGATTGTTACTGGGTACCCAAAGCGTTTAGCCTTGGGCAACATGCAAGCGGCGCTTAGGAAATCAATGCACTAGCTTTGGTTGGCTATGACCTGTCTTTCAATAGCTGGCTTACGTCATCTATTCAACTTATACAGCGAGACTAATCTAAACTTATTTATAAGTTGAACTTTGTTTGTGTGTGTATGTGTGTGTGTCTGTGTGTCTGTGTCCGTTACCTATAGACTGCGAAACAGCTGAACGAAATTTCTTAAATATTTACACAGTTGTACTATAAGCGTCTGCAAGTGTTCTTAGGTAGATTTTGTGTCGAGGTACCCGCGATAAATATCAAAAATCGATAATCGAAAAAATCGGGTTATAGAAGGAGTGGTCCGATTTTAATCAAATTTGATTCACTCATAGACAAAGACATAAGAAACGATATTCATAAGTTTCAAAGTTGCAGTTTTTACAATAGTGCAAAAACGATAATATATATATATATATATATATATATATATATATATATATATAAGGGAAGATGTTTGTGTGTGTGTCTGTTTATCTGCCTATATGTCTGTATTTTTTCAGCCCTTTTATTTTAGTTTTTGCTCCGGGTTTGGCTCTAAGTAGGTATAATTGTAGTTCTTAGTCTCAGCCATGATACCATTTACTTAGAGGACTTATTTAGCCTTCAAAATTCAGTTTACAACGAAAAAAACTTATTTGATATCGATATCAGGAAATCAAATTTCCTTTCATTTTTCGGTTTCGCTTTAACTGGAAACAACTATTGCTTTTGTCTTTCGTGCCAACGTCCAAAGAGTCTGAGTTCCACATCCGTGGATTAGTTTTAAAGCTTTCATTACACCCGAGCAACGCCGGGCTAAACTGCAAATCTGAGAGTTATAAGAATACTGCAAGGATTCGTCATTGGTGACCACAATTTGAACAATATATGATACGCAGTGCTGATAGAATATATAGGAAAGAAACTAAAGGACCATCTACAGAAAGTAGTTAAGGAAAGTTGATAGAAAAGACTATATATATACTGCAAAAAATACAAATAAAAAATGAATGCATGGTAATCAGTAAAATGGGGGACCCAAAATATCAAATAAAAATTGGTGATACCAAACATCAAACAAATGCAGAAATTTAATTACCTGTGAAGAGTTCTATCCGAGGACGGAAAATGAGATACGGAAATCCGAAGGCGTATTGGAATTGACAAAAGAGGCTTTCTAGAAGCCGAGTAAAGTATTAAGAAACAAGAAAATTTTACTAAAAGCAAAAGAGAGAGTATTGGTTGGTTGTGTTATGTCTGTCCTTCAATATGACAAGGAAAATGAACAATTCCATCAAAGATGACAGAAAGACATCAAGTAACCGAAATGTAGTTCTACCGAAGGGTACTCAGGGTACCATGGACGGAACACGCGGGAAATGAGTTTTTGGAAAGGATGAGCACAAAAAGGTAATTGACACTTAACATAAAAAAATAAAAAAAAGCGGCTGAAGTTTCTTGAACATGTAATGAGGAAGGAGGGCTTGAAGAATCAGATACACACAGGTCAGGGGAAAGAGAGCAATGTGTAAGATTCTTGAAGGGCTTGAGCAAATAGATGCTAGAACGGCGACTGTGGAATAACGGCAGAAAGTGTATTACGAGCGACAAGGGATCGGGAGATATTGAGAGCCTTGATCGCCTATGTCTTTAAGGTACACGGCACACAGAAAAAGAAGACTTAGATATTTCAAAACATCTCTTTCTGTTTTTAAGTATTGATCCATATGAACATACATTTATTTTACGAGAATTGTTTAAAATTTTTTTATGTATTTATTGCTATTTTATCAAAAGGTGGCCTAATCTTTTAATGAACAAGACGCAATAAATCCTTAATGTAGAATAATATAGTGTTAGAAATTAGAAAAAAAAAGACATTTAGACAAATGAACATTCCTAAGATAAGAAGAATCAGTAAATTAAGACGATCTACTCTTCGACTGGACGTGCCTTGTGGTGCAGTGGTTATCGGCTTGGAACGAGAAATCGGAGTGCCGAGTTCGAATTCCAGTTGATTTCTCTACATTCACTTACGCACAATAAGTTATTAATCTGTCTCTTCCCTCCAGTTATGGGTTTAATAACAAGACAAATTGTGTTCTATAGCCTTGGATGGCAACCAATCTACCGCATAAAGTAATAGCAACCTATTGTGGAATAATCTTCTGTCCAGTCAGTCATGTCACTTTCGAGACAGGATCGCCCAAACGTGTATCACGTATTGCACTTAACTGACTGAATATAATAGTTGGAAGAATAATCAAAGTTTCTACTGGGCATAATATGGGGGATCGATTTTCTATGGTTATGAAGTAGTAAACTGATCCCCCACTAATTACTACTTATTAATATAGTAATATAACCCAGGTCTTCTTCCTACAGCTATGGGTTGAATAGCAGGACAGAGTGCGTTCTATAGATTTTGTTGGCAATCAGTCTACTGCAGAAAGTAATGGTAGTCTACTGAGGGGTAAAATTCTGCCCAGTCAGTCATGTTTCTTTCGAGACATGATCGCCCAAGCGTTTATCACGTATGGCACTTAACTGACTGGCTCTTCGAGTGAAACACATTCGTTTCAAATCAATTTTATATAAAAATCTAAAGTTCATCATCTATGTGCCGTGTCTCTTTAGGACGTAGGCGATCACGGCCTTCCACATCTCCCTATCAATAGTAGCATCTTTACAAACTTTCTTCTGTTAACCCTCCCAAACACCGCCATGATATCTATTTGCTCAAGCCCATAAAATATGTTCCGCAGATTACATCTCATTTCCCATTAACCTAGAGTATATATATGGAGATTTACCTGAGATTAGAATGAAAAGGTAGGAGAACAAGATACCGTGGGTGTCAGGAAAAGGATAAGAGAAGGATGAGAATACTGGTATGAAGAGAGTTACCTGAGAGTAGAGTGAAAAGGGAGGTGAACAAGATACCGTGGGTGACGGTAAAAGGATAAGAGAAGGATGAGAATACTGGTATGAAGAGAGTTACCTGAGATTAGAGTGAAAAGGGAGGTGAACAAGATACCGTGGGTGACGGTAAAAGGATAAGAGAAGGATGAGAATACTGGTATGAAGAGAGTTACCTGAGATTAGAGTGAAAAGGGAGGTGAACAAGATACCGTGGGTGTCGGGAAAAGGATAAGAGAAGGATGAGAATACTGGTATGAAGAGAGTTACCTGAGATTAGAGTGAAAAGGGAGGTGAACAAGATACCGTGGGTGTCGGGAAAAGGATAAGAGAAGGATGAGAATACTGGTATGAAGAGAGTTACCTGAGATTAGAGTGAAAAGGGAGGTGAACAAGATACCGTGGGTGACGGTAAAAGGATAAGAGAAGGATGAGAATACTGGTATGAAGAGAGTTACCTGAGATTAGAGTGAAAAGGGAGGTAAACAAGATACCGTGGGTGACGGTAAAAGGATAAGAGAAGGATGAAAATACTGGTATGAAGAGAGTTACCTGAGATTAGAGTGAAAAGGGAGGTGAACAAGATACCGTGGGTGTCGGGAAAAGGATAAGGGAAGGATTAGAGTCAACGAGATAAAATGTGGCCATTGACGTTGCATTTAAACCCTTGTATATTGTAGCTATCAAGGAGGCAAGTATAGGGAAATGAATTTCACAGGCGAGAAGAGCGAGATGAGATGCTACTAGAGATAAAATGGCGGCTACATCTGACTGTTTTGAATGTAAAATGGTGGGACCTAGTTGCCCGTCTAGTAGCTCCTGTAAATTCGTCTAGAGGGTCACCAGGGAGCTATGCACGTCGAAACTGAAGCCGTGAAAATTTGTAGAAGAGACAGAGGAAAGCCACATTTCGTCGGTGAGAAAATGACTGCAGTCGAGCTGCCATGTCGGGATCGATTACATCACAGATTCCAGATTTTGTAGAGTAATAATAGCTTTTTTAAATTTCAGATTTATTTTTTTTATATGCTACAGTGATATTTTTTACTATATAAATTTAAATGCACACTACCGACCATTATTATTAGGCCACCCCAGTGTTTAAAAAATGATGTATTTCATAATATTTTTTAGTATTTATTGCTGAGTGAATAATTGTAAATGAAAATAGAATGGTTCTTTTGTTAATACTGCGCAATAATATGTGAATCAGATGAATTTATAAATATTTGATTATTACCTATATTGCAGTTTCATCAATGAAAGAATGAAGAAAATTTAGCGTGATTCGGACGAGTTCATCTGTGCTTCCTTGCCTTGTAAAATTTTGCAAAGTAATAATAACAAAAGAACCATTCTAATTTCATTTAGAATTACCAATTTGGCAATAAATACTAAAAATAATACGAAATACATCATTTCTTTTAAATAACTGGGGTGGCATAATAATTATGGCCGGTAGTGTATATATTTAAACTTTAGGCGCATGAAAAAAAAATCCTTCTTTTTTTTGTTTGCGCCTTCGTTTCCCATTGACTGTAACTATTTTGCCTACTCTATTTTATGCAAATATATCTAAAGTTATTTAAAATGGAACTTTGTCTCTGTACGTGTGTGTGTCTGTATGTGTCCGTTACGTATAGACTCCGAAACGGCTGAACCGATTTTCTTGAAAATTTACACAGTTGTACTATAAGCGTCAGCGAGTGTTCTTAGCTAGGTTTTGTGTCGAGGTACCCCCGATAAATATCAAAAATCGATAATAAAAAAAAATTGGGTTATAGAAGGAGTGGTCCGATTTTAATCAAATTTGATACACTCAAAGACATAAGAAACGATATTCAGAAGTTTCAAGGTTGCTGTTCTTACGATAGTGCAGAAAATCGATAATATATATATATATATATATATATATATATATATATATATATAAAAGGCAAGTTGTTTGTGTGTGTGTCTGTTTATCTGCCTGTATGTCTGTATTTTTTCCAGACATTTTATTTTAGTTTTTGCTTCGGATTTGGCTCTGAGTAGGTATAATTGTAGTTCTTAGTCTCAGCCATGGTACCATTTACTCAGAGGACTTATTTAGCCTTCAAAATTCAGTTTACAACGAAAAAGACTTATTTGATATCGATACCAGGAAATCAAAATTTTACTTACATCCATTCATTTTTCTTTCAGTCTACGGTTTCGCTTTAACTGGAAACAACTATTGCTTTTTAGTCTTCCGTGCCAACGTTCAAATAGTTTCAGTTCCAGGACTATGGATTAGTTTTAAAGCTTTCATTATACCCGATCAACGCCGCCTCTACTGCTAGTACGATATAAAGGATTTTACAATGATGTCCATCCTGTACTAGCTTCGGTGTTCACTTAATATAGAAACTTACATTCTAAGAGACATCTCAATTCTTGCTATGAAGTCAAATCAACGAACTTACCGTTACAATAGTATATAGTCTTTAAACCTATACAAAGTTTGAGAGACAATCGACGTAGTATGTTACCGAGTAAATGGCACAGATTAGGCGGATATGCGTGGAAGATAATTGTTGACCCAGGACTCTTTCTTACTTCTTCGTGCGCAAATGCTAGTGGTTGCGGATATGTGACACTGTCACAACAGCAAAAAATAAATAAATAAATAAACTTGGACGATTAGACTGAAACTTCGATCATGTGACAACCATACTACCGACTATAAGCACGCATGTGCTGAAGGCAGTGTGAAAATCCTAAAGATATATTATGGCGAAAGATCTGATTTATATTTATATATGTTGAAACAAAAAGGTTTCGTTTTAAACTACGGACTATCCTGGTTCGAAATGCTTTATTTTTTAATCTTTTTTTCCCTTCTATCTGGAGGTGAAGAGAGATCAGATTGATTGTTTTCCTTAATGTGCTAATCAATCGTCTTCATATCCGGTCGAACAAAAAACATATAAAAGTTTTACAACAATGACCAATAAATCGAAAAAAAGTCTCAGTAATTTCCTGGTTTCTTTATTTGTGCTTGTATTGCGATATTTTTTCATGTGTTTTCTTTTTTTTTTTTTTTTTTTATGAACGCAACCTGTTTGTTTATCCTTAGAGTGAGCCTGGCAAAGACGGTCTGATGGCCGATTAATAATTCAGACTGGAAAACCGTCGACATCTCAGATAATGACAGCATTGAAGTATCATCCTAGGCTACCGGTGTCTTACAAAACACAGCACTTTGTTAGATCGCATCACTGAGACAATTTTTAAATCGTTTCAGATTTTCGACTTACTATTTTATTTTAATCAACCAGCAGAGATTATCTCTGGATTAATTAAGTATAAATTATGGTAGTAGAACATCTGCAAGCCGGACATTTGCATCAGGGACGATTGCTTGAACTTAGATCACTGGTGCCCCCTAAATACGAATTTGCACGAGATACTAGATTGGCAGCTGGATCCCACCCTTTTACAGTGAAACTGATAAAATGCAACCGCAACTTCTACTCCAACAGTTTCTTTCCTCGCACTTCCCGAATGTGGAATTCTTTTCCACACAATTGCTTCCCCGACGGCTACAATCTCCAGGAGTTTAATTGTAAGGTCAATAGACACCTCCTAACACACTAACCTGCTCCCAATCTATCAAACATTCTTCCCATCTGCGCAACCCCCATCCTCGGTATCCTTACTAATCTGTCACCTTCCTCCTGACATTCCCTATGTTTAACCACTCCTTTTCTTTACCTTCCCCTATGTAGCCCCATGCGCAATAGTGGCAGTGAAATGCCTTGCTTGGGGTGAAATGATTAAAAAAAAAAACAAAAAAAAAATGCGTACCAAAACAATTTGCGTCCCTTGACAAATGCGTTTCTGGATTATTGCGTAACTCAGGTAATATTTGAAGCCTTTAAAAGCAATTACATAATTTTTGAAAAAAAAAGCATAGGTAAAAATCGAACTTTTATAAAGGAAATAAAAGCAATAAAATTTTATAAATATACAAGTTTATTTTTGCTATAAATAAAATGACAAATTAACTGTTTAAAAAATATTTCAAAAATTCAAACTTATTGGGTGTGTCAGGTATACATTTTAAGCAATTTATCTTCTTTTCACGTGTATCAGTCTGTCAGTTAAGTGACATACATGATACACTAAAGAGAGACTGGACAGAAAATTATCCCGCAGTAGGTTGCCATTACTTTCTGCAGAAAAACTGGTTGCCAGCCAAGGCTATAGAATCTAATCTGTCCTGTTATTTAACTCATAACTGGAGGGAAGAGACTGATTAATATCTTTCCTAAGTGTATTTTCGCGTAAATGAATGCAGGGAATTCAACTGAAAGTCGGCCTCTTCTCCGCGATTTCTCGTTCCGAATCGATATCGATTGCACCGTAACCCACATCGAGTACTGCTGTCATATTTAAGCAGGAGCTTCCCAGACTTCACTTTCCCTAAATAATTTCAAAAGCGTCTCAGAGATATATTTGAAGAGGAATTATTTTGGTTGGCAACTGGTCTCCCGCGGAAAGTAATGGTCACCTACTAACCGATGACTTTATGCCCACTCAGATATGTCTCTTTCGAGACATAATCGCCCAAAACGTGTATCACGTATGGCACCTAACTGACTGAATATGATAGTGGGAAGCATAATCAAAGTTTTTTAATGGGTATCAAGTGGGGGATCTGTTTTCTATTGTCATGAAGTAGTAAACTGATCCCCCACTAATTAATATAATAATATAATCCACCTCTTCTCCTACAGCTATGGGTTGAATAGCAGGAATGATTGGGTTCTATAACCTTGGCTGACAACCAGTCGAACGCAGAAAGCAATGGCAACCTACTGCGCGATAACTTTCTGCCCACTCAGACATGTCTCTTTCGAGACATAATCGCCCAAAGCGTTTATCACGTACGGCACTTGACTGACTGACTGACTGACTGACTCTATTTTTCGGCTTGATCTGGCGCTTATAAAAAAAAAAAGGATTGCATGTGGTGTCAGATACTTACTGCTGCGGTACTGGGAGTACATTTTAACGATGGATCATATATAAAAATTTCATTTGAGGTCGGGTGTGTGTCTGAGGTCCAATATCACCTCAAGGCACGGATCATTTTCGTGAAGACATCCGCTCATCGTGATTGACAGAAGTTTGGAGTCTTTCTTCATGAGCAAGGTAGGAAAATGTGAGGACCTACCTACAAATTGACTCTTCCACACCTTTATAATATGGCTACCAACTCTGAGTGAGGGACTTAGGAGTGAGTGAGTGAATGAGTGAGTCAAGACGCTGCGGGAGGAAGTACTCTCCAGTTCACGTTTATCTTTGTACAACGTTTTCCGAGAATATACTATTCAACCTTATATCCACGTCCGTGTTATCCTTCTATGGCCCTTCGGTCTGAACAGAAAGTTAAGGTTTGTAGCGGAGATGTGACTAACCACAATATTTTATTAAATATTAATAATTGCGGTTATAATTTGCGAAATATGTGCAAAGTCAGTTCGTGTCTCTGGTCGGGAGGTTAGGGGATTGAAGGAGCGTGGAACCACCTCTTACCTAGTACCTAGATGAGTAACTGCATGACGATAGGAGATGCTGTAAACCTGGATGTGAAGGTGGTGTAATGAATAATAGCTCCGAATTGTTCGTCAGAGAGCTGAGTTCCACTTCCAGTTGTATATTCACCTAAGTGCAAATATCCTTCGAAAACGTACAAAACCACCTCTTCATTTTCAACGCAGCAGTGGTCCAATTTGTAAGACTTGAAGTAATAAATCGTTATTATCTCCAAGAAATTTCTTGAAAAAAATCAAAAACTGTTTGGATGATTATAAATCTACCATTCGTTCGTGCATTGAATACTGTTGCCATATCTGGTCGGGTGTTCCTGCTATTCATCTCGAGGTTCTCGGCAAAATCCCTCTTGCAAATTTATAAATCTACCATTCATCAGTGCATTGAATCCTGTTGCCATATCTGGTCGGGTGTTCATGCTGTACATCTCGAGGTTCCAAAGGTGGATCTGCAATATAATCGAGCCTTACTTGAAGTCTCGACCTTGCACATTTAAAATCTTCCATTCGGTCATGAATTGAATACTGTTGCCATATCTGGTCGGTTGCTCCTACTATTCATCTCGAGGTTCTCGACAAAACCCAAAAGTGGACCTGCAATATAACCGAGCCTGACTTGACGTTTCGACCTTGCACATATATAAGATATATTAAATGATTTCCAGCTATAATGCAGATGACAGCACCATTTACTCTCGCATCAGTAAGAAATCTAGCGAGTTGGATAAACACAATCTCGCTGCTGATCTTGAGAAGGACCTCCACTCAGTGGTGGACTTGGGTAAGAAGTACCTCATGAATTTCAAGCTTCTGAAACGAAACTCCTATCTGTAAACCATCACAGGCAATCTTTCCTGCCAGCCATAATAATGGACCAACTCCCCGAAAGCAATACACTGCGCCTCCTCGGCATTACCTTATCTTCTGACCTCAAGTGGAATCATTACATTGAATCAGTTGCTAAATCCACTGCTGGGAAGGTTGGGTCACTGTGTCGAGCCAGGAAGTTTTTCCGCCTGAATCCATTTTACACATATACAAATCAACGATCCGATCGTGCATAGAATACTGTTGTCATATCTAGTCAGGCGCCTCTGCCGTCTTCTTGACAGGCTCCAAATGAGAATCTGTAATGTAATTGGTCCCGACCTGGCAGTTTCTCACCGGCGGGATGTGGCTACTCTCAGTCTAATCTATAAATATCATTATGGTTTCTGCTCTGACGAATTTAGGTCTGGTTCCCATCCATAACAATTTACACGGGCAACCAGTCTGGCAACATGGTCCCACTCTTTTACATTTAGATCATCCAAATGCACGTTTACGGCCAAATCACGTTGAAACAGCGGTTCTTATAAAATCAACAAAGCTAAGTACTTAGGGGTTTACGGATCTAGAATATCAAGTTGTATAGGTGGTGTAATGAATAATCAATGGGAATTTGAAATCATTGATCCGAGTTCTAATTACAGTTGTGTTCCTTATTATCAGTTGTACGCAAATACGTTTGGGGAAAGTAGAAATTAATCACATCTTTCCCACTCAAGCTATGGGCTATCAAAGGCCCACTCTTTTACTGTTGAAATAGATAAATTTAAACACCGCATCTACTCCAATAGCTTTTTTATCTCGCACTCATCGCCGATGGACGTCACATCTGCTTACTTGCTTCCCTGATAGCTTTTTCTTCTTCTTCTATTTGCCCTCTCCCTTCAGAACGTAGGTGATCATGGTTCTCCACGTCTCCCTATCCCTTGTGGCTCTTAGTATTTTTGCTCCTGTTACACCTCGCAACCCCCGTTCCGTCATCCACCTGATCAAGCCCTGCAAATATGTTATCCGCTGCCTTCCTCTGTCTCTTTTTCCTTCTATCTGGCCAGTCAGTATCAGGTTCTCCAAGCTCTCCTTCCTTATTGCGTGTCCCAGGAACTTCAGTTTTCTCTTCCTGATGCTCAGTATTAATTTCCTTTTTGTTGCCATTCTTTCCAACACCTCATCGTTGCTCGCATGCTCAGTCCACGATATCCTCAGCATCATTCTGTAGAACCACATTTCCGCTGCTTCAGGTTTTGTCCTCATTTTCGATGATATTGTCCAGAATTCACTGCTCTGATAGGTACAATCTTCCAAAATTCAAGTGTAACATTAATCGCCTGTTTTCTCGAATCCCGTCCATCTTGTGTCATGTCTTTTATCCTCCCTATTCTCAGTCTTTTCTTTTGCTTTCCCTCCCTGTAACGGCATGCGTACTAGTGGCATTCCCGCCTTACTTGGGGTGAAATGATTAAACACATTTAAATACAGCGTCAATCGCCATTTTCTGTCTTCTTGAATCCCGTTCATTATTTGTCTTTCCTTCAAACTTCCTTATTCTCTTTATTTTCATTTGCTTTCACTCCCTGTGTCACTCTGCATATTAGTGATTTTATTGGTCTTTTTTCAGTAAATAATAATTACTTTTAAAAAATTATTACAATTTAAACATATTTGCTGGCTTTAAATAACCTGAAAAATGTTGACAAGCCTTAACAAATTAAGAACCAAAAAATAAGCAAATATGCGAACTAATGTTTTTTTTTTTGTTTTTTTTTTTAGAAATAAAATTCCAGTTTGATCCATGGAAGTTTTTCCTCATGCGACAAAATTCCAGCAAGATATTTATTTGACAAGGTTTCAATGTTTAATCAACCCAAGAACACTATTGCTTCTGGTGACGGACGTAAGTTTCTGTTAATTTTGTTTTCTAATTAGATGATAATCTTGGAGTAAATTATTGGGTTGAAATTATTGAAACAACGTAGATCCAGGATATAGCTGTAAGGGATACTTGCGTTAATGTGAAATAATCTTAAAAGCATGTCAGTTCAACATGATTTATTCGGCTCCATTGAATTCAAATGAGGTTTCGTCCAGCCGTAGCTTGTCAGCTGTGCAAAAGGCCAGCATATAGAACGCTTTTGATATTATTTAAAGTTACAGGCGTACAATCACAGTTCTCGTGTAAAGCTTGATAGTGAAATTTAGTGATAGCCGTTAACACATTGCGATAGAAATGAAGAAGTAGAAGCCACATTGTCTAATCGAAAGGAGGCCGTATGAAGTACGATGATTAACCAATTTGGCGTTGATTATCGCCTCTAGTACTCTACCACAAAATATGTACAAAAGACTGATAGGGTGGGGATTAGAAGAGTCAGATACTTCACTAGAATTCTTAAAGGCAGGGCCTACAGAGTAGGAATACCGAAAAGCAGAAAAGAAAGAATGGGCGAAGTATTTATTGCAGTTTGGAAAGAATAGGCACCACTATAGTCTAGAAAAGTGAGATTTCAGCGCAACTTTTTAAACGAACTGTTTGTTTATTGTGAAACAATCCAGATCGGACACAGAACAGATACCCCACATAAGTCCTATGAGTTTTACAAGGTATTTGAAAACACCTAGATATGTGAAGATCTAAGAATTAGGGTTAAGACTATCTTAACAGATCGCCTTGCTGTCTGTAATTCTCTGTTTAAGCGCTACAAAATATCCACTTTTGGCAAAAAAAAAACTCAGGCGATGAAAACTCGATAGTTTACAACAATTTACAGTGTGTCTGATTCTATCCTTCTAGAAATTGGCATTTTCTTGATTGATGTTGTTATGGAGTCACCCCTATTTACACACTCAATGGACTCTTCCATGGCATACAAATAATCCTGCCTACAAAGAACGAGTTGTTGTTCTTAAAGTTGGTGCTTGTCAGAGCAGTTGAACTGCCGCTCGTTGGTCAGCAAGAATATAGAATTATTACCCGGACTTCTTTGTATATATTTGACTCCTAAAAACAAGTATTCCTGAATTTACTAACCGTATACAGGTTTGTTCAATATAGTCACATTTTCCCTCTCATATCTGTTTTGTGTTATTCTATTATTGTGTGGTTTTCTAAACAAGGATCCACAACAGATGATCATTTCTAAGGGAAGTTATTTTCACGCTTAAACCTGCAACATTTCAAGGTATCGAAATGCGAAGATGCAAGGTCAAATTAGTATTGTTTGGATTGTTTTATTTTGTTCAACATCAGTGGTATATTTAATGCCAACAAAATTTTTAGGATAGTTTCATATGTATAGAATATGGATTTTTTGTAAGAAATGAGTTTGTAGATCAGGTTTCATTAACATATTTTTGGAAAAAGCATTTTTGTTCAGATTTAAATGTATGGCCGTTTATATTTTTAAATGTATTCCTGGTAATTTTTTTTCAAAAACGTATTGCTCGTATTTTTATATATATTTTTATACTTTCGTAATATTTTGCCACTAGTTTGGGGGTTACCTGTTTACACATAGTTAACATATCCTACTACCACAGATCAGGGTAAACTTGGGAACAACTATTACTTTGGTTTTAGGCTCCTCGCAACCTCCCGATCAGAATCGGAGTACGCCCGGCGTGGCTTTATGCTGGGTATGTCGATGAACTACGTCCGTCAGTAAGGGTTCTGAGCGGGAGGTTTTGAGGAGCTTTGAGCAATCTCTTATTTGCTGTTTTTTTTAATATTTCACTGGACCCTTCTTTTTATAATCGAAATATTGTTAAATTCCTAATCCAATCTTTCTTAAATCTGCTTGACCTAATCCAATCTTTCTTTAATGCCTGCTTGACCTAATCCAATCTTTCTTAAATAACCGCAAAATGAAGGGCGTTCTAAATGGGCGTGCCTCTTCGTCCTACAGCACGAATGCTGGTGTCCCACAGGGCTCTATCCTGGGCCCGACGCTCTTCCTTATTTTCATCAACGACCTCCCAGATGAGATCAAGTCCCAAGTAGGCATCTACGCAGATGACACTACAATATACTCCCGCACCAGTAAGAAACCTGTCGTGGCGGACCTTGAACGGGATCTACACTCTGTGGTGAACTGGGGCAAGAAGTGGCTTGTCAACTTCAATTCATCTAAGACCAAGCTGTTGTCTGTCAACCATTACAGGCAACCTCTCCTGCCTCCCATAAGCATGGACCAAGGGATTCTTCCGGAGAGTAATACACTACGCCTCCTCGGACTTACCCTGTCCTCAGACCTCAAATGGAACCACTATATTGAATCCATAGCAAAATCTACTGCTAAGAAGATTGGGTCACGATGTCGATCCAGGATGTTTTTTCCACCTGAATCCATCCTGCATATATACAAGTCAACCATCCGTCCGTGCATGGAGTACTGCTGCCATTTATGGTCAGGTGCCCCTGCCGTTCTCCTTAGTGTTCTTGACAGGCTCCAAAGGAGAGTCTGTAATGTGATAGGTACTGATCTGGCGGCCCGACTGCAGCCACTTCCCCATCGTCGAAATATGGCCTCTCTTTGTCTGTTCTATAAATACTTTCATGGCTTCTGCTCGGACGAACTTAAGTCACTGGTGCCTCCTCAACAGGTGTTTACTCGTGCAACTAGACTGGCAACTGGGTCCCACCCATTCACAGTCAGGTTAGCCAAATGCAGACTACATTTCTACTCCTGCAGCTTCTTCTCTCGCACTTCCCGCCTGTGGAACTCGCTCCCCTATTCTTACTTTCTTGACGGTTCCAACCTCCAGAAATTTAAATGCAAAGTCAATACTCATCTACTAACCACTGAACTCTAGCTCTCTCCCCACCCCCGTATACCTTTCCTTTCTCTCTACCTATGTATCTGTCATCGCACCTGATTTCTCAGCTTTCTATTGTTCCTTTCTAACTAGTTTGTACTCCTCACTCTTTTCTAATTAATCTTTTTACATTTATGTAGCCCCCTGCACATCAGTGGCGTTTCAGCCTTGCTCGGGGTGAAATGATTAAAAAAAAATTATCTTAGAAAAAAGTTCATTTATATAAAAAAACTTAATATAAACTATTCTGTGTTCCGTTTCCTTATCTCTTATATAAAAATGGTATATATGATATCTTGTAGAGTAGCATCTACTTAATTGTGTAAGATTAACTTGACAAAAATGAAATTTAAATTCCAGGAAATATTAAATCATTCATTCATCAAGGAAATTAATCATACAAACTTTATAGCTATTAGGCTGTGGTTAATTTTCTTCTTAATCTGCAGTGTCATTTCAGGATGTAGGCAATCATGGACTTCCACTGTATCTTTTCGTTCTCAATAGGTTTTCTCTTGGTATCTCTTCTAAGCACCGGTCCGTGAACAATTTGCTTAGACCTAACAAGTACGTCTCGCGCTGCTTTCCCCTGTCTCGCCTTCCATTTATCCGACCTGTGAGTATCAAGTTCTCCAGTCTCTACTTTCTCATTACATGTCCCAGGAACCTCATTTGTCTATTCCTGACATTTATTATCTGCTTTCTTCTCGTTTACTTTCTTTCCAACACCTCATTGTTGCACACGAGCTCTTTTCCTGATGCTGAGCATTAATTTTCTTTTCGTTTCCATCGTTTTCAAAAACTCATCATTGCTCACATGCTCTAATATTAACTTTCATAGAGAAGCACTGGTATCACGTAGCAATCCAGCACTCTTTTCTTTGTTTCTAATGAGATTTTCCTATGTTTCAGTACTCTGGTTTAGTTTCTGAAACGCGTCTTTGGCCATGCTAATGCCTCTTTGGTTCTCCGTGTCACATTTTCCATCCTCTGTCAAAACACTTCCCAGGTATTTGGATGTTTTTACTTGTTTTATTTCAGATTATCTGACTTGCAGTTAGCATATTGGAGTCCTCTTTTTACTGATGACCATATATTCAGTTTTCTTGAGGTTTATGCTCCGCCCTTTATTTTCACTTTCTTTTGCTAATTTCTGTAGAAGGTTCTGGATTTTCCTTTTCGTGATTGCTATCAGCACCGTGTTATCTGCGTATCTGATATTCTTGAAATTGTGGCCGCCAATGTCGAATCCTGGCAAGGCTTATATTTCTCTCATAATTGCTTTCCAGTACAAGTTGAAAAGATCCGGTGAGAAAACACATCCTTGTTTTACGAATATTTCTATTTTTGCATGCCTGCTGAATACATCTCCTATCCGCACACAAGTGGTTTGATTCCAATATAGATTCTCGATTATCCTAACGTCTTTTCTGAAAATGTCGAGGTTGTCGAGCATCTCTATCATGTCCTTGTGTCGTACTTTGTCAAACGCCTTTGCGTACTCTATAAAACAAAGATAAACGTTCTTCCACATTTGTATTTTACTGATTTAATCCAAAGACTTTCCTACAAAATAACTCTTTAACTTACATTTATTCAACTAGTAACGGTAAATGAAAAACAAAATGTAAGAATCCTTAATAAAGATTAGAGGGAAGTTATATTTACACACAAAATGGCGTTTGACTAAATCAAGTGAAAGAACAAACTGATTTGCTAAATCTATTTTCCTAAGATTTATCTCATATTTCTGAAATCGCAAGGAAGGCAAATCAAGAAGCTGTAAGAAAAATTTCTTCACACTGCAATTATTTAATCCACTAGCAGTACAGCTCGGCGTTGCTCGGGTGTAATGAAAGCTTTAAAACTACTCCATGGTCCTGGAGCTCAGACTCTTTGGACGTTGGCACGAAAGACTAAAAAGCAATAGTTGTTTCCAGTTAAAGCGAAACCGTAGACTGAAAGAAAAGTGAATGAATGCAAGTCAAATTTTGATTTCCTGGTATCGATATCAAATCAGTTTTTTCGTCGTAAACAGAATTTTGAAGGCTAAATAAGTCCTCTGAGTAAATGGTATCATGGCTGAGACTGAGAACTACAATTATACCTATTTAGAGCCAAACCCGAAGCAAAAACTAAAATAAAAGGGCTGAAAAAATACAGACATACAGGCAGATAAACACAGACACACAAACATCTTGCCTTATATATATATATATATATATATATATATATATATATATTATCGATTTTCTGCACTATTGTAAGAACTGAAACCTTGAATCTTCTGAATATCGTTTCTTATGTATTTGTCTATGAGTGTATCAAGTTTGATTAAAATCGGATCACTCCTTCTAAAACCCGTTTTTTTCGATTATCGATTTTCGATATTTATCGGGGGTACCTCGACACAAAACTTAATTAAGAACACTCGCAGACGCTTATCGTACAACTGTGTAAATTTTCAAGAAAATCGTTTCAGCCGTTTCGGAGTCGATAGGTAACGGACACACACACAGACACACACATACACACACACACACACATACAAAGTTCCATTTATAAATAAGTTTAGATAACAGGTGCAAATGAAAGTGAGCTCCACCGAATGAGTGACGTAACAAAACTCATTATTCAAATTCTGATAAATAGATCTCGCAGCAGAATCAAACCGAAAATAAGACAAGAACCGTGTGGCTTCGTCAAGGACACCACTGGAACAAGGAAAGCGATATGTATGCTTAGGGGGCTACCAGCGGAATAGAAATGCAGAATGACGTGTATCTCTGTCTCATCGACGATGCAAAAGCATTCGTCAAAGTACGCCACGAAAACCTGATAGACACACGACACAACCTTTTTCATATTCGGAAAAGACCTTAAAGTGACCAAAAACCATTAATGGCAACAAACGAATTCAGCTGATACACCAAGATAGAAAAGGGTGTGAGATTTTTGTGGAGTAGATTTCGCACTGAAGGTTATAATCGTGCCATGTCGGTTGCTAATCGACTTAATGCACCCAAAAAGGTAGGGAACTTGGTAATCTTCCACTGAAAGCTGACACCTTAGTATTCGGCTAACTGACAACTGATAACAACTGTCTAGTAGTTCTACTGAACTCTAATAAAACTCTAAAGAACTCCTATGAACTTCCCAAGAACTTCTCAAGAACTTTCTCCCGTTAACTTCCTGTTAACTCTTATTAATATACGAGGGAGAGTCCATTATCTGAGGAATAGGCGTCTTTCTTCATAACAGAGACAGAGATGTGTCCTCTCTCACCAGATCTATTCAACATATAAAGTGAAACCATTATGAGAGCTCTAGAATTCCTGCTAGGATACGTCAGTGGCGACCGCAATCTGAACACTACGCAAATGAGACAGCGCTGATAGCAGATACGGGAAAGAAGCTACAAGATCTTCTTCTGGAAGTAGTTAAAGAAAGCGCTAAAAATATCAACTACATGAAAAAATGAATGTATGGTAATCAGTAAAATGAGGAGCCCAGAATGCCAATTACAAGTTGGTGATACCAAAATCAAATAGGTGAAGAAAATAAAATATCCGAGAAGTGTTCTAACAGAAGACTGAAAGTGCGATACGGAGATCCGAAGGTGCATTGGCATGGCAGAGGAAGCATTTCGAAAGACGGGTAGAGTATTCAGTGGAAACAAAGAAAAGAAACTGGATTTTTATGTGATGTCTGTCCTTCAATATGTTAGTGAATGTGGGAAATCTCATCAAGGATGAAGGAAATACTTGAAGCAACCGAATTGTGGTTCTACAGAAGCATGATGAGGATGTCGTGACCGGAATATGCGAACAATGGTGAGAATTTGTAGAGGATGGATACAAATAAGCAACAGATAATTAACATCAGCAAAAACAGCTGAAGTTTTTGGGACATGTAATGAAGTTCCTGGGACAGGCAATGAGGAAGGAGGGCCCGGAGAACCTGAGACTAACAGGCCAGATAGAGGGAAAAAGAGACAGGGGAAAACAACGGATAACATATTTGAAGGACCTAATCAGGGTTGCATGGTGTAACAGGAGAAAGCGTGCTCAGAGCCAGCATGTATAGGGAAACGTGGAGAGCCATGATCGCCTACGTCCTGAAGGGACAGGGCACATAGAAGAATAATGAAGAAGGAAGGTTTGGGGAATCTGATGCTCATAGGGATGAAAGGGGATGAGAGAAGTTAACCTACCTTCTTTTCGTGTCTTTCTTACTGGCACTAAAAGCCCACATCAGTTTAACAGTAGAAAGCAGCGCGTGCCATATTTGACGGGCATGAGTAAATGGATGGCAGAACAGGATTTGGAAAAAAATAACAGAAAGATATAATATATCAAAAGAGAGAAGAGACAGGAAGTTGAGAAGTGCCATAATCACATAGGTCCTGAAATAAATGAAATCTTTGCGTTTAACAGCCATAATAGACGTCTTTGTTGGTGTAGCAAAACACGTAATAATTATAATTCTTCATGGAACCGCAATTTCTACTCCAACAGCTTCTTTTCTCGCACTTCCCGCCTGTGGAATTCCCTTCCACACACTTACTTCCCCGACAGCTACAATCTCCCGGAGTTTAAATGTAAGGTCAATAGACACCTTCTAACACACTAACTCTCATCCATTCTCTTAAACACTCTTCCCATCTACCCAACCCTCATCCTCGGTATCCTAGCCCGTCTATCACCTTCCTTCTGACATTTCCTATAACTAACCACTCTTTCTCATCACTTTCCCCTATGTAATCCCCTGCGCAATCGTGGCAGTGGAATGCCTTGCTTGGGGTGAAATGATTTAAAATATGTCTGAAATTCCAAATGTTTTATTTGATACTTGTACAACTGAAAAGAGAAAATGTTATTTTAGAACAGACGACTATGTTGAGACTGGCAAGCACTTCTACATTGACGCTTAATTTCGAACATAGGAGAGCAGAGAACCAAGGAGGAAATCTTAATGAATTTATAGAACGGCAAGACATCAATAGCTATCGAAATTGTAGACTTACTTCCGTTCAGGATAAGATCGAATGTTATCTCGTGTATTTCTGATGGATGTAAAAATAAAGATAAAAAAAAAATTGAAAATAAAATGCAAAAAAAAAAATTGCATTTGAAAATAGCAAAGATCAAAGCTTCCTCGACTATGAACAGAGCAACTGAGACGATGAGAAATAAGATGGTTAGAAAACATACTTGATGACACGGGACTCATAATATTTTACTTCTCTAGCGAGCTGAGGCAGCAGACGTGATTTTGCACAAGGATATCGAGAATACCAAGTACTAAAGATCTGATAACAAAAACAAGAGAACGCTTGAAGGCAAATTTGAGATACGAGCAGTATAGCCCGGCGTTGCTCGGGTGTAATTAAAGCTTTAAAACTAATCCATGATTCTGGAGCTCAGACTCTTTAGAGGGTGGCCCGAAAGACTAAAAATCAATAGTTGTTTCCAGTTAAAGCGAAACCATAGACTGAAAGAAAAATGAATGGATGTAAGTCAAATTTTGATTTCCTGCTTTCGATATCAAATAAGTCTTTTTCGTCGTAAACTGAATTTTGAAGGCTAAATAAGTCCTCTGAATAAATGGTATCATGGCTGAGACTAAGAACTACAATTATACCTACTTAGAGCCAAACCCGAAGCAAAAACTAAAATAATATGGCTGAAAAAATTACAGATATACAGGCAGATAAACAGACACACACACAAACATTTTGCCTCATATATGTATATATTATCGTTTATGCAACCTTGAATCTTCTGAATATCGTTTCTGATGTCTTTGTTTATGAGTGTATCAAATTTGATTAGAATCGGACCACTCCTTGTATAACCCAATTTTTTCGATTATCGATTTTCGATATTTATCTGGGGTACCTCGACACAAAACCTAGCTAAGAACACTCGCAGAGGTTTACTGTGTAAATTTTCAAGAAAATTGGTTCAGCCGTTTCAGAATCTATAGTTTAGATAGATCTAGAACACATAAAGAGAAAAGGGGACATGGAGAACTTAAATCTCACAGTAGAAGAGAAGCAGTTGAAAAACAGCGAGTAAATAGCTGGGAATTGTTCGGACAACGGACGGAAATTTTGATAATTGTTAGTACTTTACTCAGCTTCTGGAACGCGTCCTTTGCCATGCCAATTCGCCTTCGGGTCTCTGTGTCGCACTTTTGATAAAATCTTTGCGTATAACAGCCATGATAGACGTTTTGGTCGGAATAGTAAAAGACATAATGATAATTCCTCATGTCTGAAATTCCAATGTAAATTTAGATGCTTGCTGACCACTTTTCAGTTTTATGCCATTTTGTTCTTGGTGATTTCCTGTTTTATTTGATACTTGTACAACTGAAAAGAGAAAATGTTATTTTAGAACAGACGACTGTGTTGACACTGGCAAGCACTTCTACATTGACGCTTAATTTCGAACATTGAAGTGCAAGAAAACCAGAAAGTGTTGACCATGTCCACCATGAATATATATTACAGCGCAATACTTAATCTGTTCAATGAAACAACGTCAAAGATTAACACTCACGAGTCAGACACACTACTGACTGTGACAATATCGGAAATATACGGGAAAATATAGTCGCCTTTATACACTTCGGATTGAATATTTTGAGCCTTCTGGTTTGTTAACGCTTCTACTGATGAACTATCAAATGAGTCAGCTCATGGCTGGCTCATTAGTATAAAACTCTACCCCCCTTAAAAAAAAATCCAGCATTTTTAACTGTAAAAACATAAGGCCTTACTGCTAATCTCGTGATTCATTTAAGTGCCATACGTCATACAGGCTGGGGTGATCATGTCTCGAAAGAGACATGACTGACTAGGCAGATGATTATTCCGCAGTAGGTTGCCATTTCTTTCTGCGGTAGATAGGTTGTCAACAAAGGCTATAGAACCCAATATGTCCTGTTATTTTTGTTGACCATATCCACCATAGTTTATGATTATAGAATACAGCGCAGTACGCAAACAGTTCAATGAAATAACGTCAAAGATTAATACTCAGAAGTCAGACACTCTGTCGAATCTGACAATATTAACAATACTCGGAAAAATATGGTCGCCTTGATACACTTCGTATTGAACATTTTGAGCTTTCTGGTTGGTTAACCCTTGTATTAGTGAACTATTAAATGAGTCAGCTCATGGCTGGCTCACTAGTATACAAGGGTACCCAAAAACTCCATCAGAAAAAATCAGTAAATTCTTAGAACAATGAGGCATCAATAGCAGTCAAAGAGCCGTAATTCCTTCCGTCCTAAAAATACACAACACATAAAAGAACAAAATCTGGAGCCCAAATTACAAACAAATTATATCGACATTCTAACTCACACTTGCAGCTGAGGAAATCAGTGTACAGTCTCCAATCTTGTTAAGACACCATGTAAACGATCTGCGCGAGGCATCCAGATCCAAATGGTTCCTTCACAAAGTTTTCGTAACGATGACGATAGTGATAAAGAATAACAGATATCCTAAATGATTGATAAAATATCGCGTAAATTCGTTCTAAGCTCTATTCGTAATCTATTCATCTTTTAAATAAGATCATGCTAAAGAAATTCATTATCGCAAAATTGAAGAAACGCTATAGATAAGCCGATTTGAAAAATCTGGTTTTTAACATTGCAAATAAAATAGGTTATTAAATATGAAGTCTTCGTATCCGAAAATGAAATTGCTGGTTATTGAAATACTTAAAAAACAAAAAAAAATCACTGAGATAAATTTTGATTTCATCTGCTGTTGTGTTATAGGTACTGATTGTCTACTTCAATAATTAAATGTGTAAGGTTACTGACAGGGATTTTATATATAAGATGTAAAAATTTTGATGAAAAAGTGTCGCAAAATAGTTGGCAAATTGTTTTGCAATGCAAGAAAACATTTATTAAACAAAATCAACCAAAAGAAGATTTAAGTTTCTTTTGTTAAAAGTAAATAATGCTGCGAATATCATGGATCGAGCATGTGAGCAATGATGAGGTTTTGGAAAGGATGGAAACGAAAAGGAAATTAATATTGAGCATCAGGAAGAGACAACAGATTTCCTGGCACATGCAATGTGGAAAGAGGGCTTGAAGAAACTGATACTAACAGGCCAGATAGAGGGAAAAGAGACAGAGGAAAGCAGCGATAAAATATTTAA
>JBBBDQ010001163.1:3047500-3220000 GCA_037127315.1 Ascarosepion bandense
AGAAACTTCTGTGTCATAATGTAAATTAAATAAATTTAAAACTGGAAGTAACTGAAATGTGGTTCTACAGAAGGATGCTGCGGATATCGTGGATCGAGCATGTGAGCAATGATGAGGTTTTGGAAAGAATGGAAACGAAAAGGAAATTAATATCGAGCATTAGGAGGAGGAGAGCTTGGAGAACCTGATACTCACAGGCCAGATAGAGGGGAAAAGAGAGAGGAAAAGCAGCGGATAACATATTTAAAGGGCCTGAGCAGGTAAATGACAGAACGGGGGCTGAGAGACGTTACAGGAGAGCCACCAGTAATAGGGAGACGTGGAAGGCCATGATCGACTACGTCCTGAGGGAATAGGGCACATAGAAGAATATATATGCCAACGGTTTATAAGAAATTATGATGTGGGTATAAAGGGGGGATCAGTTCTATATTATAATCAATATATAAACTGATCCCTCATTTTATGGCCATGTTTGTTCTTATACATTTGTATTCGATTTATGGGCTTGAGCTACTGAATGACAGAATGGGTGTTGCATGGTGTAACAGGAGAAAGCGTGCTACGAGCCACCAGTAATAGGGAGACGTGGAAGGCCATGATCGCCTACGTCCTGAAGGAACAAGGTACATAAAAGAAGAAAGAATAGGTTTCCGTTTCCTTCTCAAGAATTTTCGTTCTCTTTCACTCCTAGTAGCCCAATGTGTCTTAGTGGCATTATTGTATTGCATGAAGAGAACTGTCTTCCTCCTCCATATTTAATTCTTTAAATAACAAGCGTATTTTTTTACTACATTCAGTTGTAAGTCATTTTCACCACAATTATTCAACATTGATTGATGACGAGGTAAAGTCTCGAAACATAGAAACTTCCGTGTCATAATGTAAATTAAATAAATTTAAAACTGGAAGTAACTGAAATGTGGTTCTACAGAAGGATGCTGCGGATATCGTGGATCGAGCATGTGAGCAATGATGAGGTCTTGGAAATGATGGAAACGAAAGGATAATTAATACTGGGTATCAGGAAAAGACAGCTAACGTTCCTGTGACATGCAATGAGGAAACAGGGCTTGGTGAACCTGATACTAACAGGCCGCATAGCTGGAAAAAGAGATAGGGGAAAGCAGCAGATAATATATTTGAAGGTCGTGAGCAGGTGGATGACCGAACGGGGTTTGCGTGGTATAACAAGAGAAAGAATGCTAAGAGCAACCAGGGAAAGGAAGACGTGGAAATCCATGATCGTCTACGTCTTAAAAGGACAAGACACATAGAAGAAGAATATCGGTGTAGGCATTGTGCTGTCGTGGATATCGACTCGGAACGAGAAACCGGAGAGCTGAGTTCGAATTCAATTTGAATTCGTTGTATTCATTTATTCGCAAATAGCCTCGATAAAGATATTAATCTGACAATTCTTCTTCTAGCTTGGTGTTAAATAGCAGGACAGATTAGGTTCTATAACCTTGGTTGGCAACCAGTCTACCAGAGAAAGTAATGGCAACCTACTGCGAGAAAATCTGCGCCGTCAGTCATGACTCTTTCAAGACATGATCACCCAAGCCTGTATCACATATGACGCTTAACATACTGACTGAGTAGAATAATACAGAAATTATCGTCTTTATGTACTTTGTACTCTTACGACGTAAGCAAGTATGGCTCTCCACATTTTCTTGTTTTTTCGCTCGAAATAATTTTTTTTTCTTCTTAACTTGTCTAGAACAGTAAATCACTCTCGAATTTTGTTTATCTCACTAGCGGTCTCGTTGTAAATCGGATTCTCCGTTCGCGTAAGATGCTAAAAATATCTCTGATATTTTTTTTACTACCATATATAGCTTGCGATTTAGACACAGGGGAGAAAACTTCCACTCCTGTTACTATTTCTTTTTATTTATTTATTTATTTATTTATTTATTCATTTATTTATTTATTGAACTTCATGGGTACAATTATTTGCAGGATCCATTATTAGTGACTAAAATGAAATAATATAATCGTGACGTCATGAACACATGGCGTGTGTACACAGTCAAAAGGATTAACACGAAAACAAGACAGACTTTCAGAAAAAAAAAAGCCTGGAAATTGAAAATTAAACCAGAATAAGAAGAACCCGTAGAAACAAAAAGGATCAGCCAATAGAAATAATATCAATCCGAAGCGAATTGGCATGGCAAAGGACACATTCCAGAAGCTGAGTAAAGTATTAAGAGATAGGATAATTTCGCTAGAAACAAAGAAAAGAGTGCTGGATTGCTATATGATGTCAGTCCTTCAATATGGCAGTGAATGCTTAAAATATCATCAAAGATGAAGGAAAAACTTGAAGGAACTGAAATGTGGTTCTACAGTAGGATGCTGTGGATATCATGGATCGAGCATGTGAGCAATGATGAGTTTCTGGAAACGATGGAAACGAAAAGAATATTAATGCTCAGCATCTGAAAAAGCAGCTCAAGTTCCTGTTGTCTCCTAGAATTTTTAAGTTTAGCTCTTAGCAACTTAGTGTAGGTCCATACTTAGTCTCTAGGGTTTTAGTTAATGTCCAAGCAGTTGCACCATACATTAAACCGCATCTACATTGGCGCTAAACATTCTTTTCTCACGTAAAATTGTAAAAATATCAAAGATATTTTCAGAGAATTCAGAATTACATCCATTTTATTCACACTGTCCCAGGATTAACTATGCGAATTTCAGTAGAATTTATAACAATTGTATCAATATGAATCAGCCGATGTCATGTTAAATCGAAAACAGATTGAACCTGAGGCAAAACTTGATTTTTCATTCGGCTAAAGGTCATCAGCAAGTGAAGTCAAATCTAAATTCCAGAGCAACAAGCTCAGACGGAGAAAAAGTCTCCGAAGGAATAAAAATTATTATTGAGACGAAATGAAAAAGCAAAGAAAATTGCTATCTATAAAACTGACTATCCCGCGAAAAGGAACACAGAGGAATGAATGAAACGGACATCGTAGAAAGGACAGGGAAGACGGCTGCTAGACTGTGCACCTTACCCCATCACATACGCCTCATCTCTACTCCACTCGCTTATAGCAGCTGGATACAACACACGAATACAGTTTACTGCTAGAAATTGGTTTGTTGTTCCCACGTGGGTTACGATCTGGCCGAACAGTTTTTTTTTGTTTTTTTTAAGCCAAAAGCGTTTGAATGGCAGAAACTTCCCTCTGTCAATGATCCTTGTGTAATGGTTTGACTTGTAATGCAACCCAATTCAGCTCACTTTTCTTCGTTTCTGACGAAATTTTAATGTTTCTTAATATTTTGCTTAGCTTTTGGAAGGCTTCTTTCGCACTCGAAATACACCTTCGGATTTCAATTTCGCACTTTTATTTCCTCTGTTAAAAGGAAGACTTTTAGATTTTTAAAATCTGCCGTTTCTGTTTTTTTATTTACCTACAAACACTAAAACGAAATTTATTTCAGCTACATTTGTTATACCTTTGAGTACGACAGCCTGGTGTAATGGTATGCAAGCATGTATCTCTAGATAATTACGATTGGGTAGTGAGTTCGATCCTCATTGGTTACCCCATACTTTCGATCCTGTTTCACATCTAAGCAAAGCTTAGAAAATTACCATAGAGCATTTCGACGTGGTGTAATATTTAGTAGGCTTGTCTCGCTAGATCAATTAAAACTGAATAGAACTGAATAGTTCGATCCTCACAAAGTATCCATACTTTCGCCATTGTACCACATCTAAGCGGAGTTCGATTTCCAGTTGAATTCATCACATTCACTTACGTGCAAATACCCTTGGGAATGGTATTAATCCATCTCTTCCCTCCAGTTATGGGTTAAATAACAGGACAGAATGGGTTTTATAGCATTGGATGGCAACCAGTCTACCATAGAAAGCAATGGCAACCTACTGCAGGATAATCTTCTGCCCAGTCAGTCATGTCTCTTTCGAGATATAATCGCCAAAAGCGTGTATCACGTATGGCACTTAACTGACTGACCACATTTAAACTATGCTTAGAAAACCATTTTGCGGGTACCTCGACCAGATATAATGATTACCAGTCTTCTGTCGCTAGATCAAATACAAATGAATAATGAGTTCGATCTTCAATGAGTGCTGCTTAATTTCGGTCTTGTGCCACATTGAAAAATCATCTCGAGTTAGCAAACTTGTTCTCGCTAAAACCATGACAACTGAGAAATAAATTCAATCGTTACTGGATGCTCTATAATTTCAACCTTGTGCCACATTTGAGCTGCGCCTGGAAAATTACCATTCGTCACAGCTTTCGCGATGGAAAACTTTTATCTTTCTTCTGCTTCCCCGAAATCCGTGCACACACGACAACTTCTTTCTTCTTTCTCCATATTGATTGCAATTCTCTGATAACTTCGATTTTCAAAAGCAGTCAACCCTCAAACAAAACACGGCCTCCATTCATCTGACCTTCTGTTCCCAGATTAATTATCCCATGGGACATGGCTAACCTTTCCTGAGACAACAGCGTCGCTTCGAGTTCACGAAGGTCACAGCGTGTATATCAGTGTTTGTGAACGCATGACCTCTTGCCATTGGCCGGGATTCATGATATAATATCACGCGTTGACAGAAATTCCGCCGTCAGAAGTCTCAACGTGTTAGTATGCGCCACATCTTTACGATCAGAAAGAAGCCACAAATATGCCTAAGACAAACCGCATTTTTTCTTCTCTTTCTGCTAATTAATAAACAGACTATTTTGTTCGTGGTTATTATGGAGGTTATGCATATTAGTCTAACTGAGAGACACCCTGTGTGTTCATACACTGTAACAAGGAAATGTTTTCGTGTTTAGAGAAGCTGTTGACGTGTTTAAAATGGGGAATCTGCTGGTTGAGTTCGTATTGCGCCTAAGCCATATAAATTTTTGTACAGAAAAAAAATTATCAAAGGTTTGTATCAAATCTCCTTTTGTTATAGCAGTACAGATTGGTTTGTGTAGCCACAGGAGGTAATCAAAGTGAATCTATATCTGAGGAGAGCCGTTTGGAGATCTTCCGGTATAGGGCCTATACTTGTTTTTTAATCGTTTCACCCTAAGCAAGGCGATACCACCACTGAAGCCCAGGGGGCTACATAAGAGTAAAGGTTTAGACAGGAGGTGAATGAAGAGAAAGACGAATCAGTTACGGGGGTTTCAGAGAAAGGACAAGAGAAGGATAGGAATACAGGTGTGAAGACAGTAGCGAAGGTAGAGAGAAAGGAAAAGAACAAGATATGAGGGGTAATGGAGAGAGAAAAAGAGAGAGAGTGAGAGAGAGAGAGAGAGAAAAGAGAGTGAAGTGAAAGACGAACCAGTTACGGGGGTGTCAGAGAAAGGACAAGAGAAGGATGGGAATACAGGTGTGAAGACAGTAGCGAAGGTAGAGTGAAAGGAAAAGTACATGATATGCGGGGTAATGGAGAGAAAGAGAGAGAGAGATAGAGAGAGAGTGAAGAGAAAGACGAATCAGTTACGGGGTTGTCAGAGAAAGGACAAGAGAAGGATGGGACTACAGGTGTGAAGACAGTAGCGAAGGTAGAGTGAAAGGAAAAGAACAATATATGCGGGGTAATGGAGAGAGAGAGAGAGAGAGAGAGAGAGAGAGAGAGAGTGAAGAGAAAGACGAATCAGTTACGGGGTTGTCAGAGAAAGGACAAGAGAAGGATGGGACTACAGGTGTCAAGACAGTAGCGAAGGTAGAGATAAGGAAAATGAAGATACACGATTCGATGATAGGACTGTCGGCTCTGTCTAGGACTTTGGCATTAGTCACATAGTATTTCTTTTTGATACCCGAAATTGAACAACACTTTTGCTAGGTAAAATGTTCGAATTATTAGATGTTGCGAAAATATCAAGCATGTTTCGAAGCCAGAGAGAAAAGTTCATGTGACAATATTATAGGCATAACTTTTGCAAAGATGATTCAGAGGGAGTTGAGGAAAGGATAAGTGAAGTATAGGAGTTAAGGAGATAGGAGATGGCAATTAACATTGCATTTGGACTCTTGTAGCTGTCAAGGAAGCAAGTGTACGCAGGGGAGTTCCACAGGTGAGAGGTGTGAGAGGGGAGGCTGAAAGAGTGGAAGTGGTGGCTGCATTTGGTTGTTTTGAATGTAAAGGTATGGGACTTTGTTGCTTGTTGAGCAACCTCTCAATTAAATTCTTGTAGCGTGGGTACCAGGGAGCTAAGCTCTATGGAGCAGAAGCCATGAAAATACTTGTAGAAGACACAGAGGGAACCCACATCTCGTCGATGAAAAATGGCTGGAGTTGAGCTGCCAAGTTGGGATCTATTACATTGCAGATTCTCTTCTGGAGCCTGTCGAGAACACCGAGATGAATAGCAGGGGCTCCTGACCAGATATGACAACAGTGTTCAATGCATGAGTGGATGTATGATTTCTATATCTGCAAGGTGGACTCAGGCAAGAAAACCTTTCTGGCCCAATACACTGACCCAACCTTTCTAGCAGTAGATTCAGCTATTGATTCAATGTGGTCGTTCCACTTGAGGTCTACTGATAAAGTGAGGCTGAGGAGATGCAGTGTGTTGCTTTTGGGGAGATTAGCTGGATCTATGTTAATGGGGGAGCAAGAGGGACTATCTATGGTAGTTGACGGATAGAAACTTTGTTTTGGAAGCATTAAAGTTTGAGTTATTTATTTACTCCAGTCCACCACAGATTGGAGGTTCTTTTTAAGATCAGCAGCGAGGTTATCTTAGTTCACCTTGCCAGGTGGTGTCATCAGTGTAAATGCTTACTTGGGATTTGATAACATCAGGGAGATCGTTGAACATCAGAAAGAGTTTCGGGCCTAGGATGGGACTCTGGGGGACACCCGTGATTGTGTGATAGGATCTAGAAGCGTGTCCGTTCAAGACAACCTCCATTATACAATTTGATAGGAATGGTTGAATCAAACCAAGCAAGCAGTCAGTGATATCATAGTCCTGTATCTTGCACAGAAGGTCGGTGTGCCAGACCCTATCAAATGCTTTGGAGATATCCAGGGCAACAGCTTGAGCTTCACCATGCTTATCGAATACCTGGACGAAGAAACTCTTTTGAAGGATGAAATGTTTTATATCACATTATGTTCCATTTTGTCATTCAATTAAAAATAAACAACATTGCTACTTATTTATAATTTTATATATCTTGATCAAATTTAGCCTTTTTTTTTCTTTATCCAATACAAGGTCCAAAACATATCATCTGGTTCACACTCCTCTCTTTCTCAATTAATTTTTTTTAATTTCACAATGAGTTGTTTTGTGTTATTGGTAAATTTACCAAAGTTGATGTTTTTATTTTTTCTTAAATAACCGCAAAATGAAGGTCGTTCTGAATGGGCGTGCCTCTTCGTCCTACAGCACGAATGCTGGTGTCCCACAAGGCTCTATCCTGGGCCCAACGCTCTTCCTTATTTTCATCAACGACCTCCCAGATGAGATCAAGTCCCAAGTAGGCATCTACGCAGATGACACTACAATATACTCCCGCTCCAGTAAGAAACCTGTCGTTGCGGACAGACATAATCTCGCTGCTGACCTTGAGCGGGATCTACACTCTGTGGTGAACTGGGGCAAGAAGTGGCTTGTCAACTTCAATTCATCTAAGACCAAGCTGTTGTCTGTCAACCATTACAGGCAACCTCTTCTGCCTCCCATAAGCATGGACCAGATGATTCTCCCGGAGAGTAATACACTACGCCTCCTCGGACTTACCCTGTCCTCAGACCTCAAATGGAAGCACTATATTGAATCCATAGCAAAATCTACTGCTAAGAAGATTGGGTCACTATGTCGATCCAGGATGTTTTTTCCACCTGAATCCATCCTGCATATATACAAGTCAACCATCCGTCCGTGCATGGAGTACTGCTGCCATTTATGGTCAGGTGCCCCTGCCGTTCTCCTCACTGTTCTTGACAAGCTCCAAAGGAGAGTCTCTAATGTGATAGGTACTGATCTGGCGACTCGTCTGCAGCCACTTTCTCATCGTCGAAATGTGGCCTCCCTCTGTCTCTTCTATAAATACTTTCATGGCTTCTGCTCAGATGAGCTTAAGTCACTGATGCCTCCTCAACAGGTGTTTACCCGTGCAACCAGACTGGCAACTGGGTCCCACCCATTCACAGTCAGGTTAGCCAAACGCAGACGACAATTCTACTCCTGCAGCTTCCTCTCTCGCACTTCCCGCCTGTGGAACTCACTCCCGTATTCTTGCTTTCCTGACGGCTACGACCTCCAGAAATTTAAAAGCAAAGTTAATACTCACCTACTAACCACTGGACTCTAGCTCTCTCCGCTCCCCTGTATAATCTTCACGTGCTCTCCGCCCATGTATCTGTCATTGCACCTGCTTTCTCAGCTTTCTATTGTTCCTTTCTAACTAGCTTGTACTCCTCACTCTTTTCTAATTAATCTTTCTACATTTATGTAACCCCCTGCACATCAGTGGCGTTTCTGCCTTGCTCGGGGTGAAATGATTAAAAAAAAAAAAAAAAATTATTTTTTCAGAGTATGTTGCTGCTTTTCAAGAATTGTTGTGTGTATATTTACACAAATGCTTTTTTTTTCATCTATTGTACAGGTGTAGAGGCTCATCCCTTGTTCCCTGTTTAGGATGTGGTTTCCGGCTTTCTCTTTTCCAATCTTTTCACTTATCTTTTCCTTTTTTCCATTTTTTTTTCAATTGGAGTAGATAGACTAAACTATCGCCCGGTTCACACTCCACCCACGTCTATTCTACAGGTGTAGAGGCTTATCCCTTGTTCCCTGATTAGGAAGTGGTTTCTGGCTTTCTCTTTTCCAAATCTTTTCACTCTCACGTAGCCCTCTGCACATCAGTGGCGTTACCGCCTTGCTTGGGATGATATGATTTTTAAAAAATTCAAGTCTTTCACTTATTTATTTTTTTAATCGTTTCACCCCAGGCAACATGGTACCGCCACTGAATCGCAGGGGTTACATAAGAGAGTAAAAGTTTAGACAGGAAGAGAGAGAAGAGAAAGATGGACAACTTACAGAGTGTGCCAGAGAAAGGGCAAGAGAAGTATAGGAAGATAGGTGTGAAGACAGTTGCGAAGGTAGAGAAAATATAAAAGAACAAGATATACAAGGTGATGTAGAAAGAACTGGAGTCAAGTGGATAAGAGATGGATATTGACATTGCATTTAAATTCCTGGAGGTTGTAGCTGTCAGGAAAGCAAGTATACGGAAGAGAGTTCTACAGATGGGAAGTGCGAGAAAAGAAGCTGCAGGAGTAGAATTGTTGTCTGCATTTAATTGATCTAACTGTAAATGGGTGGGACATTGTTGTCAGTCTGGTTGCTCGAGTAAATTCTTGTGGCGGGGGCACCAGTGATCTGAGTTCGTCGGAGCAGAAGCCATGAAAGTATTTGTAGAATATTTGTAGAATAGACAGAGGGAAGCCACACCCCGCTGGTGAGAAAGCTGCCAATTACAGATTCTCCTTTGGAGCCTGAAATGAACAGCAGGAGCGCCTGACCATATATGACAGCAGAATACAATGCACGGTCGGATGGCTGATTTGTATATGTGCAAAATTTCTCCGTTATTGGTTCAATCGTCTAATATGGTTAACTCAACACTATATTCCACTTCTATAATCTAAACTTATTTATAAATGGAACTTTGTGTGTGTGTGTGTGTGTGTCTGTGTGTGTGCCCGTTACCTATAGATTCCAAAACGGCTGAACCGATTTTCTTGAAAATTTACACACTTGTACTATAAGCTTCTGCGAGTGTTCTTAGCTAGGTTTTGTGTCGCAGTACCCGCGATAAATATCGAAAATCGACAATCGAAAAAATCGGGTTATAGAAGGAGTGGTCCGATTTTAATCAAATTTGATACACTCATAGACAAAGACATAAGAAATGATATTCATAAGTTTCAACGTTGCAGTTCTTACAATAGTGCAGAAAATCGATAATATATATATATATAAGTCAAGATCTTTATGTGTGTGTCTGTTTATCTGCCTGTATGTCTATATTTTTTTCAGGCCCTTTTATTTTAGTTTTTGATTCGGTTTTGTCACTAAGTAGGTATAATTGCAGTTCTTAGTCTCAGCCATGATACCATTTACTCAGAGGACTTATTTAGCCTTCAAAATTCAGTTTACGACGAAAAAAACTTATTTGATATCGATACCAGGGAATCAAAATTTAACTTGCATCCACTCATTTTTCTTTCAGTCTACGGTTTCGCGTTAACTGGAAATAACTGTTGCTTTTTAGTCTTTTGTGCCAACGTCCAAAGAGGCTGAGCTCCAGAACCATGGATTAGTTTTAAAGCTTTCATTACACCCGAGCAACGCTGGGCTATACTGCTCGTATCTCAACTTTGCCTTCAAGCGTTCTCTTGTTTCTGTTATCATATCTTTAGTACTTGGTATTCTCGATGTCCTTGTGCAAAATATCATGACTGTTGCCTCAGCTCGCTAAAGAAGAAAAATATTATGAGTCCCGTGTCATCAAGTATGTTTTCTAACCATCTTATTTCTCATCGTCTCAGTTGCTCTGTTCATAGTCGAGGAAGCTTTGATCTCTGCCATTTTCAAATGCAATTTTTTTTTTTGCATTTTATTTTCAAATTTTTTTTATCTTTATTTTTACATCCATCAGAAATACACGAGATAACATTCGATCTTATCCTGAACGGAAGTAAGTCTACAATTTCGATAGCTATTGATGTCTCGCCGTTCTACAAATTCATTAAGATTTCCTCCTTGGTTCTCTGCTCTCCAATATTCGAAATTAAGCGTCAATGTAGAAGTGCTTGCCAGTCTCAACATAGTCGTCTGTTCTAAAATAACATTTTCTCTTTTCAGTTGTACAAGTATCAAATAAAACAGGAAATCACCAAGAACAAAATGGCATAAAACTGAAAAGAGGTCAGCAAGCATCTAAATTTACATTGGAATTTCAGACATGAGGAATTATCATTATGTGTTTTACTATTCCGACCAAAACGTCTATCATGGCTGTTATTACGCAAAGATTTTATGTAAAGTGCGACACAGAGACCCGAAGGCAAATTGGCATGGCAAAGGACGCGTTCCTTAAGCTTAGTAAAGTACTAACACACAACAAAATTTCACTAGAAACAAAGAAATGAGTGCTGGATTGCTATGTGATGTCAGTTCTTCAATACGGCATTAAATGCTGGACAATATCATCAGAGATGAGGGAGAGAAAAACTTGAAGCAGCTGAAATGTGGTTCTACAGAAGGATGCGGGCGGGGGTGTTAGATTATGACCCGTAATTACAAAACTGCTAGATTCCAATTTCTGTTGAGTTATATTATATTTTAGAGAGACAAAAAGGACTACAAATAACCTTAAAGAAAACTGAATGCATGGTCATCAGCAAAAAGAGCAATCCAAAATGCCAAATACAGGTGGGGAATACCAGAATCAAGCAAGTACAAAAATTTAAATACCTAGGAAGTGTTCTTGCAGGAGATGGAAAGTGCGACACAGAGATTCGAAGATGAATTTGCATGGCAATGAACTAAGTACTAAGTAGACACAGGAAAATTTCACTAGAAACAAAGAAAAGAGCGCTGGATTGCTATGTGATGTCAGTTCTTCAATATGGCATTGAATGCTTGACAATATCATCGAAAATGAGGAAAAAAACTTGAAGCAGCGGAAATGTGATTCTACAGAAGGATGCTGCGGATATCGTGGACTGAGCATGCGAGCAACGATGAGGTAGAAAGAATGGCAACAAAAGGGAAATTAATACTGAGCATCAGGAAGAGACAACTGAAATTCCTGGGACATGTAATAAGGAAAGAGAGCTTGGAGAACCTGGTACTGAAAGGCCGGTTCTGGCTCGATCACCGAAGTTAAGCAACGTTGACCCTTGTGGGTTAAATAACAGTGTATGACTTGGAGACCCTGCCCTTAAAAACTAATCCCAATGAATCTTGGTACTCTAAAAGAAAAAAGTATTACTAGACACAAAACTTATTAAAAAAAAAACAACAATAAATTGTTGAAATAAAAAAGGTCTTTCCAGCAATAAATAAATAAAAGTTTAATTGGCAATAAATCACCCGCCGAGGTTGATGTGCCATAAAACAACCAACAGAAAATTTTATATTATTAAGTAGTAATTAGTGGGGATCAGTCTAAAACATCGCGACAATAGAAAACAGATAACCGACTTTATGCCCAGTAGAAACTTTGATTATTCTTCCAACTATTATATTCAGTCAGTTAAGTGCCATACGTGGACAGAAGATTTTCCCGCAGTAGGTTGCCATTATTTTCTTAGGTAGACTGGTTGCCAACCAAGGCTATAGAACCCAATCCGTCCTACTATTTAACCAATAGCTAGAGGGAAGAGACTGATTAATACCTTTCCTAAGGGTATTTGTGCGTAAGTGGATGCAACGAATTCAACTTGGAATTTGAACTCGGCTCTCCGATTTCGCGTTCAGAGCTGATACCCACTGCACCAAAACGCACATCCATTTTTAGCTGTATACGAACCAAATAAAACAAGAAATGTCTAAACAAAATAGCATAAAACTGAAAAAACGTCAGCAAACATCTAACTTTGTATTAGAATTTCTGACATGAGGAATTATAATTATTACGTGTTTTGCTCTACCGACCAACACGTTCATCATGGTTATTATAAGCAAGCATATCTAACTACTTGTAATTCTTTCACGATTCATGCGATCATGGCCGTCCACATCTTCCTATTTTTTCGCTCTTAATATGTTTTGTTTTTGTTATTTTTCCCAAACACTGTTCTGTCATCCATCTACTCATTCCCTCAACTATATTATACTCTTCGCCCATCATTCCGTCTTGCAAGTATCAGATTTTTCAAGTTCTCTTTCCGTTTCTCAAAAATTTCAACTGCCTCTTCCTGATGTTAAATGCAAGTTTCCTTTTTGTTTCCTTTCTCTCCAAAACCCCATTGTTGCTCACATGTTCAACCGATAGAATCCTCAGCAGCATTATGTAGAACAACATTTATCTTGTTTTTTGTATCTTCCCCATGATCGAGGAGAAATGTTTGTTATGAAAACATGCGTAATGCAGCAAGGGTTCGAACCTGGGACCCCTAACAACAGAGGAAAATATCAATGGATCTGATGCGTCTTAGAAAACTCAATCAGTAAGATTTTACAGTCTAAACGAAACCAAATCAAGCTCTATAAACATAAATTTTCGATTTCTCGGAAATATCCATATGTGTTCTTTTTTGTGAATTTTTAACAAATATGAGTATTTATTAAAAATAATGTTCAAAACAAATATATTAAATATGTCGGTTGTTAATCCATTTCGTAATCTGCACAACTTTGCATAACAATATCTGTTTACATTTGTTTACATTAAGATACATATTCAGAGCATCCAATATGTGCATCCATTAAAAATAATGTTCAAACAAATAAAGTAAATATGTCGGTTGTTAATCCATTTAATAAATCTATGGAACATTCCGTTAGATAGTTTTTCAACTTATCACCAGATGAGGAGCAAACGTAGCTTCGAAACGCGAAGATTTCTGTGTAGTGATACTATGCTTTTATAAACTATTGTAACAACCATTACAATACAAAGCTTTACGTTGTATCGAGCACTCTTTATAAAAGTAAATACATGAACAGTGGGTTTAAAATATCATTTTGTAAATCTCCGGATCTTTCCGTAATATATATATATATATATATATATATATATATATATATATAAACCTCATATATATATATATATATATATATATATATAATAACAAGACCGACTCTGTAAGTATCTAAATCCTAAAATTATACAAAAATAAACTTTGAGGACAACAAATAACAGACAGAATCTAACTCCGTTATTGTCCGTTGCTATAAGGCGTTGGACAAGAGGGGGAAAAAAAGAAAACTGCGGAATACAGACAATACATACAATACACCGCAGTAAAGAAAAAAACCCCAAACGGAACCAACCACAAAGAAAGAAAAAGTGCTCGATACAGAACTAACCAAAGCGGAATAACAAAGAGGAAGCAATGTAGAGCAAAGACACGTAAAAAAATCACAAGATCGCCAAAACCTACCGCGGTTTCACACAACGGCTCGTCAGACAACGTATATATATATATATATATATATATATATATATATATATATATATATATATATATATATATATATATATATAGAGAGAGAGAGAGAGAGAGAGAGAGAGAGAGAGGGAGGATGTGCGTTGTGGTACAGTGGGTATCGGCTTGGAACGAGAAACCGGGGAGCCGAGTTCGAATACCAGTAGAATCCATTGTATTCACTTACGCGCAAATACCCTTGGGAAAGGTATTAATCCGTCTATTCCTTCCAGTTATGGGTTAAATAACAGAACTGATTGGGTTCTATAGCCTTGGTCGGCAACCAGTCTACCGCAGAAAGCAATGGCAACCTACTGTGGGATAATCTTCTGCCCAGTCAGTCATGTCTCTTTCGAGATATGATCACCCAACTGACTGATATATATATATATAAAGTAAGTCAAAAATTCTGAAATTTAAATTCGTTGGATAGCCATTTCAGTGAGAAAATTCTCGCTTCATAAGCAACGGTCGAAAACCAAAATTTATTAATTCAAATATGTTACAAAATTTCTATACTGGAAGAAGCCAACAATCATCCAAACGCAAGATATTACACTTTCTTATGTCTTGATGACAAATTCCAAAAATTAAAATAAAACTTAAATAAGAAAAAAATTAAATAAAATAAAAAAACAATTCTTCATTTCACCATTTTTTACTTCCTGTGTATTTTAGATAATTTATTTGTTTGATCAAATATAATATTAATAGGATCGGGATTTTGGAACTTTACCTATTTGCTCATCCTTTTTGGATATATATATATATATATATATATATATAGTCTGTGACTTCAGTTAGTCCGTCCGCCCGTTACATCCTCTAAAATAACCACACATTAACCGATCATGACCAAATTTTATGGCGTCGTAAAAACAGGTTCCGGCTTGTACTAGGGTACAATAGATTTGCATACATAAAATATATATTCTTTCAGGAAATAAGTTTATCCATCAGGTTTCCTTGACTTGTTTTTGTAAAAGAGATTTTATTGAGAGTCAGTTGCATTACTAGTATTATTTATTTATTTTTTTTCCCCCAAAATGTACCGCCGGCAATATTTTTTCCTTCAAAAATATACCCCCGGCAATATTTTTCCCGTCAAAAATGTATTGCCGGCAATAACTTTATCACCTAAAAAATGTATCGCTGGCAATATTTTTTCCTTCAAAGATGTATCATTGGGAATATTTTTTCTTTAAATATGTATTGCTGGCAATATTTTTTCCCTGAAAAACGCATCGCTGGTAATATTTTTTCTTTAAAAAATGTAATATTAGATTTTTTTAATATAAAAGTCTACTTTTATACGTTCATAGTGTTTAGACCCCTATTTGCTTCGACCCTAAGAGCTGCTATCACCCCGGCTTGATGTTGACCTGGGAACAAGACCAATTAAGGGGTGGTTCTATACTCCTTACAACCGCCCAATCAGATGCCTTGCTGTCGAATGCTGTTTCTTGTCATACTCAGGACTCGTTGAATTCGTAAATCTCGACAAAAATGCTAACGATAACTTCAACAACACAAAACACTGCGTGGATATCCTCACGAGTCAGCGAGTTACAAAACAATCCTTGTACACAAAAGATTTCAAAGAAATGCAGAGAATGCTAAAGTGGTTGGTTAGATAGTTGTTTAACAGCATAGGCCAGGGATCGGCAACTCATTCGACCCCGCGGGCCGGATCGTGTTATAATGACGGGTCGCAGTCCGGACTAAGGCCATTAATTAAAAATTAAGGACTTAAGGAATTTCATATGCAGACACCTGTCAACCTAAATATTTAAAACAAAAATGAAAATAAACAATGAGAAATCAGAAAAACAAAAGAAAATCTAAAATTAAAAAAAAAACATCTAACAAAAATTACTTTTCTTCAAGGAAGGTCAAAATAAAAAGAATTAACCGAAGTGAAATGGATGAAATTATGACGTATAGGTTTGAAACTGTTGCGTTGTGGTACAGTGGATATCGGCTCGGAACGAGAAACCGGGGAGCCGAGTTCGAATTCCAGTTGAATCCATTGTATTCACTTACGCGCAAATACCCTTGGGAAAGGTATTAATCCGTCTCTTCCTTCCAGTTATGGGTTAAATAGCAGGACAGATTGGGTTCTATAGCCTTGGTCGGCAACCAGTCTACCGCAGAAAGCAATGGCAACCTACTGTGGGATAATCTTCTGCCCAGTCAGTCATGTCACTTTCGAGACATGATCGCCCAAGCGTGTATCACGTGTGGCACTTTAACTGACTGACTGATCACAAAAGAACCACACGCACACATCAAATAAAAACAAAACACTTATACCCATACATACGTGTACAAATAGTTGCAAACAAGCACACTTACGTATGATAAGATAAGAACTCGGCCCATTAAAAGATTCCAGCAAATTACATACGGTAGGTGGCAGGAGTAAGCGATGTGGGGGGTCGCTGTTGGAGGAACAAATAGAAAGCCGACTAAGACAACATGGTCCTTTTGAAGGTGTCCCCACCTAATGTCTGTCGCCGGTTGGTCGGTCAAAAAACCTCTCAGTTTTTGTTTTATGTTTACTTTTTTTTATTTTTTACGCAGAAATGGAGGTGATTGGGTTTTGATCGTGTTTTTGCGGTGATAGTATTCAAATTCGGTTAGATGGATCAAAGGAAGATAACAGCAGGCCTTTTGTTGAATTCGAAAGCCTTGTCTCTCATGTTAAAAATAGAGCCATTGGTAATAAGGTTCACGGGCCGGTCAAAATGCCTTCGCGGGTCGTCATCTCTTATCTCCTTGACTCCCATCCGTCTTCTCACGTTACGCTTTTTACTCATGCAGATCTCTTCACACCAATGTAACTGGCCTTTTTTTACCTATTTTCCGACACCTACTTTGACCTCTTCTCCTCTCTCTTCACTCTCCTCTCGTGTAAAACCCTGCTCACCAGTGACACTACTGCTTTGCTTGGGGTGAGACGATTATAAAAAAAATATATCGTAATTCCGGGTTATCTCCCCGCCAATTTTGTACAAAAAAATTTGAAGTACCAAAAATTTAAATCATTTTGTGAATATTGAATATAAAACAATAAAACATGAACACCAGACAATTTGGGTATTTGGCGGAATGTGTCGGAAGACTAAAGATGCAATACCAGACCGGAGTGCAGTAACAGTGACGCCTATAATCAAGCAGTCGGTTCGGCCTGGTTCCACAGTAAACACAGACGAGTGGAGAGGATACAATCAAGTGAGGAATTATTTTGCCCATCTCACAGTGAATGACATCTTCAATTTTACTGATCCGCAAAATGGCGCCCACACGCAACACATCAAACGAATGTGGAGAGACGCCAAGTTCAGGATTAAGCGACAGAACGACACTCACTGAACAATGCTGGACTCCTACCTCCGTGAGTTCGTGTGGCGGCAGAGGCTGTAAATTGCTGATCCCTTTCTTCGAATTCCTTCCGATATCGCTCAGTTTTGATCTCCCAACTGACTGATTTTTACAAAATGGACACTTGTTACGGTGTTGTATTGTTTACGTTTAATAAAGAGACGATTCAAATTTAAGAACTAAATTTGAAGGGAGATAACCCGGAATTACCAAAAATATAAAATAAACCTGAAAAAATGTTTCCCCAAATATTTACATAATTAAACTGGGATTATCTAAGTAACTTCATATTCCAGACAAACGAATTTCAATAGAATTCATGTTGAACAATAAAATATTTTATCAAAATTCAAAGAGACGCAGTTCTTATTGCCAATTTCACAAAGCTTTACAAATGTTGAATAAGCGCACCATTTGTGATAGAACACATGGCAAATCGCTTGTCCAGCTCCTGCGAAACACGCTGTAGCATGTCTTGCGTAACATAGTCCAGCGCCTCGGTGATTCTCTCCTTAAGTTCCTTGATGCTTTCAGTAAGATGGGGGATATAGACGTGTCCTTTCACATAGCCCTATAAAAATATTACAAGGTGATGTCAGGTGAATATGCTGGCCATTTCAACGGCACATTACCCTTATTAGTGGCATACCCGATCGATCTTCCTGGTAGATTCTCATTCAGATATGTTAACAGACTCAGCTTAGAATTTACACATTTTGTTAAAATTTGAGATCATTTCAGCAAGAAATGGCTATGTTATTAAACTACAATATGATGCCAATTTTAAGGGACACTTTGTATTTTGAACGCACTTGTATGCCTTTAACTCTATATGAAAATGTACTGCGGGTATTTTTCTACTATAAAATCTATTAATATACTTCTCTACTTTGTTTGCGTTTTTTAGGGTTCACTATGTGCGTTGCGGTGCAATGGATGTCGGTGCGGGACGACAAATGGGGGAGCCGAGTTCGAACTTCAGTTCAATTCATTGCATTCACTTACGCACAAATATCCTTAGTTCATCTCTACCCTCCAGTTTTGGGTTAAATTATACGACAGATTGGGTTCTATATCCTTGGCTAGCAATCAGTCGACCACAGAACGCAATGGCAACCTACTGCGGGATAATCTTCTGCCCAGTCAGTTATGTCTCGAAAGGGACATGATCGCCCAAAACGTGTATCACGTATTGCACTTTACTGACTGACTGATTTGACTTTAGTTGAGCCCTAAGACGTGCTACCACACAGGGCTATGGTGGATCTTGGAACAAAAGCAAGTAAGAGGTAATTCACGCATCTCAAAATTTCCCGATCAAAGGCCTTGCTGCCGGATGAAAGTTATCGTCATACGGGAAAGTGCAGACAATGTGATAATCCAGGATGTTTTTGAGAAAATGCGAACCATGAAAAAACTTATATTAAACTCGTAGAGAGAAGAGGAATTTGAAGCTACAGTAGATTAAAGAAAATTGACTTTCAGAAAATAAACAGTCAGTCAGTTAAGTGCCATACGTGAAACACGCTTGGGCGATCATGTCTCGAAAGAGACATGAGTGACTGGGCAGAAGATTATCCCGCAGCAGGTTGCCATTGCTTTCTGCGGTAGACTGGTTGCCAGCCAAGGCTATAGAACCCAATCTGTCCTGTTATTTAACCCATAACTGGAAGGAAGAGACGGATTAATACCTTTCCCAAGGTTATTTGCGCGAAAGTGAATGCAATGAATTCAACTGGAATTCGAACTCAGCTCTCCGATTTCTTGTTCCGAGACGATATCTACTGGACCACCAAGCACAGACCGCGGGGTCGCTCCCTTTAACCACCGCGAGCAGTCTTAATCAGATGGCAAGACGACGGTGCGTGCTGCAGCAGCAGCGAGGTCGTTTTCGCTCTCGGAGTTCGAAGAAATAAACAGTACTAAGAGATAAAAAATTTCGTAAGAAGTCAAGAAAGGCATTGCCGAAGTTTGACGTGATATTTAATCTCTTTGTGGCAGGTTATCTTGGACAATCACGTCAACTGAAAATGAAGAGACTTGTGGGAGATGCTGAGTACATCACGAGGATATCATGTGAGAGCAACGAGGAAAGTTTATGAAAATTTGGAACTAAAATGGTGTTAATCAGAAAGTTGAAATTTCAGACACACATAATAAAAGAAAACGATCTGGGGAATTAAACACTTACAAGGTATATCCTAAAGAAAAGATGTAGAAATCAACAGGGCGTAGTCTTTTTTATCATTTCATTCAAAGATAAAAAAATTCCGTTAAGACGCAAGGGGTCAGTCAGTTAAATGCAATACGTGATACACGCTTGGGCGATCATGTCTCGAAAGAGACATGACTGACTGGGCAGAAGATTACCCCGCAGTAGGTTGTCATTGCTTTCTGCGGTAGACTGGTTGCCGACCAAGGCTATAGAACCCAATCTGTCCTGCTATTTAACCCATAACTGGAAGGAAGAGACGGATTAATACCTTTCCCAAGGGTATTTGCGCGGAAGTGAATACAATGGATTCAACTGGAATTCGAACACAGCTCCTCGGTTTCTCGTTCCGAGCCGAGGAGCTGAGTTCGAATTCCAGTTGAATCCATTGTATTCACTTACGCGCAATGCATCTTAAAAAATATGGTAAAAAAATATTAAGGAAAGTGACCAATAAAAAACACAAAAATAAAGAAGACAGGACATAACGAGTGACATTGTATTTAAATTTTGGAAGGTCAGAGTAGACCGATCAGGAATCAAAACGCCGGAAGAGTGTTCTATAACCGAAAAGTGCGACAGAAAAAAAAACAAAAACAAAAACTATCAGCATAGAACTTACGTTTGATATTTGTCTATAATTCTGAGACGAGGTAGTATTTACAGTATTTACATTATTCGGACTATTGTCCTCATCTTTGTTGCCATTTGTACGACGTTCGGCCGTTGTACGCTCAGGCGTTCTTCAGGTGCTATGAATTTCGAACCGAAACACTTATTACAATCACTGGGGTATATGATCTTCATTCCTTGCTTAGTAGTTACTCTTTTGGTTACCTCTAACTGTGCAAGTTACTTGTTCACCACTGCTGTAGCCTGGTATTGAACTCACAACTCTTAAAGACACATGGCTCAGTGGATATAGACATTGGTTGGTTTCTGTGACTTGACCCAAAAGAGCTGTGAGTTCAATACCACAAGTGGATAAGAGATGAGAATTGACATTGCATTTAAATTCCTGCAGGTTGTAGCCGTCAGGAAAATAAATATACGGAATGGATTTCCACAGGCGAGAGTTGCAAGAAAAGAAGCAGCTGGAATAGAATTGTCGGCTGCATTTCGTTGATCTAATTATAATTGGATGGGATCTTGTTGCCAGTCTGGTTGCACGAGTAAATTCTTGAGGAGGGGGTACCATTGACCTACGTTCGTCGGAGCAGAAGCCATGAAAATATTTGTAGAAGAGACAAAGGGAAGCTTCATCCCGTCGGTGAGAGAGTGGCTGGAGTCAAGATGCCAGGTCGGGAACGATCACATTACAGATTCTCCTTTGGAGCCTATCGAGAACTCGCAGATGAATAGCAGGGGTGCCCTACCAGATATAACAACATTATTCAATGTATGGTCGGATGGTTGATTTGTGCATGTGCAAGATGGGCTCTGTCGAGAAAAACTTCCTGGTTCGACACAGTGACTCAAACTTCCTAGCAGAAGTTTTAACGATTATCTCAATGTAATCGTTCAATTTGGGGCCGGAAGAGAAAGTGACCCTATCTCTAATTTGAAAATATAAAATATTCAGGCCGGAATTATATGTAAACGTATTTGTGTGCCTGTGGGTGCGTGTGTACCTTACTTCATCATACCTGTAGGTCCCTTTTCGTTTTTTATATGTAAACTATCCTTTGATATGTTTTGCGTATTGAGGAAATTGTGTAAACTTCCGATGATTTGACATATATGCCTGTATATGTGTACAGCAACTTAATCTAATGTATGTAATTAAATGTAGGTTCTTTTGTGCGTATATGTGAAATTTCTTTGTACATTTGTGTAAGTTAGTATTAATTATACGCGTCTATGTTTGGACTTCATAGATGGGTGTAAATACGTGAGTACATATATTCAAAAGATATGCATATATGGATGGATGGAATATATATATATATATTTACGCTCTCACACCCTGGAAGAGTACTCTGGAAGAGTGGGAGACTTTGTAAACATTAGCTACTGCGGCATTTACTTCGATAATGAATTGGAGCACCCTAGCTATTGGGCGTGTTTATACGAGCTAAAAAGCCTGTCTTCCTCTACCGGACGCTCGTGGCCTAGGGGAAGAATCGCCGACTGACGACGATTCGGTCGGGTTTTAATCCTGGGTTAGGAAGCGACCGGAGTCTAAGCCGTACTGATGAGCTGTAATACAGCTAAACAGATATGTCTGCGGATGACTATAGTATATATATATATATATATATAAATTCAAGTGAAGAGGATCGAAGGTTTTACGGTTCTGAGTTCCCTGGAATTTATTTTTTTTAAACAGTGTTCAATACAATAAATATTGTAAAGCTTAATATAATCATATAATTATGAATTAAATGTATGTATGTATGTATGTATGTATGTATGTATGTATATCTAAAATTAAAATATAAAATTGAGAAATTTGGATTTATGTCGATATTTTCTTATGAATTCTTTTCTTAAGCTTAAAAGCAAATTTTGCTCAAGGCATTTTATTTTAATTTTTTTTTTACTAAACATCGATTGCAACTATCACAAATGTTATTTGTGATGTGGGCCGAATCTATTAGTCTTCAATTCACTATTTAGTTGAGTCTCTCTTCTTTCAATTGCCAAACTCTTCGGAAAAGGAAAGTCTGACATTTTTTTAATGGGGTTGAAATGGTGGTGCTTATGAGAGTATCAGCGTTGTTTAAATTCTTCAACCGAAATTTCAATCTAAATTTGATAATTCTTTTTGGTATTTAGAGGGTAGATTTCTTGGGTAGATCTACATTTGCATTCCACCGGTCAGTTGTTAATGGGTCTACAATTGTAAGATGGTAAATACCAGTTGGGGGTATTAGCCTTATCCAAATTCTTTAAAATTTGACTATGGTGGAAATTAAAATATTGTGTATATTTTATATGCAAGAGTTACTATTTTAAGGGTATATCTGTTAAAGATTTTGTGTAGTTGATTACTGGTGTGGACGGACTTTTGAAGTTAGCATCAGCCATGATGACGGAGGGAAAAAGTGGTTAACTGAATCTAAACTTATTTATAAATGGAACTTTGTCTGTGTGTGTATGTGTGTGTGTGTCCGTTAATTATAGACTCCGAAACGGCTGAATCGATTTTCTTGAAAGTTTACACAGTGGTAATATACGAGTCTGCAAGTGTTCTTAGTTAGGTTTTGTGTCGAGGTACCCCGATAAATATTGAAAATCAATCATCGAAAAAATCGGGTTATAGAAGGAGTGCTCCGATTTTAATCAAATTTGATACACTCATAGACAAAGACATAAGAAACGATATTCAGAAGTTTCAAGGTTGCAGTTCTTACAATAGTTCAGAAAATCGATAATATATATATATATATATATATATATATATATATATATAAGTGAAGATGTTTGTGTGTGAGTCTGTTTATCTTCCTGTATGTCTGTATTTTTTCAGCCCTTTTATTTTAGTTTTTGCTTCGGGTTTGGCTCTAAGTAGGTATAATTGTAGTTCTTAGTCTCAGCCATGATACCATTTACTCAGAAGACTTATTTAGCCTTCAAAATTCAGTTTACGACGAACTTATTTGAAATCGATACCAGAAAATTTGACTTACATCCATTCATTTTTCTTTCAGTCTACGGTTTCGCTTTAACTGGAAACAACTATTGCATTTTAGTCTTCCGTGCCAACGTCCAAAGAGTCTGAACTCCAGAACCATGGATTAGTTTTAAAGCTTTCAATAAACCCGAGCAACGCCGGTCTATACTGCTAGTCGAATATAAAGTCATTTCCCAATTTTTTAAATTATTGAAACCATCGTCTCTGCGGAATTATCTCTTACCGAAGTAACTGATAATATTTACATGAGTGTTACTTACTCGACACTTCAACTTTGTTTTGCATCTTTATCTGTTCTTTATGCAGGAGAGATTTTACACAGTGAAGGACAAGAAAGTCTGCTGTTGAGGAAGTTGATTTACTTTGTTGTGCTAGACAATTTTTATCGTCTTCCACAACTGATTTGTAAGTCCTTCATTCAGCTTTGCATTGGATATTGTTGCCACATCCGTTCTTGTTCTACAGTAACCTTTGCAGAGATTCTTGTCAAAAAGCAAAGCAAAATATGCATTCTTTTCGGTCCTAGTATGTCTTTTCTTTTTCAAACACTTCATCACCGCATTAATGTGTCTTTTTCATAAATACATGGGGTTAAAAAAAAATAATGGAATCACCTTGAAACCTCAAGCAAATTTATTTCAATATGAGGTAGAACCGCCCTTGGTAGGAATTACATTCTGCATTGGATCGGTTCGGACACAGTTGAAATTATTCCAGAGAAATTTTATTAATGCTTCAGTTAAAACAGTCTTCAAATTTTTCAGTTATGATGGCGAAGGACTCTCTTTCCCTCTCTTTCTATCTCACTCTCTCTCTTTCTATCTCTCTCTCTCGCTCTCTCTTTCTTGTTTTTCTAAAATGAAACATAAATTTTCAATTATATTAAAATCTGGGGAATGTGGTGGCCAGATAAGATAATCTACTTCAGTAGAATGTTTCTAGTGTCATTCAGTTACTACTTTAGCAAGATAAATTGGTGAATTATCATCCTGAGAGATGGAATTTACCCCGGAAAAAGTTCCTGAGACATAGGATGAAGTTGATTACTTCAAATTCCTAAATTGTCTTTAACATTGATTTTAATAAGCTTATTTAAATAAAATTTGTAAAAAAACAACAATTTTAGCAAAAACTGAAATACGATTAATATTATATGAAGAAACATAAAAATAAAGAAGCTTTTAACAATTTAATCAAATTTTCAAAATGTTACTAGGTTTTCACATTAATTGGTCCATGCTCCGTGCCTTCAAGGTAATTGTTCTAATGACATTTTCTCTTTGATAGCTCACCTTCTGAAATTTAAAAGTAGTATTAGATTTATGAGTAGCATCAGATTGATGAGGTTTTGGAAAGGGCGGCAACAAAAAAGAAATTAATACTGAGCATAAGGAAGAGACAGCTAAAATTTCTGGGACATGCAATGAGGGAGGAGGATTTGGAGAACCTGATACTAACAGGCCAGATAGAGGGGAAAAGGAACAGGGGAAAGCAGCGGATAACATATTCGAAGTGCCTGAGCAGGTGGATGACAGAACTGGATTTGCGTAGTGTAACAAAAGAAAGCGTGCTAAGAGACACCAGGGATAGAGAGAAGGGTAAAATCATAATCGCCTACGTCCTGAAAGGACAAGGCACATAAAAGAAGATCAGATTGGCAGATAACGTTTCTATTGTGGATCCCGTAATGGGACACGTAAAAATAAATGAACAACGACCAGTAATTGAGATAGAAAATAAGTTTATTAACGTGAGGATACAGACTTGAATGAAGTTTAGTAGTCCAGGAATGCGGGTTAGTAAAAAGTTTATGTACAAGTCTCTGGAGGTGAAGCCATAGTATATTGTGTATGTCTGCGTCGGAAGCTGACGGGTACTGCGTAATAATCTTCTCGATGAGTGGAGCACAGAGCTACTATGAACTACTATGTACTGACTGGTAATCTTCTCTATGGACTCTCGTATTCTCCGGTTAACCCTCTGTGAAAACGCGGTATTCTGTATTTATTTACCCTCCCACTAGGGCAAAATGTGGCACAAGGCCTTTTTAACGAGCCAAAAATATCTGTCTAATTTTGCCCAGTCGTAACTACCCTTCGGCGGAGCTACGACTGGGTTACTTCAAACTAAAAAGACGGACGAACATATATATATATATATATATATATATATATATATATATATATATATATATATATATATCAAAAGCAGTGGTAAGTAGTATGCAATATCATAATCAGTCAGTATAGTGCCATGCGTGATACACGCTTGGGCGATCATGCCTAGAAAGAGATATGACTGACTGGGCAGAAGATTATCTCGCAGTAGGTTGCCATTGCTTTCTGCGGTAGACTGGTTGCCAGCCAAGGCTATAGAACTGTACTCCTATTTAACACATAACTGGAAGAAGTAGACGGATTAATACCTTTCCTAAGGGTTTTTGCGAGTAAGTGAAAGTGAGGAATTCAACTGGAATTCGAAATCGGCTCCCTGATTTCTCGTTCCGACTGCCCCACAACGCACACCCTCAATCATAATATCAGACGAATAAAATGGACAAGAATATATATTTACATATCCAGCTGAAGAGAACCAATAGTTTTAGCATTCCAAGTTCTCCAGTTGTAGAGCATAATATAATTAAATTTGTTTTTTTTATTTAAGTTTGAAATAGATAATATCGCCACACAGAAATTTCTATGTCTTGAGATTTTACCTCGTCATCAGGTAATTTTAACTCATTGTTCTGACAATGATTTTCATATATATATATATATATATATATATATATATATATATATATATATCAGAAATATTTTTAAATATATGCGCATTTTGTGACTGATAAAATTTGCGTATGAGTTTTATGGATTAATGTCAGTTGATCGAGGTAATATTTGAGTATCATGTATTTTCCTGGGTATTTCTATTTTATTATTATTATTATGTCCTTTTTCATCATATAAATATTTCTGCTATGGTCGTACTACCAACCAAGTCTGCGGGAAAACCTAAGGCAGGTAGTAGCGTGATGCTATGGCGCCATCTCATGTTTTTCTATCTTCCCCATCATCGCTAGCGTTACATAGAAAAATTTCTCCTTACTGCGTGGGCTGTACTTAATAAGACAATATTTTGTATATCTCTTAAGCTAGGGTTTCGAGGGATTCTTTGAATGAGTTGTAGTGTTCCATTTTTTATCATTCCAAGTGCACATACTATCACTGGCACAACTCTTGTTTTCAATTTCCACATTTTTTATATTTTGACAGTTTTTCAAATTCCTTGGTTGCGATGTTAAATCCGCTGGATAAGCCATATCAATTAATAGACAAGTTTTTCTTTCGAGTTTTTAACAATAATGTCTGGCCCGTTTGCTTCAATTTTTCTGTCTGTGTAGATGGTGTAATCCCATAGAATGGTGCCTTTTTCTATTTCTGTAACCGGTGCTGGGGGATGTTCTTACCAGTGTTTGTTTTCAGATTTTCCATAGTGTTTGCACATTGTCCAATGTAAATAATGCCTCACTTTATCGTGGCGCTTTTTATATTCATTTGGGGCAAGTACAGAACAGCCTGAGATTAGGTGGTCTATTGTTTCTTGGTGTTTATCACAAAACCTGCAATTTGGATCCATATTATTATGTATAATATTTGCCTGAAAGTTCCTAGTGAAAAGAATTTGTTCTTGCGCTGCAAGAATAAAGCCTTCAGTTTCAGACTTTAATCCGTGTGCACGTAACCATCGATGAGTATTAACTTTATCAACATAGGATTTATTGGCACCTTCTGGATATTGGCCATGCAGAGGTTTGTCTTGTCAGCGTTATTTCATCTGTTTAAGAGCTTTATCTTTGGCTTTCATTTTCATATTTTCTGTCGCTATAGTTGGTTCTTGGCTTCTGTTTTGCTTTTCTAGAGAATCTACTAACTCTGAATATTATTATTATTATTATTATTATTATTATTATTTGTTTTAACCTGTAAAATTTTCAAGGTTTTCCTATTTAAAATCTCTTCTTCTTCAATGTGACCTGTCCCTTCAGGACGTAGGCGATCATGGCTTTCCAAGTCTCCCTATCTCTGGTGGCCCTTAGCACGCCTTCTCCTGTTGCACCATCCAACACTCGTTACATCATCCACCTGATTATGTCCTTCAAATATGTTATCTTTTGCTTTCCCGTGTTTCTTTCTTTCCTTCTATCTGGCCTGTTAGTATCATGTTCTCCAAGCAGTCCTTCCTCAGTGCATGTCCCAGGAATTTCAGCTGTCTTTTCCTGATGCTCAGTATTAATTTCATTTTCGTTTCCATCTTTTCCAAAACCTCATCATTGCTCACATGCTCGATCTATGATATCCGCAGCATCCTTCTGTAGAACCACATTTCAGTCAATCAATCATAAGTATTTAGTTATTGATTAAATGTGTATGTGGCAAGTTCCACGTGAATAAAACACCCCGCAAAAAATTACAATATCACATCGTTAAAGATTTGAATCTAATAACTTCAAAAAATATTGCAATAGCAATCATAGATATGAATGTTGATTGTTATTTTAAGAAGTAAAAAGTTAGAAATTAAAATATTTTAAGAGTTCCATGCCATATTGAAGTAAATTTGCTATCACCGAGGAAACTTTCTACATTCCCAAAGCCTTAATGATTCAGGAGTGTGGCCCGCTACCAAAGGTTTTACGGTAATCTATATCCATTTATGGGATGTGCGTTGTGGTGCATTGGATATCGGCTGGGAACGAGAAATCGGGGAGCCAAGTTCGAATTCCAGCTCAATTCATTGCATTCACTTACGGACAAATACCCTTGGGAAAGGTATTAATCCGTCTATTTCTTCCAGTTATGGGTGAAATAACAGGACAGATTGGGTTCTATAGTCTTGGTCGGCAACTAGTCTAACGCAGAAAGCAATGGCAACCTACTGCTGGATAATCTTCTACCCAATCAGTCATGTCTCTTTCGAGACATGATCGCCCAAGCGTGTATCACGTATGGCACTTAACTGACTGATATCTAAGTTATTGAAATCCGAAGAAGTATTTGAAGGGCCAAGGATACATTCGAGAAGAGTATTTAGAGACAGGAAAATTTCGTACTGGTTTTCATGTGATGTCTGTCCTTCAATATAACAGCGAACACTGGAAAATCTCTTCAAAGAGAAAGGAGAGACTTGAAGCATCAAAGATGTGGTTCTACAGAAGGATGCTGAGAATACCATGGACCGAACATGTGAGCAACGATGCGGTTCTGGAAAAGATTGAAATGAAAATGAAACCGATCCTTAACATCAGTAAAAGACAGCTGAAGTTCCTGTGACGTGTCACGGAGAAGGAGGGTTTGGTGAATCTGACACTCACTGGTCAGATAAAGAAAAAGACAGACAGGGAAACGTAACATGTAAAATAATTGATGGTCATAAGCAAATGAATGGCAGAGCAGGATTTGTGTGGGGTAACCAGAGAAAGCAGGTTAAGAGTTACTAAAGTGATGTGAAGGGTCATTATCGTCAACGTTCTGCAAGGACACGGCTCTAAGACGAATATATCCAAGCTGTAACGATAATTCACTTGTAAACTTTCGACAGCGATGAGCAGTCCAGAAAACAAACTGGGCCGAAAGTGTTTCCCGAAGCGACAGATATATATATATATATATATATATATATATATATATAAAAGGCAAGATGTTTGTATGTGTACCTGTCTATCTGTCTGTCTGTCAGTATGTCCTTTATACAAATCCACAATTATTATTCGATTCTCACCAAACTCTACACGAATATTCCTTAGACTTCTGGTCGGGTTATGAGCTACATATTATTTCCGATTTTTCCCGATATCGGAAATCCATACCCCAATATCCTATCAGGTCTGATCAAGATCAGGATTTCAGCCCTTTTATCGTGGTTCTTGCTGCAAATTTGCTCTAGCTTAGTAAAATTATAGATTTTAGTTTTAAGCATTAGTAGATCTTCTCAGTTGACTTCTTTTCCCTGATATCTAAAATCGATTCTCCCGATATTCTATCGAATGTGAACAAAAACCGATATTCAGCCATCAATATGGCTGATTTTCTCCAATTTTACTCCCGATGGGTACGATAAGTTTTCATGGATTTACTTAGATTAGTTTATCCTTAGATGACTTATTTAACTCCTATATTGGAAATCGAAACCCCATATCCTATCAGATCTGATTAAATTCAGGTTTTCAGCCCTTTTGTTTTGATTTCTGATTCAGGTTTTGGTCTAAAAAGGTTTTATTTGTAGTTCTTAGTTTCAGCCATGATACTATTGACTCAGAAAACATTTTTAGCCCTTAAAATTCAGTTTGCGACGGAAAACTTATTTGTCATCGATACCTAAAATCAAAATTTGACTTACAACCATTCATTTTTCTTTCAATCTACGGTTTCGCTTTGTCTGGAAACAACTATTGCTTATTAGTCTTTCGTGCTAACCTCGAAAGAGTCTGAGCTCCAGGACCATGGATTACTTTTAAAGCTTTCATTACACCCGATCAAAGCCGGGCTATACTGCTAGTATATATATATATATATATATATATATATATATACTAAGTGCGATTGGTAAATTGTCGCATTTATTTTATTATTTCAAATATGAAAATTTGACTTACATCCATTGATTTTTCTTTCAGTCTACGGTTTCGCTTTAACTGGAAATAACTATTACTTTTTAGTCTTTCGTGCCAACGTCCAAAGAGTCTGAGCTCCAGGACTATGGATTACTTTTAAAGCTTTCATTACACCCGAGCAAAGCCGGTCTATACTGCTAGTATGTAGATACGTGTTACCATAATTTATCGGACGTTGATGAAAAATTCCAGTCAAGTAATTTTCATGTTCGTAAGAAATCTTTTCTTTTCTTATTTCAAGGATAATTTAAATAAGCATTTTAAGCAAAGTATTCATAATTAATTGTAGATGTGCGTTGTGATTCAACGGATATCAGCACGGAACGAAAAATCGGAGAGCCGAGTTCGAATTTCGGTTGAATACGTTGCATTCACTTATGCGCGATGACGCTTGAGAAAGGTATATATATCCGCTGCTTCTTTCTCCGCAGAACAAATTGGGTTCTATAGCCTTGGTTCGCAACCAGTCTACCACAGAAGGTAGTGGCAACATACTTTTGCTCAGTTAGTCACGTCTCTTTATAGAAATGATCGCCAAATATGACACTTAACTAACTGGCTGGTTAATAAACAGTTAAATTTCGTTAGAAACAAAGAAATAAGTGCTGAATTGTTATGTAATATCAGTGTTCTTCTATGTATGTATGTATGCCGCATTCACCCTAGTCGGGTTGAGCGGGCTTCCTCCCTGACGGAGCAAGTCTCATTGGGATTTGTTTAAGGGCAGGGTCCCAAGTCCTACCCCGTTATTTAACCCATAACTGGAGGGAACGGACGGATTAATACCTTTCCCAAGGGTACTAGTGCGCAAGTGAGTGCAGTGTGCTCGACTGAAATTGGAACTCGGCTCACCGATTTCCCCCTCCAAGCCGACATCCACCGCACCACAACGCACATCCGTGAACGCTAACAGCACCTGGTATTCCCAAGTGGTCACCCACGTAAGTACTGACCAGGCTCAACGTTGCTTAACTTCGGTGATCGAGCGGGAACCGGTGTATCTATCTATCTATCTATCTATCTTAGTGTTCTTCTATAGCAGTGAATGTCGGACAAGAGACTTAAAGAAACAGAAATGAGGTTCTACTGATGGATACTGAGAATAATATGTGCCGAATATGTGAGCAAACGAAAAAAATTAATAGGACAATGGCAACAAAAAGGACACTTATGCTTAGCATCATAAAAATTCATTGGCGATATAACGAGGAAAAACTACTTGGAGAATTTTATCCCCACGGGCCAGATTAAAGGCAATGGAAAGAGAAGAAAGCAAAGCATGATGGTGGTATTTCAACATGGTGTAGTGCTTAACAGGCCGTATCTCTAGATCAGTTATAACTGAATAGTGTGTTCGATTCTCATGGGTACTCCATAGTTTCCAGCCTTGTGTCACATCAAAGTTACACTTTGAAAAATAATCGCTATAATATAACTGGCAACTTTGAGCGAATTTGATGACAGCGTAAGATTTTGGAGCAATAGCAAAAAGACATAATTTATTAAGAACTACAAAGATTGGAATGGCCGCCATCTTATAGAATGAACACAGCAGAGAGAAAAAGATACTTTAAATGCTCACTAGGAGTAATCCAGGCGCTGTTCATAATTTTCCTTGTGTATTCATAGGACTGTAAAAATTCAGATTACATATCGTGATTTCGAATTCTAGGAATTTAAGAATTTCGGCGGCAACAAATTGAACGTTTTGTCTTTTGCGTTAGTTCCTTGCAATGTTTTTCAATGATGTGTTTCGTATTTATTTATTTATTTGCTCTTTCCGTTCTTGAAGAATCAGCAGAATTAAATCTCGAACAATAGGCCAAACGAATGGATTGAAATTTTTGTTATTGAATATTTTCTATAGAAAATGCCTTCTCTGAAAAATTGAAAGCATTACTCACGTCGGAGAAAGGTAAAAGATTTACCAGGCCATTGAAAAGCAAGTAATCGTTCCTACGTTTAGTTTAAATTATTTATCTGCCTATCTGATGGTGTGTATGGTTTATTTACATGTTTATAAAAAATAAGGTTTCTCCCGGCTCCAAAATTGCATTCAATGAATTGGCACTAAATTTGGCGGAGAGACAACGCATATCTGTAAGATATGTACAAAAAAAGTACGTTTTTATAGACACCACCAGTGAAAGACTAGTGGATACAATAAGTGATAAAAAAGCACAATTGTATCCGTTATATTGTAGAGAGGCAAGCAAATAAACAAAAACACATGAATATGGGTAGATTTTTCTTATCAGACGGCATTTATTATCCGGGTTTTCAAAAAATATTTTGCTAAAAATCAAAACGATATATTGAAGTTGTTTATATCGGTTTGTTCATCTGTCTATATTGCTATCTCGATTTGTTCATATCTATCTATCTATCTATCTATCTATCTATCTATCTATCTATCTATCTATCCCATTCTGTTTAAATCTATCTATCTATCTATCTATCTATCTATCTATCTATCTACCTATCTATCTATTTATCTATCCCATTCTGTTTAAATCTATCTATCTATCTATCTATCTATCTATCTATCTATCTATCTATCCCATTCTGTTTAAATCTATCTATCTATCTATCTATCTATCTATCTATCTATCTATCACATACTTTTTTCCTTATCTATAAGTTTATCTCAGTAATTTATTGATTTGTGTCAGGCATTTTATAATCTCTTAAATCTATCTATCTATCTATCTATCTATCTATCTATCTATCTATCCCATTCTGTTTAAATCTATCTATCTATCTATCTATCTATCTATCTATCTATCTATATATATATATATATATATCTATCTATGTCGGTCTTTTTTTTCAATATTAGTCTACCTCTGTATCACATACTTTTTTCCTTATCTATTAGTTTGTCTCAGTATTTTTTCATAATCTCTCTCAGCTATTTCATAATCTCTTAAATAGATCTATCTATCTATCTATCTATCTATCTATCTATCTATTCTCATTCTGTCTATCTATCTATCTATCTATCTATCTATTCTTATCTATCTATCTATCTATCTATCTATTCTCATTCTGTTCTTATCTATCTATCTATCTATCTATCTATCTATCTATCTATCTATCTATTCTCATTCTGTTGGTATCTATCTATCTATCTATCTATCTATCTATCTATCTATCTATCTATCTATCTATCTCAGTCTCTTCATATCTATCTATCTATCTATCTATCTATCTATCTATCTCAGTCTCTTCATATTTATCTATCTATCTATCTATCTATCTATCTAGAAACGAAGAAAAGAGGACTGTATTGTTATGTAATATATGTGTCCCTTACAAAGCATGAGGTTTAGATGGCATACGAGGTACCAGCTTGGGCGATAATCTGGTTGCCAAGCAAGGCTTTAAAACTCTATCTGTTCTGTGTGTGTGTGTGTGTGTGTGTGTGTGTGTGTGTGTGTGTGTGTGTGAAATAAAAGTGTTTGATTGACACGTGTGTATGTAGGTGCGAGAGAGTATTCACACGTCAGCAGATGACCAAGGAAGCATATGCTCGCCGCCGAAAGGAAGAGTTGAAAAGAGAGAGAATATTCCTGTTTTTTATATACCGAAGAACATCCTTTAATAGTCCGTTTTGGCAAAAGCAAATCGAGTAACCCACAAGGCATAAATTGTAAAACACATTCTTACCAATTGTAGTAATCTTGCTGTTATACGACAATGATTTTCTGACATAATCAGTCTAGAGAATTTTTTTTTCAAACTGTGGGTCCAGAGACTTCACTGAGAGGCGAGATCAATAAAATGGGTCGCGACAAAAAAGAATGAAAGAAAATAAACCCAAGTGAGAGCAAAAGGCAGAATGCTAACAGCTCTAAATTTTGCAAGGCATTGATAAATCATCGCTAGCTTTTCACTGAGGTAAGCGCGTGTTATATTTTTAATATATACATATATATATATTACGGAAATTAACGAATTTTAACGAAACTTGGTTATAAGCAACCGACAATTTGTAATGAATTATTTTGAACATTATTTTTGCCGATACTTAAGTAGATATTCTGTTTTTTAATTAAACAGTATTTTATATTTATATCTACCGGCCTGATTACTTTACGATAAATTTTATTGCGAAAATGTGTGCTCTCCAGCAGGATTCGAACCTGCGACCCCTATTTACATAGGGGAAGCTCCCATTTGATCTGGTACTGTCTTAACCACTCGACCAGTCCTGATCAGACGAGGTTTTTATCATGCTTATATAACACAATTTTCGATCTACCGTAAACAAACCATATCTGCTCTGAAATGTATCGCAATGTCAGCAAATGTAAACATGTTACGGAAATTAACGAATTTTAACGAAACTTGGTTATAAGCAACCGACAATTTGTAATGAATATATATATATATATATATATATATATATATTATAAGTTATCGTTTAGAAAATGAAATAATAATGTCTCAATAGTTAGTTAATAATGATGGTAATTATTTAAAAAATTATTAAATGCCAGATGAGACACTGCTCCCCGAATGCCGAAACAAAATGCACAATTCTGCAGCAGACCGCAGACTGTACATGCTCCAAAGTACAACCCACAGTATATATATATATATATATATATAAATCGAAAATCTAAGTGAGGCAATAACCTACCACGGTTTCGCTTAACAGCTCGCCAGGGAAAACCGGCCAATTTTTCCTGACGAGCTGTTAAGCGAACTTAGATTTTCGATTTTGTTTGCTCTACTTTCGCGTTGGGTGCTTTGTGCACTCTGCTTTCGTAATGAGCTCTTTATTCTTAAGGTTTTCGTCTTAGGTTTTTTTTTCTTTGTCACGAATGCTCGATTTTTGTTCAGGTATTTCGTTTGTTTCTTTTTTTCTTCTCCTTCTTTTCCCTGCGGGTTCGTTCCCGGTGGGTTTCAAGACGATCTCATTTGTAGTTTAATTATTGATAATCTTGACAGAATTGGTTCTGTTGTTATTGGTATTACAACTATAATTAATATTAATATATGTATATCTATATATTAAAAGTTATAGTCCAAAACATGTACAAACCACAACTTACAACAAAGTGTACATTCTGCCTCAATATCAAAAAACAACATTGCGTTCCTACGAGGAATGAACTCTTCCTCTTGTTATATATGTCTTGTTATTTAACCCATAACCTGCGTGACTTCCGGGAGAAGTTGTTAAGGAGCAGTGAACGGGAGCATTAAACGAGACCATTTGACGACAGCAACTAGTGAGGCAATAAGCAGCGTAATATTATCGTCGGATTTACTTATTTCTAGTTACATAACACTTTCTTTGAATATCTTGTTTTTTGTGATACTAATACACTGTTTTAAACCTACCTTCTTGTTCCATCTCTTACTTTCGGACCACACCAGTCACTACAACTTTGGGGCGAAGCCTCGCCACAATTCCAACACAATATATATATATATATATATATATATATATATATATATATATATATATATATATATATACTACCGGCCATAATTATAAGGCCACCCCGGTTATTTAACAGAAATTATGTATTTCTTACTATTTTTAGTATTTAATGCCAAGTGGATCATTCTATATGCAAATATAAGCGTTCTTTTGTTATTATTACTTTGCAAAATTTTACAAGATGAACTTGTCCGAATCACCTTACATTCTCTTTCTTCTTTCCTAAATGAAACTGCAATATAGGTAAATACTAAATATTTATAAATTCATTTGATGAGGATGTTATTGTGCAGCATTGATAAAAGAGTCATTCTATTTTCATTTGCAATCATTCAGTAGATTTGGCAGTAAATACTAAAAAAATAGTATGAAATACATATTTTTTAAAAAACTAATTATATATATATATATATATATATATATATATATATATATATATATAGTCTGTTCATTGGGTTCATATATCTTGTTCATCAAACTTGTTGTCGCCTGTGTTATGAACCCCTAGCTGAGCTACTGGAAAAAGTAAGATAATTTAGATGTATCCCAAAAACACAACGATAGTATATAAAAAATGAAAATGTCAAACAGACGGTTTAATTTCTACTGCGCGCATGTGTGATAAAGAACAGACGACTGATAGAGAACATGCTTTCTACTTACTGGATCACGTGATTGCACAGTGATCTGACCGGATGTCTTCCAGACATTCTAACACACTATAATACAAGGTCAGTGACCTGCTTTTGCCCGCATGGCTAGGACTTAATGTCTGGATATACGACGTCACGTGCCAAACTTTCGCTAGAAGGAGCCGCTTTCAGTTCAGTTCCCGTTCCAGACATGATCCCATCAGAGGTCCGTGATAGCTTGCGATAGTCAGCTGTAAGATCGGCTACGAAAATCCGTAGATACAGAACGAAGTTTTCGAGGAAGAGATTAGTTTGAAGATACTAAATTACAACACAACTGAACCCCTAGAGAATAGGAAAAGAAAAGGAAGATAATTTAGATAAATCTCAACCCTTAGAAAAAGGAAAAGAAAAGGAAGATAGAATACATTACATCTCAACCCCTAGACAGGAAATAAAGAGAAACAACGTTTAAGTGACAAACGCAAAGAAAAATAAAGAGAAGAAAAGATAGAAAACGAAAGTATAAAAGAAATCTGAAAATCACCAGTGACTGTGAAGACAAGTATAAATCAATTCCCTTTAGCTTGGTGACGTCTGACTGATTGAGAGAGAAACCCTCGTGTAACGGATTTCTAATTTCGTTATCAGTTCCATCTACGACCATAACGGTGTGGTGTGGTCGTAACAACTGAATGACATCAGTTTTCTCTCACAAAGAAAACTTGCGCCAAAACTTCGGTACAGTTGTGTGCAGTGTGTTCGTCATCGTGGCTATAAAGATTATTGAATAAATTACTTGCATCTGAATTCAAGGTTATAGAGAATTTTCCGACTCGATGTCAAAATTGACTAGTATGTTGTGGTGCACTGGATGTTGGCTCAGAAGAAGAACATGAAAAGTCGAGTTCGAATTCTATTTGAACACGTTGCATTCGCTTGCGCAGAAATAACTTCGGGAAAGGTATTAATCTATATTTTCTCCCTTCAGCTATGGGCTAAAAAGCAGGATCGATTAGATAGCAACCATTCTACCGCAAAGCTGAATGGTAACTTACTGCAGGAAAATATTCTACCCAGTCAGTCATGTCTTTTTCGAGGTATGACCGCCCAAGCGAGTATCCCGTATGGCACTTAACTGACTGAATATAACAGTTGGAAGCATAAGCAAAGTTTCTAGTGGGCATAAAGTGGGGTATTGGTTTTCTATTGAAATGAAGTAGTAAAGTAATCCCCAACTAATATAATAATTATAATATAATATACTCCACCTCTTCTTCCTATAGCTATGGGTTGAATAGCAAGACAGATTGTGTTCTATACATTTGGTAGGCAATCAGTCTACGGTAGAAACCAATGGCAACCTACTGAGGGATAATCTTCTGCCTAGTCAGTCATGTCTTTTTCGAGACACGATCACCCAAAGTGTGTATCACGTATGGCACTTAACTGACTGAATTTAATAGTTGGAAGAATAATCAAAATTTCTACTAGGTATAAAGTGAGAGATTGTGATACTTTAATAGGACGAACTAATCTGAGATTGGAGACGCGGGTTGCACAACACCCCACCACCAAATATACTTTCGGGTAGCCCTCTTAGACTTATACGAACAACCCAGTCTGTTCTGGATTCAGCTATTGGCCAACACCTGCTGGACAGCCAGGCATGTGCCTCTTTGTATGAGGATAATTGGTTTACTTTTCTGCACAGTTCTCGATAGGTCCATCATCTTCGCGTTTTGGAGGCTGTTTGCCTAAAACTCCAGCAGCCGAGCTTGTGCAGGGAGAAAGAGCGATTCATTCGCTCCTTACAATTACTGGAGGGTTTGTGAGTGTAACAATTTTGCTTTTTTTATTCACTCTTGTGGAATTGTATGTTTACACCCCGCTTACATTTTAATATTTACTGATTAAAGTTTATTTTTAAACGAATTCCATTTTCCCCCAGTGTTGTAAGTAATCCTTCATTAACCATCTGTAATAAAACCAACCTAAGCCCTTGAAGAAGTGTTGGCCGAAAGCTTCCTCGGGTTGGGATAATTATAATGACGTCTATCTTATTTAAAGTTATTTATTTATTCTGTGGTTACAAATCTTTGTTTATATACATACATATTCCCTCCTGTCACGCTCAGGGAGGATAAACTGTGGGGGAAAAAGCTAAGAGTACTTTAAAATATTTTGCCGTCATTTCTACAGGGTACAGTCATATGAAATATTATTATTAATCAATTATTTATTTATACCGACCTGATTATTTACAATATATGTATATAATGTGTATCATTCGGTATGATTCGAATCTGCGACCAGTATCCAATTGATCTGGCGCATCTTAGACCTCTCGACCAGGAATGACTAACAGTCTCAACGAAGTCAAATCAAGCCTATATAACACAATTTCACGGAAATAACCATATCTTATCTGAAATGTATCATAATGTCAGTTCGAATTCTATTTGAATTCCTTGCATTCACTTACACGCAAATACCCTTTGAAATGGTTCTAATCCGTCTCTTCCTTCCAGTTATGGGTTAAATAACAAGACAGATTGGGTTCTATAACCTTGGCTGGCAAACAGTCTACCGCAGAAAGTAATGGCAACCTATTGCGGGATAATCATCTGCCCATTCAGTCATGTCTCTTTTGAGACATGATCGCCCAAAGCGTGTATCATGTATGACATTTTACTGATTAACTGACTTTAGTACCCTGATAAGATGTTCTACTTCACTACTTTTCCTGAGATATGACATTTTAATATGGCAACAGTTCCTGAACCATAAGATGAAGCTGATCTCTTAAAATTCTTAATTAGTCCTGACTGTTGACTTTGATAATATTATTTAAATACTCTATGAAAAAGAACAACAATTTTAGCAAAAAGTGAAAGGCAGCTAATATTAAATCAAGAAACATAAAAACAGAAACGCTTTTGACAGTTTAAACAAATTTTCGAAATTATGCTCTTATAGTAGTAGCTGTTTACATTATTATTTCAACCTATATATATATATATATATATAGATATATATATATATATATATATATGTTTTTTTGGGATATTTAACAGTATATACATATATATATATATATATATATATATATACTGTTAAATATCCCAAAAAAAACCACACTTAATAAAATCACGTTTAAATCTGGTCATAACACATTACATTGCATTTAAATATATGGCTCTCTTATCATTCCCAGCTCTCACGCGGTGTGATGTCATAGAACCGCATTACAAATTTACGAACTGCGTTTGCAATTTTTGGTAACTGTTATGGTTGCCTAGCAAAGTTTTATGTCAACACAAGATAAAATCGTCGCTGATGGTGGATGTTTTTATGTTAACGTCCATGAAGATGGTTCGTGTTAGCCGAAAGCTTAGAACCAACTTAATAAAGGATTATCCAAATGTTGGAGAATTTTTGTCTAAGTTTTCACCTGAAGTTAAAGCCAAAATATGATGTTTAGAACGGCTCATAATTAAACATAATAGACATTCATTGTCTCTTATATTTAACAGTATATGTTTAGAAAATTATCTGCTACCTCGATACAATATATACATATATATATGTAGAGAGAGAGAGAGAGTTAATTTAAATAAGATTATTAAAGTCAACAGTCAGGATTAATTAAGAATTTTAAGAGATCAGCTTTATCTTATATTGGATTTATTATATATATATATATATATATATATATATATATATATATATATATATAAAGAGAATAAATAAAGAACACCTAAGAAAAAAGTCTTTAAACTAACATGTTTCACTCATAACAAGCTTCTTCAGAGATTTATTAAAGTGGAATATATATATATATATATATATATATATATATATATATATAAAATAGAATCCTTGAAATTTGGTAAGGTAATTTCCAGTAGAAACAGACTTCAGAGAACTCAGTGTTACATTTTATTGCTAAATTTAACAGTATTATATATTGTATATATAAATGTTAAAGTATTACTATTATAGGTACACTACTACCATGCTATTATTATTATTATTATTGCGCTAACCGTTATTAAGAGTAGGTATACAGTTAATACATTTAAATATAAGTATATAACTGTATATTTTAAAGTAATTTTTTTATATTATAAATAATTAGGAACTCTACTGCTATGTTATTATTATTTTTACCATTATTATTATGATTACTATTATTTTTCACCCTAATTAAAAGTAGATGCATATGAAATTTATTGAATTTTTTTTTTTTAATCGTGTCACCCCAAGCAAGGCATTCCACTGCCACTATAGCGCAGGGGGTTACATAGAGGGATTGGGTATGGGAAATGTCAGAAGGAGGGTGATAGACGACTTAGGGTGTACATAGGGAGAGAGTTGGGGAGGGTGGGTGTGAATTAGTGTGTTAGGAGGTGTCTATTGACCTTACATTTAAACTCCTGGAGGTTGTAGCCGTCGGGGAAGCAAGCATGCGGTAGGGAATTCCACAGGCGGGAAGTGCGAGGAAAGAAGCTGTTGGCGTAGAAATTGCGGTTACATTTCATCGGTTTCACTGTAAAAGGGTGGGACCTAGTTTCCAATCTAGTATCTCGTGCAAATTCACATCTAGGGGGCACCAGTAATTTAAGTTCGTCAGAGCAGAAGCCATGAAAGTATTTATAGAAGAGGCACAGGGAAGCCACGTCACGCCGGTGAGAGTGATACTGCAGGCGGTCAGCCAAGTCTGTATCAATCACATTACAGATTCTTCGCTGTATTTTGTCAAGAACCCCGAGGAGAATAGAAGGGGCACCCGACCAGATGTGGCAGCAGTACGGATGGTGGATTTATATAACTGCAGGATAGATTCAGGCGGAAAGAATTTCCGGGCCCTGCACAGAGAGCCGACTTTCATAGCTGCGGATTTAGCAATGGATTCGACGTAGTCATTCCACTTGAGGTCCGCTGAGCGTGTCAGGCCAAGCAGGCGTAGTGGTTTTACTCTCTGGGAGGCAAGCCTGTTCCATGCTGATGGGACGGAAGTGCGGTTATCTGTGGTGGTTAATTGACAGCAGCTTCGTTTTGGAAGAATTGAATTTTACGAGCCATTTCTTACCCCAATCCACCACGGATTATATAAGTTTTTATAATATATTTTTATATATTATATTTTTTAAGTTGATTTTTCATATAAATAATAATTACTATTAACAATTATTATTAATTTATACTCACATATCGTTATGTAATCCTCATGTTATCCTCATCATTAGGATTACAAGTATTTTCATTTTTAGTTTTGTTTGAATTATACTTATCCTCAGTATTTCTGTCATTGTTATGATTATCATTAGTAATGTTTCTATTATTCTTGACATATTCTTAGTTATTCAGTCAGTCAGTTAAGTGCCATACGTGATACACGTTTGGGCGATCATGTCTCGAAAGAGACATGACTGACTGGGCAGTAGGTTGTCTTTGCTTTCTGCGGTAGACTGGTTGCCAGCCAAGGCTATAGAACCCAATCTGTCCTATTATTAACCCATAACTGAAGGAAAGAGACGGATCAATACCTTTCCCAAGGCTATTTGCGCGTAAGTGAATGCAAGGAATTCAACAGGAATTTGAACTCCGCTCTCCGATTTTCTCGTTCCGAGCCGATATCCACTGCGCCACAATTCTCTTACCTCGAAAAAGTCGTATTCTTTTATTATAGTAATTAATGGTCAATTTTATTCTTAATATTTTTTAATTTGTTATAGTTTTCATTTAAAAAATCTGTTAATCTTCAATTACTATTAATTCTAGGTCTCTAGATTTTAATTTCTTTAGTACCACGTCATGACAACAACCAATTGTCTAGCGTAAATTCATCCTTTTTTGTTTTAAATTCCAAACTCTAATATCATACATCTATAACGGTCAAAGAACAGCTCGGGTCAAAGTTCAACTCTTTCAACAACGAAGATTTTGGGATATCTAGGTCAAGGACGTTGCCCAGGGCTGGAATCAAATAATAAAAGTTAACCCCCTACCCTCTTATGGTATAACTCTATCTTTCTTTTTCTCTCTCTTTTCTCTTTCTAATGTTTATTTTTCTCTTCCTCATTTTTTCTATCCCACGTGACTTCGTCTAGACAAATTTAAGACATCCACTGTTATATGTTGCTTATGCCAAAACTTACCAGACGAGGATTTGCTTCCTTTGGAATTAACCCCCTTCACGCCGTTGTGTTTCATATATTTATTGTGGAAATCCATGATTAAGCAGGGGTAGTTAGTGGAGTGGTATCCCGTTGCCTTCTCCACGGTGATTTATTGAGACACCACCTCTAGTTAGCTGGCCGTTGACTGCTTAAGAGTTCTTCCGTCCTTTGTAGGTTTCATTTTATACTACCGGAATGCTAACATCTACCCCCAAAAATAAATAAAATAAAATAAAATAAAAAAGTAAAATTTAAAAAAATATAAATAAAATTAAAAAATTAAAAAATTAAAATTAAAAAAACGGTGGGGTGGAACAGTAGGTATTAAGTATGTACTTAGTATAAGTGAAATTGATTAGACTTGCAGAGAAATATAATGAACATTCCCTCGAGTTGTACAAAAGAACATGAGTGTCTGCAAATATTTAAGATCAGCATTGGTCACCAAAAGAATGAAATTTCTTTGCATTTTCGACATTTTGCAAAGACGAATCTTGACTTGCTTTGTTTTTTTTTTTTTTTTTTTTGGTAACGGAAGTGGGAGGAGAGACAAAAACGCTATAAATATTTTTACATTAAAGAAGGGAGAGAAAAATTACATTTTAAATTCAATGTAAACCTATTCTTTTAGAAACTTCAGACATAGAAAACGAAAAAATAAAGTCACTCTGAAAGAAGATATAACTGATCGTCCGAATACTGATGAATAGAGCGAGAAGTAGAATCAAGCCAGAGATAGTTAAGTGCGACACAGAGATCTAAAGGCAAATTAGCATGGCGAAAGACGCGTTCCAGAAGCTGAGTAAAGTATTAAGACACAGGAAACTTTCACTAGAAACAAAGAGAGTACTGGATTGCTATGTGATGTCAGTTCTTCAATATGGCAGCGAATGTTGGACAATAACAACAAAGACGAAGGGAAAACTTGAAGCAGCTGAAATGTGGTTCTACTAAGGATGCTGCGGATATCGTGGACCGAGAATGTGAGCAATGACGAGGTTATGGAAATTATGGAAACGAAAAAGAAATTTATATTGAGTATCAGGAAGAGACAAATGAAGGTCCTTGGACATGCATTGATGAAGGAGGGTTTGGAGAACCTGATACTAACAGGCCAGATAGAGGGAAAATAAAACAGAGAAAAGCAGCGATGACATATTTAAAAGGCCTGAGCAGATGAATGACAGAATGGGGGCTGAGAAACGTTACAGGAGAAAGCGTGCTAAGAGCCACAACGGATAGGGAGACATGGAAGGTGATGATCACCTACATCCTGAAGGGACACGGTATATAAAAGAAGAAAACTGTTACATGAATTTGGTTTGAAAAGCGGCTGGGACCGCGAAATACAGTAGTGTCAATGGATTTGTAAAAATATCTAACTTCTATTTCGTAAATATATATATTTATAATCATATATATATATATATATATATATTTATAATCATATATATATATATATATATATATATATTTATAATCATATATATACATATATATATTTATAATCATTACCTATATATATATATATATATATAGGTAATGATTATAAATCCATAAACAGAGAGGATAATCGACGATAAATATCTACTTAATAAAAATATTAGTGAGATAGATCTGTACAGAGAGCTCAATAGACATTAACCAGAGCAATGTTATATACATAAACGAAAATTCAACACATCATTTAAAGTGGTTATGAATTATAATTTATTTCGACGGATAAGTTTTTAGCACCCATCCCTTCTAACCGCAAAAATTTAAACATCTAAATTTTATCAGAACATTCAAAAAACAGAAAGACACGCAATATGTCCCAAAAATTAATTTTCCGGGTAGAGCCTTACAAGGGTAGAGGGGTGAGAAATAAAATATACAATGAAAAAATATAACGATGTACACAACGTTTCACCGCCAAGACATGACAAAAAAACTACACATCCGAACACACACACACACACACACACATATATATTTATATATTATGTTTTAGAACATGTACATAATTTTTTCTATACATGTCCTCTTCTCTACAATCATATGTTTGTTTCAATGTTGGGATCCCAACATATCATCAGGATATTGTGGTGTTGGTTGGGGTTATTGATAATTAATGGAATGTGTCTTTCGTTTTGACTGTTAGACTTTTGAAGAACTTGGATTGTAAGTGTGAAATTGTTGATTAATAACCCCAACCAACCCCACAACAACAACGAACCAAATATAAACAGAGGATGATTCCAGTTCTTACTCTTTCCTCCTGATGATATGTTAGGATCCCAACATTGAAACAAACATATGATTGTACAGAAGAGGACATATATAGAAAAAATTATGTACATGTTCTAAAACATAATTTATAATAAATATTCACAGCACGATCATATATCGTGCACTGTTTTAAATTAATATTTTGGACGGGAAAATTTTTTTTCTTTTCTCTGCTCGTTCTATACTCACTGGGATATATATATATATATGGGAAATTTCGAAGCGCAGCTTAGATGTGGCACAAGGCTGAAAGTATGGGGCACCCAGTGAGGAACAAACTCACTACTCAATTGTAATGATTCTGATGAGACAAGCTTGCTAACAATTACACCACCTGGAGTTGCCCCTCCCCCATATATATATATTCCCTATGGAAACAATTCCTGAACCATAAGATAAAGCTGATCTCTTAAAATTCTTAATTAGTCCTGACTGTTGACTTTGATAATATTATTTAAATACACTATGAAAAAGAACAATTTTTTGCAAAAAATGGAATATATATATAACGCACGCACACATACACTCACACACACACACACACACACACACACACACACACACACACACACACACACACACACACACCAACATATATATATATATCGCCCGGTTCCCACTCCACCCACGTCTATTGAACAGGTGTAAAGGCTCATCCCTTGTTCCCTGTTTAGGATGTGGTTTCCGGCTTTCTCTTTCCCAATCTTTTCATTCTTACGTAGCCCCCTGCTCATCAGTGTTGTTACCGACTTGCTCGAGGTGATATGATTAAATATATATATATATATATATATATATATATATATATATATATATATATTAGCTCATAAATATATACACACACACCCTTACACGCAAGTCAAATTCATATACGCACCGATATACACATATTTTAATGCATATATAAAACAAACAACGTGTTACCGAGTTGTGAACGCTTGGGGCCACCACATCTTTGGACATTTCGAAAGACGTGAGAAATATTCGTAAACGAATCTCCTATAAAACGGTAAATGCTAATAAGAACTAGGAAAATATATGACTTTAAGAATGTCACCAAAGAAGATTTATGTTGAAAAAAAAAAAAAAAAAACAGGCAAGAAAAGCGGATTTAGTTGCAAGAAAATATTTTAAGAATATTTTTTCTTGCGAACGTAAACAGACAGTAAAGATGCTGAATTTTAAGAACATTAGCCGAGGAAATGAAAGCAAGCAAACTCCATCTTTGAAGTAAACATGACACACAGAAACATGGAATTTGTTCGGAGAATACGAGAAAACTGATTTATCAACTGTAATATTTAGCTATGAACCTGGAAATTCATTGGATGGACGTTGGTTAGAGATCGAACCATTCCTGAAAAAATTATAGATTAAATAATGATTTATTTTAGTATCGCAGTAACTATTTGAACGTCGAACTACACTACCGGCCATAATTATTAACCCTCTAGGGCCCTTCGTATCATATTTGATACAGTATTTCCCTATAAGGAAACATTTGGTATTTCCCTATAAGGAAACATTTGGTATTCATTGACTGAGCAGTCAGTACTGCTTTCATTTGAAATTTATAAAATATTTCTCTTAAAAAATTTTTCAGGAAAATATTTCTTTCAAGGCTTGTTTTCATACTGTATCAAATATGATACGAATGGCCCTAGAGGGTTAAGCCACTCTAATGTATAAAAAATGATGTATTTCATACTATGTTTTAGTATTTATTGCCAAGTAAATATTTGTAAATGAAAATAGAATACTTCTTTTGTTAATACTGCACAAGGAAATGTGCATCAAATGAATTTATAAATATTTAATACTTACCTATATTGCAGTTTCATCAATAAAAGAATGAAAAAATTTAGGGTGATTCGGACGAGTTCATCTTTGCTACCTTTGCCTTGTAAAATTTTGCAAAGTAATAATAACAAAAGAACCATTTTTTTCATTTAGAATTATCCACTTGACAATAAATACTAAAAATAGAATGAAATATATTATTTCTTTTAAAAAACTGGGGTAGCCTTATAATTAAGGCCGGTAGTGTACATTGGATAGGCTTTGGTTAGAGATGGAACTTTTCATGCAAATGTTAGAAATTAAATAATGATTTCTTTTAGTATCGCAGACACGAAGTCATTAAATAGATTTATTTTTAATCCGACATCATAATCTTGTCAGGTCGAAACTTTCATATAGATGATGCCAAAATCATCCAGAAATACATATACAGTGTAGAACCTCTCTTTCAGATAGAGTGTTAAAATGGCTTCGAACGTGTACAGTAGGTCTTAACAAGTTCTTGTCGACTTGCGCTACATAATAACACACAAAACACTATATTAAATGAGAGAAATCATGAAACTTGGGAACTTCCAAGAGGAGAAATAACTAAAATGAATAGCACATAGTACTAGAAGGTAGAGTGTATAATGGCATGCTGCGGTTCCATATATCCTCAAATAATTTTTTATGATTAAAGTCATACTTGTAAAGAGCATTGAGAACTACTGAACATTAGAATTCTATTGCAATGCTTAAATGTTTTAAGCAGAAATGTTTTAAAGTAAGTGTTACGGTGAAACACACCTATTCCTCAAATAATGAAGTCTTCCTCCTATATTAATAAGAGTTAACAAGAAGTTCTTGAGAAGTTCTTGGGAAGTTCATAGGAGTTCTTTAGAGTTCTATTGGAGTTCAGTAGAACTACTAGGCAGTTGATATTAGTCGGCCGTTAGCCGAATACTAAGGAGTCAGCTTTCAGAGGAAAATTACCGAGTTCCTAACATTTTGGGAGCTTTAGGATGTGCGTAGTGGTGCAATAGACATCGACTCGGAATGACAAATCGGGGAGCCGAGTTCGAATTTCAGTTGGATTCCTTGCATTCACTTACCTACAAATAGCCTTGGGAAAGGTATTAATCAGTCTCTTCATTCCAGTTATAGGTTAAATGGGTTCTATAGCCTTGGTCGGCAACCAGTCTACTGCAGAAAGCAATGACAACCTACTGCGGGATACATCCTCTGCCCAGTCAGTCATGTCTCTTTCAAGACATGATCGCCAATGCGTGTATCACGGACGGCAGTTAACTGACTGAAAGTCGATTAGCAACCGACACAGCCCGATTATAACTTTCAAGTGCGAAAACTACTCTACAACAAAAAGGTTTTATGAATTTTAACGGACATCAACCTTGGCCAGATATCCCTATCTGCAGCACATAAGCAATTATAATTTATGGAATGGATTGGCCAGCACTACATACAGCCCGTTGTGAATTCTCATCTACTGGTTTCCCTACCAAAACTATAGTTTAAAATCAGCTTTCCTCGGTTGTTTCAGCAAAAGCACACTGAATGACCTGCGTGTATTTCGAATTCAACAAACACCACTTTTCTGGTTTGCTCTCAAACACAATGTTATGTATATGACGATAGATATTCAGAGATTTATACATAGATCTATATTTATATATTGTCTGCGGCATAGTTTGTCAGTCTTCGACAGGAGCTGAAAAGTCAAGATGTCTAATGCGGAATTTTGAAACGCTGAAATTGGATTAATGACGGAACATAATCGTCTTAACCCACATTTGGCCTTGCATTACAATAAGCTAGGCGAAGCTAAGACCTAAAAAGACGGATCAGTAGACGTGTGAGGTCAGAAAAGTAGAGTGCTTTCCAGAAATTAAGTGATGTCAGACTCCATTGCGTAATTAAAAACAGTCAATGCTTACTTCTCGTTATATATATATATATATATATATATATATATATATATATATATATAAACATGTTACGGAAATTAACGAATTTTAACGAAACTTGGTTAAAAACAACCGACAATTTGAAATGAATTGTTTGAACATTATTTTTATCGATACTCATATTTAAGTAGATATTATGTTTTTTAATTAAACAGTATTATATATTTATATCTACTGGCCTGATTATTTACGATAAACTATTATTACAAAAATGTGTGTCATTCGGCAGTAATTAAAAAAGCTAAGTAATTAAATAATCAATATATATATATATATATATATATATATATATATTGATTAGTTAATTACTTAGCTTTTGGTTATAATAAAATTAGACCAGTACACAGTTGTATTAAAAATTATGTTGTACAACTTTTGAATATTCTTCATTTGTAAACGAGTTATTACGCGACCTAGGTTTCTACCATGTGGATCTCCTGAGGCGATTTGCAATAACTGATCTTACCGTTCTTTTTTTTTTTTAAGAACGCTCAAGTAACGGTGATTTTTTGAACGCCCAATTTTTAAAATTAAAAAAAATATGTTTTCATCCATGGTTGTATGAACCTAATAGGTATTTTATAATATGGTTACACTTAGTTATAATTTCTGCTCTTTCATTCAATAACTCATTTTTGTTTGGGAATAACAGAACTTTTCTACCTGGCATATACATATATTGCCACCGTTGTAAGCCTTGGCTGTTTTCACTATACTCCACGTTCTATCTAGGTCTTTTCCTTATTTTAATTTTAATTTCTACCAGAGGCTAGCCAATTCTGTACAATTTTAAAGTTTTTTATTTTAAATGTTGACCTATGATTGCACCATCTGGTCTTAAAAGTATCTTTGGTTGATCCCAAATATGTTTTGTTTTGACTATTTAAGTCATGTACTTTTGCTTTGTAAATTACTTTTTTTTGTATAATAAAGTCCTTGTCGTGAGCCTTTATTTTTGTCCCTGCAGTTACATTCTTTATTTATGATCTTGTTTTGTACAATGGTATTTAAATTTCTGGCGATTTGTTTCTTTATGGAATTTTCTAAATTACCAGTACAGCAGCAACTCAGTTTGGTTGTATTTCTATTTAAAATTTTGTTTAGTTCTGAACTTTTTGGAAAGTGTTTATCGATAAGCTTAAAGAATATTTGTCCTATTTTGGTTTTTACTTACAAGTTAATTGGTGGATTGAACTAGGTAATGTTTTGTTTTCTATCATTTTTGGTCTATTTGGTTGGAAATTGTATTCTAAAATGTTTTTATGGCCACATTTTTTTAGTGCATTTTCATAGTTTATTTTCTTTTCATCAAATACTGTTTTGTTTGACGAATTTTTTGATAGTCTGTGTTCTATTCCTTTGTGAATGTGCTTGATTATGATTTTGGGTTGGTTAGCTTTTGTGTTTATGTATTTAGCTTTGTGTTTGCTTTTATGTATGGTGAGACGTTGCCGGTTTGTAAATTTAGTTCCACATCTAAATATTGAACTAATTTTCTATTTGTTTCTATTATTATTTCAAAATGTAGTTGTTTGTATCATTTGAAAAGATTTTTCTTTATCTTAGTTGATTATATATATATACGTATTTTTTTAAATATTATTTTCCATGGATACTCGTATTTCGTAAATTTCCATTTATTTTCGTAACATTGTTTTCAGTTGTGTTCGTTTGCATTAAGATAGAATCCCGAACGTTATTTTTAATAATTACTCATATTTAAATAGATTTTTTATAATAAAACCATCATTAGATCAAGATTTCTTCGGCTCCCAACTATATATATATATATATATATATATATGTACAGAGAGAGAGAGAGAGAGAGAGAGAGAGAGAGAGAGAGAGCTCAGAGGTAGAATCTCCGACTTATTCCAATTCGATCGGGTTTCAATCCTGGGTTGAAAAGGAATCGGAGTCTAACCTTACTGATGTGGCTGTGACACAGTGAAACAGATATGACTATATATATATATATATATATATATACTGAACTTCAAGTGTTTAAGTGCAATGACATTGTATTATTTTATCTCCTTGATGTGTCTTGGGTATGACGGTAAACTGCATCCGCAGCAAGGCCTCTGATTGGAGAGTTGTGAGGAGCATGAAACCACCTCTTATTTGCTGTTGTTCCTAGGCCCACCCTGACCCGCAGTGGTAGCAGCTGCTATGGGCAAATGGCAAACTTCCAAACTGGGGTCAAAACACTATGAAATTTTAAAAATAGACTTTTATAGAAATATATACAGAAAAATAGAGTTTTATAGAAATGTATGCATTACTGAAGGAGAAATATTACCACCAATATAATTTTGAAGAAAAAATTCATGACCGTTAAACATTTTTGAAGAAAAAAATTATTCTCAACAAAATATGTTTAAATACAAAACTAGAAGACATTTGCAGTTTTCTAAATTAAAAAAAAAAAAAAAATTAATTAAACTCTGAATAAATTGACTTTTAACCGAACATAAAAACCCTTAAAACCGTACCTTTTTGGCATTAAATAACCCACAGAGGTGTTGATATGCCATTAAACCAAACTCAAACTCTACCTCCTTAATGTCTATATTCTTCATTTTTTTCTCCTTTCATCTACCCACTTGTGCACCAGGGCGTTATATTTGTCTCTTATCCTTTCTGCAACCCCATCTGTATCTTGTCCCTCTTGTTTTTATCTTTCAAGTTATGTAATCCCCATATTTGCAGGGACTAATCAGGCGGATGACGGAACGGGGGTTGCCAGGAGCAACAGGAGCAAACATACTAAGAGCCACCAGGGATAGGGAGACGTGGAGAATCATGATCGTCTACGTCCTGAAGAGACAGGGCACATAGAAGAAGAAGAAGAAGAAGAAGAAGAAGAAGAAGAATGTCAATACTAGATTCAAGCAGCTACAAAAATTTAAAAACATGGGAAGTGTTATAACAGAAGAGGGAAAGTGCAACACAGAGATCCGAAGGCGAATTGGCATGGCGAAGGAAGCATTCCAGAAGTTGAGTAAAGTATTAAGGAACATGTCAATTTCGCTAGAAACAAGGAAGAGAGTACTGGATTGCTACGTGATGTCAGTTCTTCAATACGGCTGTGAATGCTGGACAATATCATCGAAAATGAGGACAAAACTGGAAGCGGCCGAAATGTGGTTCTACAGAAGGATGCTACGGATATCGTGGACTGAGCATACAAGCAACGACGAAGTGTTAGAAAGAATGGCAACAAAAAGGAAATTGATGCTGAGCATCAGGAAGAGACAACTGAAGTTCCAGGGACATGCAATGAGGAAGGAGAGCCTGGAGAACCTGATACTGACTGGACAGATAGAAGGAAGGAGAGACAGAGGAAGGCAGCGGATAACATATTTGCAGGGACTAATCAGGCGGATGACGGAACGGGGGTTGCCAGGAGCAACAGGAGCAAACATACTAAGAGCCACAAGGGATAGGGAGACGTGGAGATCCATGAAGGGACAGGGCACATAGAAGAAGAAGCCTCTGTGCGTTATTTAATGACTTACTTATTTCTATTTACTTAATTACTAATACTTACTTCGTACATATGTTCTTGTTATACTAATACACTGTTTTGAACCTATCTTCTGTTTTCCGTGTCTTACTTCCGGTCAAACGTGTCACTACAACTTTACGGTGAAGTTTCGCCACAACAAATTGGCGACAAAGATTTGCGTTAAGATTTGTCAAAGCAAATTATCGACGAAGATCCATAACAAGTTTCTCAGTCAGTTAAATGCCATACGTGATACACGCATGGGCGATCATGTCTCGAAAAAGACATGACTGATTGGGAAGAACGTTACGCCGCAGTAGGTTGCCAATCCTTTCTGCGGTAGACTGGTTGGTAGCCACGGCTATAGAACCCAATCTGTCCTATTATTTAACCCATAACTGGAGGGAAGAGACGGATTAATACCTTTCCGAAGGGTATTTGCGCGTAAGTAAATGCAGGGATTTACTTATCAGGCGGATGACGGAACGGGGGTTGCCAGGAGCAACAGGAGCAAACATACTAAGAGCCACAAGGGATAGGGAGACGTGGAGACAGGGCACATAGAAGAAGAAGAATCCTCTGAGCATCTGTGGCAGTGTTGGCAAGACCGCTATATGAGCTGTGATACAGTGAAACAGGCTTGTATGTGGATGACTAATATATTATGCTTTCATTACTATTTTAGTTCTCTAGAGAAGGAAATTTTGAAAACAGTTTCCACTTCTGCTGTAAGCGTGATTCTTCAGAAATGAATTGAGTTCTTTCGGTGACTGGCGTGTGTATTCACTGCTTATATACAACAAATTAAAATTAAATTTACGATTTGGATCTACGGCTTAGAGAGTAGCGACTCCGACTGTCACCAAATCGGTCGGGTTTCGATCCCGACCAGAACCAAGTGGGTGTGTTTAACCACAATGATGAGCTGTGATACAGCGAAACAGACTTGTATGTGGATGTATATAGTCTGTTTCGCTGCATCACAGCTCATCAGAACGTTTGCTTTTTACCCAGTATTGAAACACGACTGAATTGGCGATTCTACCTCTCAGCTATGGACTTTCGGTAGAAGGAAGTAGACTTTTGGCGTGTTATATATCCTGTATACACACGCCATATTTAGAGTGTTCTAATTCATTACTGAATGAACGATGCGTAGATGCTAGAGTAGCTACTGTTTTTTTCAAAATCTACCATTTTTCCAGAGTTCTCAATCAGGGTGTGAGAGCGTAAATAGTCATCCGCAGACATATCTGTTTCGCTGTATCACAGCTCATCAGTACGATAGATATCCGATTGCCTGATTAGACATTGTTTTATGTTGAAACAAAATGTACACTTTTGTAGTAAACTGTAATTTGTACATGTTCTAAACTATAATATATATATATATATATATATATATATATATATATATATAGTATCACAGGGGTTTGTAATTCGATGAGAACTCAATGTTAGAATTTAACAGAGTATTAACAGGTTTAACAGAGTATTAAAAATATGTCCCCTAAATGTACTGTTATGTATTTGAGAATACTCAACTAAAAGTTCAGTTCAAGGTCATCTTACTACCCGGGATAGAAACAAAGCCTCCCTTAATAACTAACAATGTATATCTACCCACCTCGCCTATGAGTTTTTTTCTACCCTGTCTTCCCATGATTCTTTTCGTCTGGATAAATCTAACCTTTTCTTTTTGTGAAAAATTTTGATCTGAAGAGCGGTCTGTAGAAGCTTCGCGAAATAAGTTATTACTAATAGATTTATAAAGGCATCCAATTTATTGACATTATATGTATATTGTTACGTGATGCTAGTTTGTTTAGATGGAAACAAACATGTCGCTTCGAATATTTATCCTGCAGCAATTATGGCAGACTTAATGTGAGTCCAAGTAAAAAATTAACAATACAAAACAAACGACAACTAATTGCATGTATTGACAATTAGAAATTACATGAATATACAATTACGATAAAAGAAGAAAAAACATTTAAACTAGTTACATAGAAAAATATTCCAACTTGATTATTAAGAAAATATGCGTTTTTGTGCGTGTGAAGTTTATAGACGCATGTGTATAGGTGAATGCGTTTTTGTGCGTGTGAAGTTTATAGACGCATGTGTATAGGTGAATGTCCGAGAAACATATGTCTCAGACAGACATATATGTAGATTAAGCATCCAAGAAGTATACGTACCGGAAAGAGACGTGTGTATATGTTAGTGTTAGAATACATTTACCTGTCCAATTGACACGTGTGTGAGAGAGAGTTCAACAGTCAAAAAAAATAAAAATAAAAAAAAGAGAGAGAGAGACAGAAATACGCACGCCTAGATTGAGATGCTCAGTAGCCTAGACATATTTGGGAAAGACATTAGGATAAGTAAGAATAGCTACTGGCATCAAACTGCCTGCATGCGGACAGGTAACGAATTCTGCAGATTTACAAACATATAAAGTAACGTAAGACAAGGATGTATCTTTTCACCGGATCTATTTAACTTGTACAGCGAGAATATTTTGAGGACCCTAGATGTTATGCCAGGATTTGTCATCGGAGGCCACAATTTGCTCAAAATAAGTTACGCAGATAATACAGTGATGATAGCAGACACAAAAAAGGAAACTACAAGAATTCCTAAAGAAGGTGGCTGAAGAGAGTGACAAAAATGGACTATAAATAAATTGCAAGAAAACCGATCATCAGCAAAGAAGAGCAACCCAAAATGCCAAATACAGGTGGGGGATATTAAAATCAAACATTTAAATATGTGGGAAGTGTTCTAACAGAAGACGGATAGTGCAACACAGAATTCCGAAGTCGAATCGGCATGCTGAAGGACCCGTTCCAGAAGCTAAGTAAAGTATTAAGAGACAGGAAACTTTCACTAAAAACAAAGAGGAGAGTATTATATTCCTATGTGATGTGAGTTTTTCAATATGGCAGTGAATGTTGGACAATATCAACGAAGATGAAGAAAAAACTTGAAGCAGAGGAAATGTGGCTCTACAGAAGGATTCTGCGTATCATAGACCGAGCATGTGAGCAATGATGTGTTGGAAAGAATGGAAACGAAAAGGAAATTAATATTGAGCAGCAGGAAGAGACAACTGAAGTTCATGCAACATGCAATGAGGAAGAAGGGCTTGGAGAACCATGATACTAACAGGCCAGATAGAAGGAAAAAGAAACAGAGGAAAGCAACGGATAACTTATTTGAAGAGCCTGAGCAGGTGGATGACAGAACCGGGGCTGCGAGATATCACAGGAGAAAGCGGGTATAGGAAGACGTGGAAGGCCATGATTGCCTACGTCTTGAAATGAGAATGCATATAGAAAAAGAAGTGGCCGCTTTCCAACTGTATGTATTACATCTGAAAGGCTGTGTACCACATCTAAGCTACGTTTAGAACATCACCATCTGAATAGTGGTGCATAGGAAACGTGAAAAACGCGATAAATGTACGTTTTTTACAGGCTTAAGTAGGTGCGCGTTGAGGTGCGTTGTGGTGTCGTGGCTATCGGCTTTGAACAAGAACTCGGGGAGCTGAGTTCGAATTCCAGTTGAATTTCTTCCATTCACTTACGCGCAAATATCCTTGGGAAAGGTATTAATCCGTTTCTTCCCTCCAGTTATGGGTTAAATAATAGGACAGATTGGGTTCTGTAGCCTTGGCTGGCAACCAGTGTACCGAGAAAAGCAATGGCAAATTACTGCGAGATAATCTTCAGCTCGGTCATTCATGTCTTTTTTGAGACATTATCGCCCACGTATGGCATTAAACTGACTGAAGGAGCATCGACTAACGTCAGTTTTTTTGAAAAAGTCAAACGAAATAATCCAATATATATATATATATATATATATATATATATATATATATACATATGAGATTATTCCGTTTGACTTTTTCAAATATATATTGTCATCATAAATATGTTTTGCATATATATATATATAAAAATATATATATATATATATATATATATATATATATATATATTAGTCATCCACATATAAGCCTGTTTTGCAGCGCATTAGTGTTGCTTGACACATCCACATCTGTCCAGGATCGAAAGTGGACTGAGTTGGTATTAGTTGGAGTCGCTACCCACTAAGCCATAGGCACATGGAATCAGAGATGGGAAGTTTTAACGTGTGGTATATAAGCAGTGTATACACACGCCAAATATACATATATATATATATATATATATAATTAATAACCAGTTTAATTAGACCAATAAGCGCTTGAATCAAAAAGTGCTCAATACATATTTAATATAAAGTTTCAAATATTCTAATTTGAAAGGTCAGCCAATTACGCTAAGTTGGTTTCAGACTTTCGGTGTTTTCCGGCGTTTTTTATCAACTTTTAATATAAAATGCCTGAAGATATGTTTGAAGCCAGGCAGCGTATTTAGTTGACCTTTCAAATTATAATATACATATAATCATAAAAAAAGATTTAAACTGGAAAACTTCAAATATTGTGCAAAACTGTCTAGCCACGTGTAGATATAAAAATTGAAATATGAAAAAAAACCCTAATTTAATTAGAGTATAGTGAAAATAGTAAAATCATGCAACGGTGACAACATATGCAGATTATACCAGGAGGAAAAATTAGCTATTATGTTCTTTCCAGAAAGAAAAAAAAATTCAATGAAAGATAAGAAATTATGTCGAAATGTAATCATACTCATAAATGATTACTAGAATCGAACAAACGTGGATGAAAGGGTTCGAAGATCCTTAAATAGCTCCTCCCTAATTTTGAAAATTTTTCAGTTGTTTAAAAATTCCAATCGCTCGTTCTAAAAAAATCCGACTTCGTGTCTTTGAAAAAGAGTAAAATCAATTATTGTAAATCGCATGAAGGTACGGAAAGATTACAACCTAGGTTACGTAAACAACTTTTTTTTTTTAAATTTAATCATCTCACCCCAAGCAAGGCATTCCACTGCCAGTATTGCCCATGGGGATACATAGGGGAAGGTAAAGAGAAGGAGTGGATAGACATAGGGAATGTCAGGAGAAAGTTGACAGATGAGTAAGGATAGCGAGGATGAGGGTCGGGCAGATGGGAAGAGTGCTTGATAGAATGGGAGCAGGTTAGTGTGTTAGGAGGTGTGTATTGACCTTACATTTAAACTCCTGGAGATTGTAGCCGTCGGGGAAGCAATCGTTTGGAAGAGAATTCCACAGTCGGGAAGTGCGAGAAAAGAAACTGTTGGAGTAGAAGTTACGGCTGCACTTCATCGGTCTCACTGCAAAAGGGTGGGATCTAGCTGCCAATCTAGTATCTCGTGCAAATTCGTATTTAGGGGGCACCAAATGAAAAATATTCAAAGATTATTGAATATAATTATACTGTACACACTTTCTAATACAACTTTGTAGTGGTCTAATTTAATTATGATAAAAAACTATCGAACTAACTAACTAAATAACTAACTAACTATATATATATATATATATTATTATTATTATTATTATTATAAATTATACTTTAGAACATGTACATAATTTGTCTATATATAATCGCGACGAAGGCACGCTCGTTTCGGCATTGGGGGCCCAATGACTCTTCAGGCGATGTGGCTTGCCTTCGTCGCGATTATATACAGAGAAATTATGTCAGTCAGTTAGTTAAGTGCCATACGTGATACACGCTTGGGCGATCATGTCTCGAAAGAGACTTGACTGACTGGGCAGAAGATTATCCCGCAGTAGGTTGCCATTGCTTTCTGCGGTAGACTGGTTGCCGACCAAGGCTACAGAACCCAATCTGTCCTGTTATTTAATCCATAACTGGAAGGAATAGACGGATTAATACCTTTCCCAAGGGTATTTGCGCGTAAGTGAATGCAATGATGTAATTATGTACATGTTCTAAAATATAATTTATAATAAATATTCACAGCTCTATTTAGTATATTATATATCGAGCACTGTTTTAAATTAATGTTTTGGACGTTAAAAGAATTCTTCGTTCTGTATTCATTCGGATATATATATATATATATATATATATATATATATATATATAATAAAATAGTACTCTTGTTACTTGATAAGGTAATTCTAGGCAGTAATTAAATCTGATGAGAACTTAATGTTAGAATTTAATAGAGTATTATAATGAAAATAAGTCGGATGTTTTTATAAATCCATTGGTAATAGTTTATTCCGCTCGTCAGACCAAAATTAATACAACAATTAATGGGTTAAATTTATCCAGACAAAAAGAAACATGGGAAAAAATTAGTGTAGGTACCACCGCGAAATGTTCAAACATTTACCACGAAAAAAATAATAAAAATGGACCAAGAATGTAACTTAACTGAGGTGGAAAAGTGACTGAATCCTAGGCGCCGGAGCCAGGTCAGTGATATTGCTGAACAATTCACTCGAATCGAGTGTCTGGTCTGGGTTTCAGCCGTACAGAGACACTAACGGCTTGATTAGAAATCGTTAAGCTTAAGTCACTCTTCATTCATTATTAAGACAATCAATACAGTTGATCGAAATTTCACATTGATTTCTATCATTATTGAATAGTTTCGATGGTGAAATATCTTATTTCGAGACACTGAACAGCTGGAAAACCTGATTTGAATTCCGATTGTGACTCCGAATATCATTTCCCTATTAAGAGAGAAGCGATCCATTCTTTGAGTTACACTAGCGGCGATAATCATTAGGCCACCCCAATGTTAAAAAAAAAAATAATGTATTTCACACTATTTTTTAGTATTTATTGCCAAGTGAATAATTGTAAATGAAAATAGAATGGTACTTATATTGCACAATAACATGTGCATCAAATGATTTTATAAATAATTAATAATTACCCATATTGCAGTTTCATCAACAAAAATATGAAGAAAATTTTTGGTGATTCTTACGAGTTCATCTTTGCTTCTTACCTTGTAAAATTTTGCAAAGTAATAATAAAAAAAGGACCATTCTATTTTCATTTAACAATAAATACTAAAAATATTATGAAATGCATTATTTCTTTTATAAAAACTGGTGGTCCGTAATTGTTATGACCGGTAGAGTATATTGTATCACCAAACATAATGTACATGATAATTGGTCTACCTTAAGTTCTATGCTAACAGTTTCTTCAGAAAGACATGGAGAGACATCCTTCTTCAGGAAGATTCTGGCTAACGGGATTTTCAGAATATTGCTTCTTTGTCTACATAATAGGAGCGAAAGAATTGCTCTATATTTTGTTAGTTCTTACAAACAAAACATTTATTATTTTTCATTTGTTGATGTTTATATAGACTTCTTTAAAAATGTCAGTCAATTAAGTACCATAAGTGATGCATATTTTAGTCGATCATGTCTCGAAAGAGACATGATTGATTGGGCAGAAGATTATCCCACAGTAGGTTGCCATGACTTTCTGCGGAAGACTGGTTGTCAAACAAATCTATAGAACCTAATCTGTTCTGCTATTCAACCTATAGCTGTAAGAAGAAAAGGTGGATTATATTATTATATTAATAAGCAGTAATTAGTGGGGGATCATTGTACTACTTCATGACAACAGAAAGCCGATCCCCCACTTTATTCCCAGTAGAAGCTTAAATTATGCTTCCATCTGTTCCATTCTCAGTTAAGTGCTGCATGTGATATACGCTTTGGGCGATCATGTCCTAAATGAGACATGATTTGCTGGACAGAAGATTATCCCTCAGTAGGTTGCCATTGCTTTCTACGGAAGACTGGTTGTCAGTCAAGGCTATAGAACCCAAACTGTCCTATTATTTTACCCATAACTGGAGAGAAGAGACGAGTCGGATAAATACATTTCCAAATGGTATTTGTGCGTAAGTGAATGTAAGGAATTCAACTGGAATTCGAACTCGGTTCCCTGATCTGTCGTTCCGGGTCGATATCCACTGCACCACAACGCAAATCATAAAAAAACGCTTACATAATAACTAGTTAGTAATGTCACAGTTTGCGTGTCTTAAAAACTATTTTAATTTGTCACAATGTTTCTTCGTCCATGTGCTCTTTCCACTTTTCCCTATCCCTGGTGACTCCACGCAATCCTCGTTCCGTCATCCTTCTGATCAGGTCCTTTAAATATCTTATCCGTTGCTTTCCTCTGTTTCTCTTACCCTCTATCTGGCCTGTTAGTATCAGATTCTCCAAGCCTTCCTTCCTCATTGCGTGTCACAGGAACTTCAGTTGTCTCTTCCTGATGGTCAGTGATAATTTCCTTTTTGTTTCCATCATTTCCAAGACCTTATCACTGCTCAAATATTAACGCCGAAAATATACTGTTTAATACAAGAAACGACGCTTCCACTTAAATACGGTTTTCACTAAAAAGAACGATTGAGTAATAAATTCTGTTGAATTAATAATTAATAATCTATCACATAAGAGACAGATTTATACAGGGTGCCCCAGAAGTCGCGCACCATCCAGATTTTTATAAAAATACAGTACTGTGCAAAAGTATTAGGACAAGAACTATTTTAACTTTTATGAGGCATATTAAAAGAAAATAAAAAATTTAAAGTAATTTTATTTGATTTACCCAGTAAATGCTTTAAAAAAATGTAGTTGTTACAAAATAAATTTAATATTTAATATTATAGCCTTTTTAGAATAATAAACTTTTGCATTGCTCACTGCCTTCATTTTATCAGGCATTGGCATCACAAGCGTCTTCGATGTATCTAATGGTTATTTTAGCTTCTTTTTGTGTGTATACAGTACTGTGCAAAAGTATTAAGACAATAATTTTTTATCTTTTATGAGGCATATTGAGAGAAAATAAACAAATTTAATTCAAGTAATTTTATTTGATTTACTCAACGAATGCTTTAACAAGAAAAATACTTGTTACAAAATAAATTTAATATTTAATAGACTTTTGCATTGATCACAGCCTTCATTCTGTCAGACATTGAAATCACAAGCTTCTTCAATGTATCTAATGGTATCTCTTGCAAGATAAAATCGTCACTGATGGTGGATGTTTTTGTGTTACCGTCCGTATAACCTCTTTGAAGATGGCTCATGTGATCCGAAAGCTTAGAAACAACTTAAAAAAAAAATTATCCAAATGTGGGAGAATTTTTGTCTTTATTTTCAACTGAAATTAAAGCCAAAATAATAATTAAACATCGAAGCTACTATCAATTAATCATCATAGACAATCGCACCTACCTCCTATTAGCATGGACCAGGCTTGCCTCCCAGAGAGTAAAACACTACGCCTCCTTGGTCTCACACTCTCAGCAGACCTCAAGTGGAATGACTATATCGAATCCATTGCTAAATCCGCTGCTATGAAAGTCGGTTCTCTGTGCAGGGCCCGGAGGTTTTTTCCGTCTGAATCTATCCTGCACATTTATAAATCTACCATCCGCCCGTGCATTGAATACTGTTGCCATATCTGGTCGGGTGCCCCTGCTATTCTCCTCGTGGTTCTTGACAAGGTACAGCGGAGGGTCTGTAATGTGATCGATACCGACTTAGCAGACCGCCTGCAGTCTCTCTCTCTCACCGGCGCGACGTGGCTTCCCTGTGTCTCTTCTATAAATACTTTCACGGCTTCTGCTCCGATAAACTTAGATCACTGGTGCCCCCCTAGGTTCGAATTTGCACGAGATACTAGATTAGGAACTAGATCCCACACTTTTACAGTGAAACCGATAAAATGCAACCGCAACTTCTACTCCAACAGTTTCTTTTCGCGCACTTCCCTTCCAAACGATTGCTTCCCCGACGGCTACAATCTCCAGGAGTTTAAATGTAAGGTCATTAGACACTTCCTAACACACTAACTTCCATTCTTTCAAACACTCTTTCCACCCACCCCACTATCTATCACCCCGCTTCTGACATTTCCTATATCTAACCACTCTTCCTATTTACCTCTCCCTATGTTTGCCCCAAGCGCTATCGTGGCAGTGGAATGCCTTGCTTAGAGCGAAATGATTAAAAAAAAATAGACATTCATTGTCTTTTATATTTAACAGTATATCTTTAGAAAATTATTTGCTGCCTCGATACACTATATATATATATATATATATAAAGAGAGAGAGAGAGAGAGATAGATAGCTGGGAGGGGGCGAATCCATAGCTAAATCCGCTGCTAAGAAAGTCGGTTCTCTGTGCAGGGCCAGGAAGTTTTGCCCGTCTGAACAATCCTGCATATATATAAATCTACCATCCGCCCGTGTATTGAATACTGCTACCATATCTAATCGGGTACACCTGCTATCCACCTAGGTGACCTTGACAAAATCTGTAATGTGATCCATTCCGATTCTGCAACTCAGATACAGTCACTTTCTCACCGGTGCAATGTAGCTTCCCTGTGTCGCTTCTGCAAATATTTTCACTACTTTTGCTCCGATGAGCATCGCTCACTTGTGTTATATATGAATTTACTTGAGCCACAAGATGAGCAACTACGTCCCACCCTTTTACTGTGAAACCAATAAAATGTAAACGCAAATTCTATTCCAGTAGCTTCTTTTCTCGCATTTCCAGCCTGTGGAATTCCCTTCCGTTTACTTGCTTCCCTGACAGCTACAATCTCCAAGGAATGACATGTAAATAGTCATCTTCTCGCTCACCAACCTGCATCCTATGTCTGATGCTCCTTTCTCCGTCCATTCTACTCTCATCAGTATTCTCATCCTTCTCTTACCCACTTCCTGACACCCCCTATAACCTGTCACACTTTCTCATAAATTTTCTAACCCCCTGCAAAACAGTGGGCATAAAATGCCTTGCTTGGGGCGATATGATAATATATATATATATATATATATATATATATATATACTATATTATATTTTAGAATATGTAAACATTTTTTATATATATATATGCACTACAAATTGTACATTTCTTTCGATATTGAACTTCCAATGTCTCATCAGGTGGTGTGGAAAGGAATGGAAGACCTCTTTTCTTATATTTGGGAGTTGTGTGTGGGATGTTGGCGGGGGTTAGCGACAAGAAAATAAGGGGGTGTAAACGGTGGGAAAGGATGGGATGGGACCTATCTTTAATGTTTACTTGTACAATTACAGAATATTTTGTATTTAAGTACATTTTTATAATTAATCTAATTTTGTATATCTAACCTTAATTTTGAATTTAGTAAAGTACTTTTTTCTATAAAACTTTAAATTAGATTTGATTATAGTTTGTGGTGTGTAATAGGTAAAATTTGATATAATAGTGTTGTTAGTACTATAAAAGTTTATCGTCTCTAGAGGGGGTCCTCGTTTTGGCTTGTGCAGTATTTTTCAACATGATTGTAAGGTTAGGTCTTTAATGTGTTTGCAGTTTACTGTGATTTCATGCATCTGGTTTAAAAGCTTGTCGCTATTTATGTATTTAATGATTTTAATTTTTTTTCTTGAAGACAAAGGAAACATGGTTCCTTTATTGATTTAGCCGTTCTTGATTGTTTGTGGATTTTCGATTTAACTTTAGGTGTTTATTTTCGTTTTTAATTTCCAAAAGTGTTTGGAAAGAGACGTCTTATTTCGTTTTTTTTTTTTTTTTTTTTTTTTTTTATTGAAGGATAAGAGGAGATTGTAAAAGCGCCTTTTAATTACGTTCATGGTGTTTTCGATATACATTTTTTCATCTTTGGGATTCTCCATGGATGAAATCAAACACATATATATATTAGGGATTTCATTAAACATTTATTAGGAAAGGGGCATTGGTTTGGGTTTCTACAGTTACAAAGTTTGTTATGTGGCAGACTGGTCCTAGTTTTGGCTTGTGCAGTATTTTTCAGCATGATTGTAAGGTTAGGTCTTTAATGTGTTTGCAGTTTACTGTGATTTCATGCATCTGGTTTAAAAGCTTGTCGCTATTTATGTATTTAATGATTTTAATTTTTTTTCTTGAAGACAAAGGAAACATGGTTCCGTTATTGATTTAGCCGTTCTTGCTTGTTTGAGGATTTTCGATTTTACTTTAGGTGTTTTATTTTCGTTTTTTTTTTAGTTATTTTTGTTGTGTGTTTTTATTATTTTACTGTTATGTAATTTAATTATTTTTTCTAGATTGTAGCAGGAGCTATAGCATAATTTTATTGTATTGTTATTGAATATTTTGCTTAGAGGGTTATTTTGGGGAAAATGCTTCTCTATTAATTTAAGAAATTTATGTCCCAGTTTAAAATTAACTGATTAAAAGGAGGGTTATACCATATGATTTTCTTGTTTCTAATTTTTCTTTTTGAGCACTTCCGACAAAGTTAATTTTGGATGATTGATATCCGCTGTCTTTGAGAATTTTATCGTAAATTACTTTGTGTTTATTAAATATTTCTTTATTTGAGGTGTGTGTGTTAATACGGCGTTCGACTGATGATGGAATATGCTTGATAATGGATGGTGGGTGATTAGAACTGGGCTTTATATAGATTGGGTTAGCATTATTTTTTATATAAGGTTGGAAAGTGTTCGATACTAAGTCTAATGTTATGCCTAAAAAGAAAAGAGGTCTTCCACTCCTTTCCACACCACCTGATGAGACATTGGAAGTCCAATGTCGAAACAAAATGTACAGTTTGTTGTGGATATATATAAAGAATTGTACATGTTCTAAAATTTAATTTATAATAAATATACACAGCTTTATATTATATATCGAGCAATGTTTGAAATTAATATTTTAGACGTTGTAACTTTTTCTTCGTTCCTTATTCAGTCGGAAATATATATATATATATATATATATATATACTAGCAGTATAGCCCGGCGTTGCTCGGGTGTAATGAAAGCTTTAAAACTAATCCATGGTCCTGGAGATCAGACTCTTTAGACGTTGGCACGAAAAACTAAAAAGCAATAGTTGTTTCCAGTTAAAGCGAAACCGTAGACTGAAAGAAAAATGAATGGATGTAAGTCAAATTTTGATTTCCTGGTATCGATATCAAATAAGATTTTTTCGTCGTAAACTGAATTTTGAAGGCTAAATAATTCCTCTGAGTAAATGGTATCATGGCTGAGACTAAGAACTACAATTATATCTACTTAGAGCCAAACCCGAAGCAAAAACTAAAATAAAAGGGCTGAAAAAATTACAGATATACAGGCAGATAAACATACACACACACACACACACAAACACAAAAGCACAAACATCTTGCCTTTTATATATATATATATATATATATATATATATATATATAATCTATTTTCTGCACTATTGTAAGAACTGCAACCTTGAAACTTTCTGAATATCGTTTCTTATGCCTTTTTCTATGAGTATCAAATTTGATTAAAATCGGACCACTCCTTCTATAACCAGATTTTTTCGATTATCGATTTTAGATATTTATCGGATGTACCTTGACACAAAAAACACCCGCAGACGCTTAGAGTACAACTGTGTAAATTTTCAAGAAAATCTGTTCAGCCGTTTCAGAGTCTATAGGTAACAAATACACACACACAGACACACACTCACAGACACACAGACAAAGATTCATTTATAAATAAGTTTAGATAGATAGATAGATATTGTTTTTCATTTTTTTATTTTTTGTTGTCTGCTGGATTTTTGTTGGAGTCGATGCAAACAGGAAGCGGATAATTCTTTCCTTTATCGTTTATTTATATATTTATTTATGTTTTTTTTCTTGGACAATTTTATCAAAAACCAAACGATATCCAAGTGAGGCAAAGATTGTTTTGACCAAATTCAATGAAGCTTTTCTCATTTCGTCTCGTATATTTCGATGTTTTGATACGACGCAACTGAACTCTGTAGTGCTGCCCACAATATATCCTCTCCATTATAAGAAAAAAAAAAAAATATATATATATATATATATATATATATATATATATACAGTACTGTGTAAAAGTATTAGGACAAGAACTATTTTATCTTTTATGAGGCATATTGACAGAAAATAAACAATTTAATTAAAGTAATTTTATTTGATTTACCCAACAAATGCTTTAACAAGAAAAAATACTTGTTACAAAGTAAATTTAATATTTAGTATAGTAGCCTTTTGCTTTGATCACAGCCTTCATTCTATCAGGCATTGATATCATAAGCTTCTTCAATGTATCTAATGGTATCTCCTGTCAAGCAGCTTGTATTTGTTCCCAAAGTGTGTCTCACGAAGTAACATTAGAAATTATCATTTTTTTAATCTAAAATATGTGATAGATGTTCAATATGATTGAGATCAGGGCTTTCTGGGGGCCAATTCAAATTCCAAAGTCTTCCTTCCTCTTTTTTTTTAGTTAAATAATTCTTACAAAGGTTTGGCATGTCACCCTGTATTTGAATTTCGGTGAGGTTTTTAAGAAAATCATCCCTGTCCTAACACTTTTGCACACTACCTGTAGTGTGCAAAAGTGTTAGGACAGGTGTTGTTTTAAAACATTATTTTGATGTCGCATAAAAGATAAAAAAATGTTCTTGTCATAATATTTTTGCACAGGACTGTATATATCTACATCTATCTATCTATCTATCTATCTATATATATATATATATATAATTTTTGTGCAAATATTTTTGTCACTTTAACTGAACAGATTCTTCGAAATTTCGTGAGGACACCGTTATTATGTTCTCAATCGTCAGGGCTGGTTTTGTGCTTCTCAACCTTGTATATACTCCGATATCAAGCCTTTTACGAAAACAAACCTGCTTTCCGAAATACATTTTATCAATAACACTACAAAAAAGCAACAATTTTGGCGCTAAAATTTATCACGACTCAACACCACACACACACACACACACACACACACACACACACACACACACACACACACACATATATATATATATATATATATATATATATATATATATTCGATAGATAACAAAACAACAATAGAAATCAACAATAATATTTATTCTGTATTAGAATGCTCGTAAACTTAATAGTAGCATGGTGAAAAAATATGTTAAAAATCGGTATTTCGGATAATCCTGTGTTCTTTTTCAACGAGAATTAAAATCAAGTCTTATGTTTAGGGATTTATGTTATTGAAAATATCTAGTAGTTTTTAGTTGTTTGTTTGCCACAATTAACGTTATCGAATGTTTGTAGATTGCGTTTAGTGCAAAGATTGTTTTGGACAAATTCAATGAAGCTTGACCCATCATTGAATTCTTTGATACGACACAAAATAACTTTTATCTTAACTCTGCCCAGAATATATATATATATATATATATATATATATATATATATATATATATATAATTTAAAATACATATATTTTGGCAGCATCTTTTCTTTTATACAAGTTGTGTGAAACGATAGAGACAACCTACTCTTATATAATTTCTTTTCAATTTTTACATATTTTCTGATTAAGCGTTTTATTTCCGAATTATGTTTGTTTAGACTAAACTAATTGGAGTAGATAGACTAATCTATCGCCCGGTTCACACTCCACCCGCGTCTATTGAACAGGTTAAGAGGCTCATCACTTGTTCCCTGTTTAGGGTGTGGTTTCCGGCGTTCTCTTTTCCAATCTTTTCACTATCACGTAGCCCCCTGCACATTAGTGGCATTGCCGCCTTGCTCGGGGTGATACGATTAAAAATAAATAAATAAATAAAAATTGTCCAAAAGTTGTCCTAGTACTTGCGAATGTTCATCACCAGGGACTATAATAAAGTTTAAAAATTAAATATTGCCTTGTGTGCATGTTTCTTACATTATTACTGCCTTTGAATTAAAACATTCTTCATAACGATTATTTTCTTTTAAAATGTGGTAAGACTTTTTCTGCTAAAAGGCAATATTTAATTTTTAAACTGTAATATAATCACTGATGATGAACGATGACGTTCACATCATGAAATTTATTTTGTAACAAGTATTTTTCTTGTTAAAGCATTTGTTGAGAAAATCAAATAAAATTACTTTAATTAAATAGTTTATTTTCTGTCAAGATGCCCCATAAAAGATAAAACGGTTTTTGTCTTAATACTTTTGCATAGCACTGTATATATATATATATATATATACATTAGTCATCCACCTAACAGCTCGCTTTACTGTATGATAACTCACTAGCTTCTGGCCGGGATCGAAACTCGACCGATTTGGTATCGGTCGGAGTCGCTATGCCCTAAGCCATAGTGAATCAGCATACTTTAATCTAATTTAACCATTTGTATACAAGCAGTGTATCATATATATATATATATATATATATATATATATATATATATATATATATATATATATATATATATATATATATATACATATATATATATATATATATATATATATATATATATAAGAAAAATTAAGACAGGCGCGTTATTTCATTGTAATTTGGAAGTATAGGCCTATTTCAGGCGAGCCATCTTCAGTTTTCGTCTGTATTCAACAAAGGATTCTACATGAATTCTTTTACATGAAAATTCATGTAGAATTGTTCGTTGAATAAAGACGGAAGCTGAAGATGGCTTGCCTGAAATAGACCCATACTTCCGAATTACGATGAAATAACGCGTCTGTTTAATTTTTCTTATATTTGCTCTATATATATTTATATGCATATATGTTTAGAGCTCTCTTAGAGAGTAATCATACCATTATATGTAAAGGATACTCCTTTGGATTCTTCTATGCCCACATAGGCATGCTGACATATATATATATATATATATATATATATATATATATATATATAAAACGTAGAATACTTGGTATATAAGTCCGGTAAATTCCTATAGAGACGAACTCAAAAGAACTCAATGTTAAATTTATTTATTTAATTTAACAGAGTAATATAATTTAGAAAAAATTAAATATTCTACAATTTCATGGGTAATACGTATTTCACAGGAAAAATCTGCTCGTCAGACCCAAAAGGTACAGCAGTTAATAATATTCAAAATAATCCCGAAAAAATGTCCCGAAAAAAAAATATTACATGTGCCTGTGTCTAGAATAGACATTTGTAACGGTAATCTATAAAAAACAATGTCTCGCTCATTCAAAAAACTCAAAGAGAGAAAGAAAAATATCAACACGAGCGTCAATTGCAATTCCAATCATAGAAAAACATGACATGGAAATTTAACATTAAAATTTAGTTTTAAATATATTGGGATATGTTCACGGTAAAAACTAAAATAAATTGTAAATCATACTTTTAAATACAAAATAAAATATAACCACTAGTAATGTTATTTTATAAATACAGTTAAAATAATTAATAGTTATAAAAGAAAATTATAAATAAAATATAGAAAATTACAACGAAAAGAAGATAAAGAAAAGGAAAAGAAATGAAAAGAAAGAGAACGAACAGTATAGATAAAAAAGGCAGTTGAAGTTGACGTCTTATATTGACACATCGTCTATTACAAAAGATCTGCTTTCTTAAAAAACATGACATGGAAATTTAACATTAAAATTTAGTTTTAAATATAATGGGATATATTTACAGTAAATATTTTGCTGTGAAATACGTATTACCCACGAAATTGTAGACTATTGAATTTACTTATTTTCATATTCATTTCCAGTTGTCTGATGCTAAGATGACATTCATCTAGGAAGGCGATGTACTCTTTCTAGACAAGAATTTTTTTCCTTTCCTAAGGTTAAATTCAAGCGCATATTACAAAGAAAAACTTATTACTGCTGCGAAAAATGTACATTCCGTTATAATGGTGATTTTTGCAAACACGCGTGAACGCATTGAATATAAATTTATCCGTAAAAAACTAAAAAACAAAAACAAAAAAACAACTTAAAAACAAAAATTAAAAAAATCTACGGCGGCTTCTTTGAAGAATTTTATTAATAACACGAAACTGATTATACTATTAGAATAATACAACAGTATCAAATTATGTTCAAAATCTTTATTTACAAGTAAAACAAAATTAATTCTTGATAATGGCTAATAGTATAGCCGAAAGCGCTCAAAAGTACAAAAGCTTTGGACAGTTTTTATATAATTTGAGTTCCGAAAAGAAAAGTATTCAGACGAATGAAAATTATAAAAAACTTAATGATAATACCTTGCCTGTCATTTTCATATATCAATATGTGTGCCTGTGTATCTGCCTGTGTGAACGTGTATGTGAATGTTTGTATATGTGAATGTGTGTGTTTGTGGCCGATTGGTTAGAACGTTTGCTTTCTGACCTTCAAGCCCGGTTTCGAATCTCACCAAGGTCGATTTGTCAGGAAGGTGAATTTTTGGTGTTACTGGTCTTAAAGAAGCGATCGCCGAGTGCGGCTACTTTAGAAAGTGCCAGAAACCATACCACTAGTTAGACGACTTTCTTTGAAGAGCCGTCGATGGTTGTGCTAGCTCTAACACGGAAGTCATCATGACCGAGAGTTTGAGCATCCTAGCTCTGTTGATCACGCCAGATAATACGCACTCTCCCAGAAACTGTAACTAATGTCCGAGCAGCATAATTGCAATATAAATCACATGTGGGCTCCGTAGGTCTTGAACAAACTGAAATGTGCCTGAGCAAGCGTCTGCAAAAGCAGCAGGTAGACCTCGGATACGAGCTGCCAGACATTAAATTACTTCAGTCGGTAAGTGCCATACGTGATACACTCTTTGGTGATCATGTCTCAATCAAGACATGACTGACGTAGCAGAAAAGTATCCCTCAGTAGGTTGCCATTACATTCTGCGGTAGACTAGTTGCCAGCCAAAGTCTTAGAGCCCAATCTATCCTGTTATTTAACCCATAACTGGAGAAAAAAAGACATGGAAAGATAGGAAAACAATTGAGGAACGGTTGGACGAATTATAAATCAAAGTAAAAAGAGAATCTCTTTTGAAAATTACTGAAATTAGCGAACTTATACAAACAAAAATTCTGAAGTACTGAGATAATGTTTGTTTTGATCATTAACGTGCATCGCTCGATACGACTGGCGTGAAAATTAATTAAAAGGACTAAGAAGCAAGAGCAGAAGATCGTTTTTACGTTCGTTGATCGAGTGTGGTGATACCTGGGACCGGATGTTTGTCCTCAGAGTTCCAGATAGCAAATGACCAAAACTGGTCTTTGGGCATCTGGGCTCTATGCTGATGTTGAGGGGGAAAACAAAAATAAATAAATATCAAATTCCTTTTACTGGCCCTTTTTGCCAGCTGACGAGAATTTTGTTATCGTTCAGTGGGAAGCCCAGATTTAAATCCGGGTGTGAATTCCCAAATGATTTGTTTAGAGCCCCAAATACGAAATAAAAGGCCGACACAGGAAACATCGCCAGTTGAGAAAATACGAGCATAATTAATATGTCCCTTGACCACGTCAAGCGATGGCATTATGCTTGCCTCTCCTTTCTCTCTCATTTTCTTCTTCACTGTTCACTGAGCCATTTACTCGATGGACTGAGCGGCGACGTCAAAGATACTCCTAACAAACAAACGCTCACACATATACGCACAAACTCTTTTCGACAATTACTGATATGAACATTTTAACGACCTTTGTACCAACCAAAGGGCATTTCTTTTATTTGTAAAAAATACCTTAATTGTTATATATATATATATATATATATATATATATATATATATATATATATATATATATAAATGATGTTTCTATACACAATTTAATTTTTTTCTTTTATACCCACCTTATAATAGGCTATCTACTAACATGGCCAAATTCAATTCATATATTTCAGCACACAATTACACTTAAATATAATGAATAACCAACTATATTAGAATTGCGAAATTTAAAAAAAATTTGATAAAAATAGCTTCCAGATGATAGTGAAGATAATAATGATTTCTTTCTGGAGACTTCATTGAAATATTCGAGAGAAAACACGTTTGAATAACATTTTCGATACTTTAATTTTTAATTTTATTAATTTTTTTTATTTTTTATTTTTATATATACGGCAATGAATGCTGGATAATCTCCCCACAGATGAAGAAAAGACTTAAGGCAATAGAAAAAAAGAAAAGTGTGCTGAACGGTTATATAATATCAGTCCTCCTGTATGACAGTAAATTTTCTGACAAACAAAACTTTGGATATTACAAAAAATTATTTGCAATGGCGCAGATGCGTGAATAAAATATGCGATTTTAAAATAACCAAATTATTAAGAAACAAGAAAATTTCAAAAGAAATAAAGAATCAGCGACTAAACTATTTACTAAAAATGCCTCTCAAAACTTGAGCAAAGTATTAAGAAATAAACGAAAATATAGTAAGGATCAAAGAAAAGATTGCTGAACGGTTATCTAATATCAGTCCTCCTATATGGCAGTGAATGCTGGGCAATCTCCTCACAGATGAAGAAGAGACTTGAGACAAGAGAAACAAAGAAAAGAGTGCTGAACGGTTATATATCAGTCCTCCTATATGGCAGTGAATGCTGGACAATCTCCTCACAGAAGAAGAAGAGACTTGAGACAAGAGAAACAAAGAAAAGAGTGCTGAACGGTTATATATCAGTCCTCCTATATGGCAGTGAATGCTGGACAATCTCCTCACAGATGAAGAAGAGACTTGAGACAAGAGAAACAAAGAAAAGAGTGTTGAACGGTTATATAATATCAGTCCTTCTATATGGCAGTGAATGCTGGACAATCTCCTCACAGATGAAGAAGAGACTTGAGACAAGAGAACCAAAGAAAAGAGTGCTGAACGGTTATATATCAGTCCTTCTATATGGCAGTGAATGCTGGACAATCTCCTCACAGATGAAGAAGAGACTTGAGGCAACAGAAACAGAAAAGAGTGCTAAACGGTTATATAATATCAGTCCTCCAATATGGCAGTGAATGCTGGACAATCTCCTCACAGATGAAGAAGAGACTTGAGGCAAGAGAAACAAAGAAAAGAGTGTTGAACGGTTATATAATATCAGTCCTCCTATATGGTAGTGAATGCTGGACAATCTCCTCATAGATGATAAAGAGACTTGAGGTAACAGAAACAAAGAATAGTGTAATGAATGGTTATATAATATCAGTCCTCTTATATGGCAATGAATGCTGGACAATCTCTTCACAGATGATAAAGAGGCTTGAGGCAACAGAAACAAAAAAGTGTTCTGAATGGTTATATAATATCAGTCCTCCTATATGGCAGTGAATACTGGACAATCTCCTCACAGACGAAGAAGAGACTTGAGGCAAGAGAAACAAAGAAAATAGTGCTAAATGGTTATAAAATATCAATCGCCCTGTACAATAATGAAAGTTGGACAATCTCTTCACAGATAAAAAAATAAACTTAAGGCAATAGAAAGGAAGAAAAGAGTGCTGAACAGTTATATAATATCAGTCCTCCTATATGGCACTGAATGCTGGACAGTCTCCTCACAGATGAAGATAAGACTGTAGGCAATGGAAAACAAGAAAAGAGTGCTGAACGGTTATAGAAACAATTGAGGAATGGTTAGATGAATTATAATTCCAAGTAACAGGAGAATCTCTTTTGAAAATAACTGAAATCAGTGAACTTTACAAACGAAAATTCTGAAGTACCGTGATAACTCTTGATTTGATCTTTAACGTGCATCGCTCGATGCGACTGGCGTGAAAATTCATTAAAAGGACGAAGAAGCAAGTAAAGGAAGTCGTTTCTACTTTCGTTGATAGAGAATTGAGAAATTTAAAAAAAATAAAATAAAAATATCTTTCTGATGATAGTGGAGAGAATAATGATTGCTTTCTGGAGACTTCATTGAAATATTCGAGAGAAAACAAGTTTGAATAACATTTTCGATATTTTAATTTATTACTTTTATCTATTTATTTTTTTAATTTTTATTTAAATATGGCAATGAATGCTGGACAATCACCTTGCAGACGAAGAAGAGACTTGAGGCAACAGAAACAAAGAAAAGACCGCTGAACGGTTATATAATATCAGTCCTCCTATATGGAAGTGAATGCTGGACAATCTCCTCACAGATAAAGAAAAGATTTAAGGCAGTAGAAACGAAGAAAAGAGTGCTGAACGGTTATATAATATCAGTCCTCCTATATGGCACTGAATTCTGGACAATCTCCTTACAGATGAAGATAAGACTTAAGACAACAGAAACCAAGAAAAGAGTGGTGAACGGTTATAGAAACAATTGAGGAACGGTTGGATGAATTATAATTCCAAATAAGAGGAGAATCTCTTTTGAAAATAACTGAAATCAGTGAACTTATAACAACGAAAATTCTGAAGTACCGTAATAACTCTTGATTTGATCTTTAACGTGCATCGCTCGATACGACTGGCGTGAAAATTCATTAAAAGGACGAAGAAGCAAGTAAAGAAAGTCGTTTCTACTTTCGTTGATAGAGAATTGAGAAATTAAAAAAAATAAAAATAAAAATATCTTCCTGATGATCGTGAAGATAATAATGATTGCTTTCTGGAGACTTCATTGAAATATTCGACAGAAAACACGTTTGAATAACATTTTCGATACTTTAATTTTAATTTTATTTATTTTTAAAACATCAATTCTTTGAATGCGTTTTTAAATAATAAACAACGCAGTAAGAAGTGAGGGGGTAAAAAACAAACGGAAAAAAATAAAATAAAATCAGTTCTAAAAGATGATTCTTTAAAAGAATTTTTTTCGGACTTTTAGAAGCTGCGAATCGCGAACTGCCGACTCTCGAAGTATCTTGAGTGTTCTTCAGATAATTAATGGCGTACGTCGTTCCACTAATTGGTAATGTGAACTTTGAGTGCAGTAGAAAATACCTCGAATAATAAGAATATTAAAACCAACAGGACGGTTTCAATTAATTCTCTTCGAGAATTGCTCTTCGTATTTCTGGTTTTGTTCTCTCATCAAAAGTTTTTCAAGGAGCCGTGGCGCGGCTTTCGTCTTTTCGTAAATAGGATAACGGCTGCCTGAGTAATTTTCTGACAAACAAAACCTCGGACATTACAAAAAATTATTTGCAATGGCGCAGATGCGTGAATAAAATATGCAATTTCGAAATAACCAAATTATTAAGAAACAAGAAAATTTCAAAAGAAACAAAGAATAAGCGACTAAACTGTTTACGAAAAATGCCTCTCAAAATTTGAGCAACGTATTAAGAAATAAACGAAAATATAGTTAGAAACAAAGAAAAGAGTTCTGAACAGTTATATAATATTAGTCCACTTATATGGCAATGAATGCTAGACAATCTCCATACAGATGAAGAAGAGACTTGAGGCAAGAAAGAAAAGAGTGCCGAACGGTTATATAATATCAGTCCTCCGATATGGCAATGAATGCTGGACAATCTCCTCACAGATGAAGAATAGTCTTGAGGCAACAGAAACAAAGAAAAGACCGCTGAACGGTTATATAATATCAGTCCTCCGATATGGCAATGAATGCTGGACAATCTCCACACAGATGAAGAAGAGACTTGAGGCAAGAAAGAAAAGAGTGCTGAACGGTTATATAATATCAGTCCTCCGATATGGCAATGAATGCTGGACAATCTCCTCACAGATGAAGAATAGTCTTGAGGCAACAGAAACAAAGAAAAGACCGCTGAACGGTTATATAATATCAGTCCTCCGATATGGCAATGAATGCTGGACAATCTCCTCACAGATGAAGAATAGTCTTGAGGCAACAGAAACAAAGAAAAGACCGCTGAACGGTTATATAATATCAGTCCTCCGATATGGCAATGAATGCTGGACAATCTCCATACAGATGAAGAAGAGACTTGAGGCAAGAAAGAAAAGAGTGCTGAACGGTTATATAATATCAGTCCTCCGATATGGCAATGAATGCTGGACAATCTCCTCACAGATGAAGAAGAGACTTGAGGCAACAGAAACAAAGAAAAGAGTGCTAAACGGTTATATAATATCAGTCCTCCTATATGGCACTGAATGCTGGACAATCTCCTCACAGATGAAAAATATTCTTGAGGTAAGAGAATCAAAGAAAAGAGTGCTGAATGGTTATAAAATATCAGTCCTCCTATGTGGCAATGAATGCTGGACAATCTGCTCACAGATGATGAAAAGGACTTGAGGCAAGAGAAAAAAAGGAAAAGAGTGCTGAACGGTTATATAATATCAGTCCTCTTATATGGCCTCGATTACTGGACAATCTCTTCACAGATGAAGTAGAGACTTGAAGAAACAGAAATAAAGAAAAGAGTGCTGAACGGTTATATAATATCAGTCCTCCTATATGGCCGTGAATGCTGAACAATCTCCTCACAGATGAAGAGACTTGAGGCAATAGAAACAAAGAAAAGAGTGTTGAAAGGTTATATCATATCAGTCCTCCTATATGGCAGTGAATGCTGGACAATCTCCTCACAGATGAAGAAAAGACTTGAGGCAACAGAAACAAAGAAAAGAGTGCTAAACGGTTATATAATATCAGTCCTCCTATATGGCAGTAAATGCTGGACAATCTCCTCAAAGATGAAAGAGAGACTTGAGGCAAGAGAAACAAAGAAAAGAGTGTTGGACGGTTATATAATTTCAGTCCGGTTATATGTATATCAGTGAATGCTGAACCATCGCCCTCACAGATGAAGAGACCTGCGACAATAGAAACAGAGAAAAGACTGCTGAACGGTTATAACGGAAAGCCACCACAGCAATGAAGAATTTACTAAATGCCGTTGAAAAGCATGTCATTGGATCATATTGAACAGAGACGATGGAATTTGGCACGAGAAATGAATGAATGCTGCATCAAAAATACAAAGCCAGCTGAAAAAAAAAACTAAACAAAAGGGGCTTCACATCAGTGTGGGTGTTTGGTGCACAGAACATTAATCGTCGTAAGGGAGACCCCGAAACGGTACGCATTCTCTTCTATTGACCTACGCGATCTTGTTGGAATCTGCAATACGGAGCAGTTCGACTGACAAGCACTCATAATTTGTGTTCTGTTACTTTTCTAATGCGAAAAAAAGGATTTTTAGATCTAATGACTAATTTTAATGGTAATTTTTTAATGGTTAATTTTAGGGTTAATATTTTAAGACATTGTTTAAATTCTTCTTCCTCGTAAGAGCTTTCGGATGCAAAATCAATCATTTTCAAGGTTATCATTTATCAAGGTTATTTTATTAAGAGGCTCTTCTATGGCGTATTTTCCACAGGGAAACGTTTGCTTAGCCGGCCAAATTTGAGGCACAAAGACAGCTTAAAGAAGGCCTTCAAGGGCTGTGACATCTCATACTTTTCCTTGGAATCCATTGCTAAAGATAGAGATGCCTGGAGATCCAAAGGAAAATCTGGAATTGCAAAATTTGAAGAGGGTCGCATCAGGGCCGTCAAAGAGAGACACCAGAAAAAGAAGGAGCACAAAATCTCCACCCACCAGGTTGGGTCTGACCCTGCCTCCCCTGCTGCAACTGGTACTTCCGTGCAAAAATTGGCCTTATCAAACACCTCCACACCCACCCAAACCCTTTAGTGACCAGATGTCATGGTCTTCTTTGCCTGCGAAGGACGAACATCAAGTTGAGTCTTAATCAGTTTCTGTTTTTAAGGAAATCAACTTTAGTGACGAATGTATCATCATAACTACTAATCATAAATGGCAGGTCAGAATAAATTTAGAGTACGACAAATATACGACAATTTCTAACTAAAAAGGCAGCCATTTTAGAAGCAAACCCCCTCTGTAGTACGTCCAGTTAAAAATGACTCACAAGGTGGATCAGCACACGTTTGCGTTGTGGTGTTATGGCTATCGGGTTTGAATGGAAATCGGAAAACCGAAACTGGATTTCAGGCGGTTTCGTTGCATCTACTTGCAATCGGCTGATTTAAAAACCTATATCCAGCAGACGAGAAAAAAGAAAAAAAACACAAACGAAATATATTCTAAAGTTTTATATATATATATATATATATATATATATATATATATATATATATATATATATACGTAATTACAATAAAGCAGAACTAATTATTATAGACTAATGTCCGAAAAACCAATGCTAAGCTATCAGTAAATTAGATCGTCAATAACCCAACGGGGACTACCTCGTAGGTTAAATAAAGGGGAAGAAAAAAAAGAAACAAACCAAGCACATGAACAATGCGTCAAGAGCTTATTTGAAAGAAAAAAAAATCCAAGACGAAAACCTTAACAGTAAAGTGCTCTATACGAAAGTACAACCTTAACGGCGGTAAAGTGCTCTATACGAAAGTATATATATATATATATATATATATATATATATATAGGAAAAACTACTAAAAAGTTGTAAGTTTAAAAATGTACTTTTTTTTTTACAGTATTTATTTATTTCTATTATTATATATATATATATTTGATATTTCAGACCGGCCTCGGCCTTTCATCAGAAACAAATGATTTTAAAATTTAAACTAGAAGCGTTCGCCGCGAGAGCGTTCGTCGAGAGATATTTGCATCACGTGACATAGAAAGCGATAGAGTTTTTTAATATTTGTAAACCTATCTCTAACAATACTTTTAAATGTTGTTTTAAAGAAGATTTTTTTAAGTGTATCAAAAAAATGTTTAACTATTGAAATATTTATAAAGATTCAAAACACCTAAGTCCCTATTTAACCCTAGCCTGTATGTATTTAATTTTAAAATCCAGTATATTTCTTTCTTTCTGAGTGGGTATGTAGAACTAAAATCGGAATCTATCAGTAAACATTTGCTGTTTTCTAATGTGTGTGCTGGTTGATATATATATATATATATATATGGCCGTATCTGACTACAGGACACACCGGGCACGGGTCCTGGTCGATCCGTGCAATGATAGTGAAAATCCGGGCAAGGAAAAATGTCTTCATCAGAAATCTAACTAAACAATTCACGAAGAAAGAAAGAAACAAAGAAACAAAGAAACAAAGAAAGAAAAACGAAGAAAACATGCGAATGAGCACAGTAAAAATCTTTTTGTTTATTTATTAATTTTGGAAGAAAAGACTGGATATACTTAGAAAGTCCGAACCCGATTTGCTGCTTTCGTTCACGTTCCGTGCCTAATTCCTATTGGAATAGCCGAAAAAATCGGCAAAATTCATAGTTTCTGGAAATGGATGACCCTGATGACGTTATCACATTGTCAACTAATAAATCCGGGCAACTTTCTCTGTGCCCGGTGTTTTTTAGCGTCAGCTACGGCCCTGCATATATATTGTTACGTCGGGTAACAGAATTATGTGAAATAATACAAAACAACGTAATAGTAGAAGAGAAGTATTTACAAGAGTTGAGGATTAGTAGAATACAGAACAAGGTAATTAGTATACAGTATCGTCGTACAGACGTGATAGATTGACTAGTAGAACACTTCCGGTGCAATACCGGAAATACCCGACTGACTCACTCACTAGACTTCCTTCTTCGAGGTATAATCACTATTATTTTATATAGTGATCCGAATAGTCCATTTCCGTGGAAAGGTGGAGAGCGACCCCAACATATATAAACTAGTATTCTTGGTATTTTGTAGGGTTTAGAATTTAACAGAATATTATAATGAAAATAAATTGGATTCCTTTTATAAAATCCATTGGTAATAGCTTATTTCGCGGAGCGCTTAAAGAACGCTCTTCAAAAAAAAAATTCTTTACAAAAATGGATGGGTTAGATTTATCCAGACAAAAAGAATCATGGGAGGGCAGGAAAAAAAACCTGGGCGAGGGGGTTAGATATACAGTATTAGTTATTACGGGAGGCTGTGTTTCTATCCCAGGCGATAAGATAACCTCGGACTGAACATTTAGTTGGCCATTCTCAAATACATAACAGTAAATTTAGGGGCCGTATTTTCAATAGAAGAATTAGATTATTAGCTTTTTGTGGTACAGTGGATATCGGCTCGGAACGAGAAGCCGGGGAGCTGAGTTCGAATTCCAGTTGAATCCATTTTATTCACTTACGCGCAAATACCCTTGGGAAAGGTATTAATCCGTCTCTTCCTTTCCAGTTATGGGTTAAATAGCAGGACAGATTGGGTTCCTATAGCCTTGGTCGGCAACCAATCTACCGCAGAAAGCAATGGCAACCTACTGCGGGATAATCTTCTGCCCAGTCAGTCATGTCTCTTTCGAGACATGATCGCCCAAGCGTGTATCACGTAAGGCACTAAACTGACTGAATGAAGATAATAGTTGGAAACATAAGTAAATCTTCTACTGGACACAAAGTGGGGGATCAGTTTTATATTGTTATTAAGTAATAAACTGATCCCCCAGTAATTACTACTTATTAATACAATCCGTCAGCTATAGTTTAAAGAGCAGGATAGAAAATCTTCTGCCCAGTCAGTTATGTCTCTTTCGAGACATGATCGCCCAAGCGTGTATCACGTATGGCACTTAACAGACTTAACTGACTGATATTAATTCTAACGGTAATAATATTATGTTTTATTTTGTAAATAATACTTTTTCATCTTTTTTTGTTTTATGAGAATAATACTTTTACTGGGCATGATAAGAATGTTAAAAAACAGGGATAAGTGTTAATTATTATTATTATTATTATTAATGATACCAACAATAATATTTCATATAACTTATTCTTAATAATATTAATAATAATAATATTAATAATAATAACTAATAAGCAAGCAAGCTTATCAGTTATCATTATTATTATTAGTAGTAGTAGTAGTGGATTATAACATAGCAACCAAGGAATTCGAAAAACTGTCTAAATATAATGACCTGGAAATTGAAATAGAAAAAGATGTGGAAATTGAAAACAAGAGTTGTGCCAATGATAGTAGGTGCACCTGGAATGATTAAAAATGGAACTAAACAACACATTGAAAGAATCCCCGGAAACCCCAGCTTAAGAGATATACAAAAAATTGTCTTGTTAAATACAATTCATACACTAAGAAGAACTTTGTCTTTGGGATGTTAGGGGAGATAGAAAAAGCATGAAATGGAGCCATAACAGCACACCACGACCTGCATTAGGTCTTCCCGCAGACTTGGTAGGTAGTGCGACCATAGCAGAAATAGAATTATGATGAATAATGACAACATAATTAATAAAACTATAATAATAACGATGACTAATAAAAATACAAATAAATTAATGGATGTGAGAGCTTCGCGAAATAAGCTATTACCAATGGATTTATAAAGGCATTTAGTTTATTTTCATTATATATATATATATAGTTGAAAACACGACTATACGTAAACATGAAAACAATAAACAAAAACAAAAAATTCACGAAGCTATATACATAAAACAGTTAAAGCCTCACCTGAACAAGATTTTTTTTTTTTTTTTTTTATAAGCGTTTCACCCCGAGCAAGGCATGTCACTGCCACTACTGTGCAGGGGGCTACTTAGAGTGGAGAAAGGCTGATTAAATATAGGAAATGACAGAGGGTGGGTGATAGGCGGGTAAGGATACCGAGAATGAGGGTTGGGTAGATGAGAGTGTTTTGAGAATAGTTGGGAGTTAGTGTGATAGGAGGTGTCTATTGACCCTACATTTAAACACCTGGAGATTGTAACTGTCGGGAAAGCAGACTTGTGGAAGGGAGTTCCACAGGCGGGAAGCGCGAGAAAAGAAGCTGTTGGAGTAGAATTTACGGTTACATCTTATTTGTTTAACTGTAAAAGGGTGGGACCTAGTTGCTAATCTAGTATCTCGTGTAAATTCGTGCTTAGGCGGCACCAGTGATCTAAGCTCATCGGAGCAGAAGCCATGAAAGTACTTGTAGAAGAGGCACAGGGAAGCTACATCACGCCGGTGTGAGAGCGGCTGCAGCCGGTCTGCCAAGTCAGTATCAACCACGTTAGAGATCCTCCTTTGTATTTTGTCAAGAAGCCCAAGGAGAGCAGCAGGGGCACCCGACCAGATATGGCAGCAATATTCAATACACGGGCGGATGGTAGATTTGTATATGTGCAGAATAGATTCAGGTGGGAAAAACTTCCGGGTCCTGCACAGGGAGCCCACTTTCATAGCAGCAGATTTGGCAATGGATTCAATATAGTCATTCCATTTGAGGTCCGCCGAGAGTGTAAGGCCAAGAAGGCGTAGTATTTTACTCTCTGGGAGGAAACTATGAAATCTCAACAAATATCCTTAGATGCCTATAATTAATAACAGAGGCGATTGGTTTATTTTAATGGCTTTCCATACTTAATATTCTTTGTTTTCACTCTTGATTCGTCATGTCTGACGTCACGAGCTGTGATGTGATATTCGCTTCCAGCGTTTTAAATGCACGTGTTTGTTGTTGCCTGGAATTCGCCCATGTAAAAAAACTGTTTGTCGTTAGTGTTTGTCCGTGTTTATAATACATAATGTAATGTGACATCTTTGAAAATGGCTTATGTAAGCCGAAAACCTAAATTGGATTATTAAAAAATCATGTATCAATATTGTAATCTTCTTTCTTCATTTACTTATAATGCTTAATTAATAAACTTATCACAGAATATGAAAAAAAATTACATAAAATGAAAAGACAAAACTTGTCTATATTATTTAATGAAATATACATTAGTATATATATATATATATATATATATATAGGAAAGAATATTAATTAAAAAGTTTTGAATTTAAAAATGTACTCTTTTTGGACAGTATTTGTTTATTTTTATTATTGTATTTATATTTCAGACCGCCCTCGGTCCTTCATCAGAAACAAGTGATTTTTAAATTTGAATTAGAAACGTATTTCACGATAGCGTCCGAATATTTCTTTTGTGTTTACATCACGTGGTGTGTTTGTTCACAACATGCGGCACGTCCGTAGAGAAAGTATATATATATATATATAGAGAGAGAGAGAGAGAGAGAGAGAGAGGAAAACTTTAAAAACAGTAACCACGTCTGCGATGCATGCATTACTCTACATTCTTGAATTGAATTCTCTCGGCATATAAATGACACGTTAAAATTTCCTCCTCTGGCAGCCATATGGCGATAGCATTCTTTTTTTTTTTTTTTTTTTTTTTGGCATTTGAGTGGAGATACCTCAATTCATAGTTTCTTTTTTTCTATTTGACTGCAACCTCTATCTCATAGAAGATAAAACAATAACAAATCTGATTTTCTCAACGATTTTCTATAAAAAAATTACTTACTTATATAAATTTGTTTTTCGGTTGCGTGGTTGAAATAAGTATGCGTATTTTTTTTCTTTCTTTCAAAAGTTCGTTTTTACATTTCAATAATATCATTGTACGTCATTTTAAGTAACTTGTGAATCTTTAATGGTGTAGTTTTGGGCTGTAAAAGGAATCAAATTTCCTTTTTATTGTCAGATTTTTAATTGACCGTGGGCGAGTAAAGCAATAAATTTTAATTGCCCGAATAAGTTTTTAATCGACTGAGTGGATCGGGCGAATGAAATCTCAAAGGCTATATATATATATATATATATATATATATATATATATAATTCATAATTATAGATGTATATAATAATCATTAATTAAAAGTACATTGCGACACGGAAATTTCTATGTTTCGAGATAGAATCTCGTCATCAGGCAATGTTGGATGCTGCTTGTGAAAATGACTAACATACAAAAAAACATTTTCACAATCAACATCCGGAATTGCCTGATGACGAGATTCTTTTTCGAAACATAGAAATTTCCGTGTCGCAATGTACTTTTAATTCATCATTATATGATTATATTAGGCTCTACAGTATCTATTGTATTGAGTATTGTTTATAAAAAATAAATGCCAGGGAACACAAAATCGTAAAACCTTTGTTCCTCTTTACCTGGATGTGTGTGTGTATATATATATATATATATATATATATATATATTGGCTAGCCACTCATATTCGAGGATACCCGTCTACCAGGGCGGATAGCTAATCTTCATTACAGACAATCTTAGAAAAGAGGCCCGAAATACAGCTATATGTTTCTTAAGTTTTTCTCGGGTTTACCTTTTTGTTTTTACATTCTCATTTATCCAAGCACTATTTTTTTATCTAATCTCAGTTCTATTTTTCTTAAAATATATATTTTTATTACAGGGGTAACATTCATAAACAATTTCAGTAACCCTTTTTTTAAAAATAGCCGTACGGCTAGTGTATATTCCTTTCCATATATAACAAATCCGCGATATATCTACAATAGAGTAACACTGAAATTTATGTGTAAATGAAAACGAAATACTGATAAATAAAATGTGAGAGGAAAGCAATTTTGTTAATGTATTTAGAAAAATTATCTTCTTTTCACGGTACTTCCCACCTGTGGATATCCCTTCTATATACTTGCTTTCCCGACAGCTACAATCTACAGGAAATGTAAATGTAAGGTCAGTAGACATCTCTTATCGCACTAACTCGTATCCATTCTCTCAAGCTCGTTTTTTGTTGTTTTCAAATTTATAAATACATGAATATTTAATTTAAAATTGATTTTTGTAATTTGAAATATTTAATAGCGTTATAATTCGTCTCTCTGTCCCCCGCATTAGACCACGTGCTATTGCAAAATATGCAATGGCCGGAATTATCCAAAAGAAACAGGTCTCTTTAAAAAACAAAGAACAGAGTGCTGGATTGCGATATGATATCTGTCCTTCTGTATTGAAGTGAATGCTGGACGATCTCATCAATGATAAAAGAAAGAAAAAAAGATCAATTTACGATCTTGGCTAATAAAATAAAACATGTAAAAAAAATTCCAATAACTAGGAAGTGTTTTGACAGAGGAGAGAAAGTGCGACATGTAGATCCAAAGACGCATTGGCATTGCCAAAAACGCATTTCAGAAGCTATCCAGAGTACTGAAAGACAGGAAAATCTCTTTAACCCTCTAGGTCCATTCGTATCATATTTGATACAGTATTTCCCTATAAGGAAACATTTGGTATTTCCCTATAAGGAAACATTTGGTATTCATTGACTGAGCAGTCAGTACTGCTTTCATTTGAAATTTATAAAATATTTCTCTTAAAAAATGTTTCAGGAAAATATTTCTTTCAAGGCTTGTTTTCATACTGTATCAAATATGATACGAATGGTCCTAGAGGGTTAAGAAAGGACGAAATTTCAAAGAAAATATTTTCTGTTTACTGGATATGTGATGCTAAGTCTTTGCAAACCTTTGCGTGTACTTTTGGTAGCTTAGAGTAGTAGGTAAGAAAAAATTCTTCGTTTCACTGTTTTTTCATGCTTTGTTTTTAATATTCTCTTTTCAGAATCCTTTTTTCTTTTTGTTGTTCTCAACTTTATAGATATATGAATGTCTAATTTAAAATTGATTTTTGTAATGTGAAATATTTAATAGCGTTATAATTCGTCTCTCTGTCCCCCTCCCTTTACACCACGTGCTATGCATTGGCCGGAATTATCCAAAAGAAACGGAAGGTCTCTTTGAGAAAGAACTAAATTTCAAAGAAAATACATTCTGTTTACTGGATATGCGATACATTCTCTTTTGATAGTTAAGAGTAACTAGGGGAATTGACATATTTTAACATGTCTATTTGTTTGAACTTATACTAAGTATATATTTAATATTTATGTTCTTATTCCACCCCCACTTTCTTTTTTGTAATGAGATGTTAGCAACCTGGTATAATTAAAAATAAGCTTATAAAAATGCGGAGGAACTCTTGATGAGTCAATAGCCAGCTAACTAGAGGTGGTGTCTCAATAAATCACCGTGGAGAAGGCAGCAAGATACCACTCCACTATCTATCTATCTATCCTGCGTATAATCATGGCTATACAACGAAAATATATTAAACCTAATGGCATGAAGAGGGTTGCTTCCAAAGAGAGCAATTCCTAGCCAGGTAAGGACCGACATGAACAACAAGTGTCACCTGACCTTCATCCGGCGACTGTTAGCAACAACGGCGTAAAGGGGACAGTTTTTCCCAAAATCTGTCCCTCGCCCGGGAAGGAACAACATGAGCAACAGGTGTCTCTGGAACCGATACACTGTGACTGTGCGCAACCAAGAAAGGATTACCTTGGAGACGTTAAACAACTGTGGACAACTAGAGAATGTTAAACAGGAAATGAACACACTGAAAATCAATATTCTGGGAATATGCGAAACCAGAGAGCCAAATAATGGAGACTTCAGCAGCGACAACTATAGGATAATATATGCAGGAGGCCAAAATAATGAAAAATGAGTTGGCTTAATACTGGACAAAGAAATGAAGAAATGTGTTTTGGGATACTGCCAGTTCTCTGAAAGAGTTCTCCTAGTCAAACTGAAAGGGAGACCGTTCAACATAGCAATTGTAGTCATATATGCACCAACAACACAAAGCACCGAGAAAGAAATAGAATCTTTTTTTTCCACTCTAGAAAATGCCAAGGCTCAATGTAAAAGCCAAGAAATCAGTATCATCGTGGGAGATTTGAATGCCAAAGTAGGAAAGGAGAGGGAAGGTATGACAACTGGTAACTTTGGTTTAGGGATCCGCAACAAATGAGGAGAAAAATTGGTCCAATGGTGCATAGCAAATGACCAGGTAATAACTAACACCTGATTTCAAGAACACCCACGACGTCTATGGGCATGAAGAAGCCCAGGAGGAGATACAAAAAACCACATAGACGAAATAACCATAAACAGCAGATTCAGAAATGCAGTGGTTCAAAACAAAGTCTATCAGTTATCTGCAAACTAAAGGTGAAACTCCGGAAATTGAAGAAGCCTAGTGCAGCACCAAAACTGATGTACAGCCCACTCGTGAATATCCTCAACCTACAGAAAGAATGCACTAACAGCGTGAAAATTCAATACATAAAACAAATTGGAAACGACAATCTAAGTGGGACTCGCTAAAGGAAGCAATAGTGACATCAGCAAACAACATTGCCCCAAAGGAAATTAGGCACAGAAAAAAAAAAACAAAAACGGGTGGATGACTGAAGAAATTCTGGACATGATGCAAAGAAGGAAGAAAATGATATCAAGACATGGAATGAAGTACAGGGAACTACACAAGGAAATAAGGCAAAATGCAAACTGGCTAAAGAGGAATGAGAAGTGTAATAACAGAAGACGGAAAGTGTGACACAGAGATCCGAAGGAGAATTGGCATGGCGAAAGAAACATACCAAAAGTTGAGTAAAGTTTTAAGAAACAGAACAATGTCGCTAAAAACAAGGAAGAAAGTACTGGGTTGCTATGTGATGTTAGTTCTTCAATATGGCAGTGAATGCTGGACAATATCATCAAAGAGGAAGGAAAAACTTGCAGCAACTGAAATGTCGTTCTACAGAAGGATGCTGCAAATATTATGGATTGAGAATGTGAGCAATGATGAGTTCCTAGAAATGATGGAAACAAAAAGGAAATTAATATTAATCAGGAAGAGACAGCTGAAGTTCCTGGGACATGCAATGAGGAAGGAGGGCTTGGAGATCCTGATACTAACAGGCGAGATAGAGGAGAAAAGAGACAGGGGAAAGCAACGTATAACATTTTTGAAGGACCTAATCAGGTGGATGACGGAACGAGGATTGCATGGTGTAACAGGAGAAGGCGTGCTCAGAGCCACCGGGGATAGGGAGACGTGGAAAGCTATGATCGTCTACGTTCTGAAGGGACAGGGCACATAGAAGAATATATATACTAACGGTTTATTAGACATTTTAATGTGGCTGGAAAATGGAGGATCAATTCTATATTATAAGCAGTATATACATTGATCCCTCATTTTGTGACCATGCTGATTTCTATACATTTATATTCTAGATTTATAGGCTTGGGCTAGTGGATGACGGAACGAGGCTTGCATGGTGTAACAGAGCCACCAGGGATAGGGAAACGTGGAAAGCCATGATCGCCTACGTCCTGAAGGGACAGGACACATAGAAGAAGAAGTGAATAGGAGATGTCTATTGACCCTACATTTAAATGTGTTCTCATCCGTCTATTACTCTTTTCCTGATGTTTCCTGTAACTAACTCCTCTTTCTCATCATTTTCCCATGTGTAACCTCTGCGCAACAGTGACAGTAGAATGCCTTGCTTTGGGTGAGTTGATTAAAAAAAAAGCATACATAGAAGCGAACACAGCGCATATTACACGATACAAAGTAGTGAAATCTGGTCTCACTGGGGAGATGATTTGGTACTACATCGGGTCAGTTTTGAAGCTAAATCATGAAAAGCGTATGCAAATAAGATATCTAAATTTGGTATGATTTTTAGAATGACAACTTTTATCCATGGTTCTGGTAACTTTTATTTGGGTCATGGAATCTAACTGGCACTTGACGCAGTTTATTTATAGAAAAAATATTTAGAGAAACCATAATTAGAACATAGCAGCAACATACTATCTATCTAAACTTATTTATAAATGGAACTTTGTCTGCATGTGTGTCTGTGTGTGTGTGTATGTGTCTGTGTGTCTGTGTATCCGTTACCTATAGGCTCCGAAACGGCTGAACCGATTTTCTTGAAAATTTACACAGTTATACTATAAGCATCTGCGAGTGTTCTTAGATAGGTTTTGTGTCGAGGTACCCCCCGATAAATATAGATAATCGATAATCGAAAAAATCCGGTTATAGAAGGAGTGGTCCGATTTTAATCAACTTTGATACACTCATAGACAAAGACATAAGAAACGATATTCAGAAGTTTCAAGGTTGCAGTTCTTACAATAGTGCAAAAAATCGATAATATATATATATATATATATATATATATATATATATATAAAAGGCAAGATGTTTGTGTGTGTGTGTGTGTGTGTGTCTGTTTATCTGTGTGTATGTACTTTATACAAATCCACAATTTTTATCCGATTCTCACCAAATTTCACACAAACATTTTTAAGGCTGAGTCTGAGCTCCAGGACCATGGATTAGTTTTAAAGCTTTCATTACACCCGAGCAAAGCCGGGCTATACTATTTGTAAAATATAACATAATATAAAAATATTTAGATTTAAAAATATCTGCATAATATAAAATATAACATAATATAAAAATATTTAGAGAAACCAAAATTAGAACATAGCAGCAACATACTATAAAATATAACATAATATAAAAATATTTAGATTTAAAATATAGATTTAAAATATAATATAAAAATATTTAGATTTAAAAATATATAGATAATATAAAAATATAATATAATATAAATATATTTAGAGAAACCATAATTAGAACATAGCAACAACATACTATAAAATATAACATAATATAAAAATATTTAGATTTAAAATATAGATTTAAAATATAATATAAAAATATTTAGATTTAAAAATATATACATAATATTAAAATATAATATAATATAAATATATTTAGAGAAACTATGATTAGAACATAGCAGCTATCTTAATGCATATTTCAAGAGACAAAGAAGTAAAATGTGGACTTACTGACGAAATGACTTTGATCTATATCGAGTCAGTTTTGAGGAAAATCGTATAAAATGTAAAAGATCTGGATTAGGTATTATTTTCAGAATGTTAACTTGTATCAATGTCTGTGGCAACTTTTATTTTAACCATGGAACCTAACTGTAACTCATACATGTGGATAAATATTTAGAGAATTCTATATATCTTTCAAGATAAAAAGAAGTGAAATGTGGTCTTACTGACGAGATAAATTGATTCTACATAGCATCCTTTTTAAGGCGCAGCCCTGAGAATCTGGGGAATGGATTAGACACTGAATGATGTTTGGCTGTGACAACCTTTATTTCGAGCAAATAACCGAACTATCACATGACCCTTTCATACCTGGATACGTTACAGCTAACGCTTGAGTAATTTTTTCAAAGGAGCCCAAAAGGCCAACTACGGGATGTCGATACTAAATCAAGCAGGTACAGAAATGTAAATGCATGGGTAGTGTTTTAACAGAGGACGGAAAATGCGACACTGAGATCCGAAGGCATATTGGCATGACCAAGGAAGCATTACAGAAGCTGAGTAGAATATTGACAAACAAAGAAGAGCGTACAGAATTGTTATGTAATGTCTGTCCTTCAGTATGACAGCGAATGCAGAACGATCTCATAAAAGATTATAGAAACACTTAAAGTAAGTGAAATGTGGTTCTACAGAAGGATGCTGAGAATACCATTGACCAAATATGTAAGATGTTTTGGAGGGGATGCAAACGAATAAGAAACTGATACTTTACATCAGGAAGAGACAGCTGAAGTTTCTGGGGCATGTAAAGAGGAAGAAGGGCTTGGGGAATCCGATACTAACAGGGTTGATAGATGGAAAGAGACACAGGGAAAAGACGCATGGCATACTTGATGGGCTTGAGCATATCAAAGCAGTGTTTGGGAGGAGTAACAAGTAAAAGGGTTTTTGGAGCTACTAGGATTCGAGAAATGCAGAAAACCATGATCCCCTACGTCCTTAAAGGGACAAGGCACATAGAAGAAAAATAAATAAATTTTGTTGCGTTACTTTTTTAAATTTCCGTTTGGTATAAAAATATTTAAAATTTAATTTAAAATTTAAAATTCTAATTTATTAAAAATATATGTTTAATTATTTAAAAATTTAATTTTAAATTTTAAATTTAAATTTCCGTTTAGTATGAAAATGCTTGAATGAACATTAATAATTTTAATCTTTATTTTATTGTTATTAATTTTAATTTCTGACTGTATTTTATTTCATTTTAATTATCATTTGATCTTTATTAGGCGAAGAAGTTACAACAATTATTATTTTTTTAACAAGGATGCACGTTGTGGTGCAGTGAATATCATCTCAGAAAGAGAAATCGGGGAGTAGAGTTCGAATTCCAGTTGAATTCCTTGCATTCACTTACGTGCAAATAGCCTTGGGAAAGGTAATAATCCGTCTCTTCTCTCCAGTTATGGGTTAAATAACAGGATGTATTGGGTTCTATAGCCTTAGTCGGCAACCAGTCTACCGCAGAAAGCAATAGCAACCTACTGCGGGGTAATCTTCTGCTCAGACAGTTATGTCTCTTTGGAGACATGATCGCCCAAGCGTGTAACACGTATGGCACTTAACTGACTGACTGATCAAAATGCCTGAATGTACATTAATCTTTATTTTATTGTTATTAATCTAGCATGACTTTTAATTTCCGACAGCATTTTATTTCACTTTAATTATTACTTGATGTTTATTAGGCGAAGAAGTTTCAACAATTATTATTTTTTTTTAACAAGTGTCTACTTTCAACCTGATTTTTAAATGGCTGCATTGTTAATCGTTATTAGAAATATTGGACGAGCTTTTTCTTGCGTCTACACTTTCAGTTATATATATATATAATCATCGACAATCGTTATTAATTTTTTATCAGTATTGACTGTCATATTTATTTAAAAATTTCGTTTTTAACGAAGCGTTGCAATCAATCAATATAAGACTGAAGAATTCAGGTTTACACTCAAAAACCTATACAAGGTGTGGTAGTAGCATCTGTGCAGAATAAAATTCAGAATAACATTCAAAAAATAAAAGCAAACAAATGAAACAAATCCTAAACTACAATATGATAGACACCTGAATGGCCTCACTTGCAAATAGATGCATGCTGTTAAGAGTTAAAAGCAAATATGATAAATTGTTTTGGGGGATCCAAACAGAACGCATTAAAATATTTTAATGTATTCCGTAGCTCTCGTGACTTCGGCAATTAAGAACAGGTTAAGGAAAGTGAAGCAGACAAAACAGATATAAATAATAATTGAGATGTAAAACATCTCGTCAGGTATAAAAGACAGTAAACAATGCCAATAAATGGTATAGAGTATAGAACAGTGATTATCTTTTATTTACTCATTTATTTGTTTATAATAATAATAATAATTCTTATTAGAACTATTATTATTATTAATTGATTTTGTTTCCATTTTCCCTTGCTACTTGATATCTTTCCTCTTCACTATTTACATTATTCGGACTATTGTCCACATCTTCGTTGCCATCTTTACGACGTTTAGGCCGTTGCACGCTCCAGTCTATTTCAGATGCTAGAAATTTCGAACCGAACACTTTATAACGATCCTTGCATCTGAAGAAACCCGGAGCGTACAACAGCCAAAACGTCGTAAAAATGGCAACGAAGATGAGCACAATAATTCGAGTAATGTAAATAGTGTAAGTACTACCTCATCTCAAAAGTATATAGACAAATATCGTTCCTATTATATGGCAGTGAATGCTGTACAATCAACCCAAAGAGGAACAAGAGACATGAAGTAACAAACATTTAGTTCTACAGACAGATGCTGAAAATATCATGGACCAAATATGTGACCACCGACAAGGCTTTAGAAAAAAAAAACTGAAACTTAACATCAGGAATAGATAGTTGAAAAATAAAGAAGAAATAGTGGACATATAAAACATCTCAACAGGTATAAATTACAGTAAACAATGCCAATGAAAGGTATAGAACATTAATTATCATTTATGAATTATTGTTAATGTTTAATGCCACTATTCTTTAAAAATATCAATCTTTAATCTTTATTCTAACTGTTTTACGAATTTAATATTTTTATTTTACATTTACAGTTCGTGTGACCGCTTATAAGTTTTGTGATGCCAGATATGTGCGTTGTGGTGCAGTGAATATCGATTCAGAACGAGAAATCAGGAAGCCGAGTTCGAACTCCAGTTAAACTCCTAGCGTTCACTTACGCACAAATACCCTTGGGACAGTTATCAATCCGTCTCTTCCCTCCAGTTATGGGTTAAATAATAGAACAGACTGGGTTCTATAGCCCAGGCTGGCAACCAGTCTACCGCGGAAAGCAATGGCAACCTACTGCGGGATAATCTTCTGCCCAGTCGGTCATGTCTCTTTCGAGACATGATCGCCCAAATTCGTCCTTGACCATGCCAATGCGTCTTTCGATTTTCCATGTCGCACATTCCATCCTCTGTCAAAACACTTCCCAAGTAATTACATTTCATTACTTCTTATATTTTAATTTCTCTGGCCTGTAGTTGTCCTATTAGGGTCTTCTTTTTGCTGATGACCATTGACGGATACTGGACTTGTGAATGTGTAAGATGGATTTTGACGAGAGAGATGGGCTGATACGAAAGAGTGAACCAACATTCCTAGCAGAAAATCTCAGGAGAAACTTTGTATTCGTTGCGTGTCTTGGTTGGTACATTTCCACACTGACTTAAAAGCGCTCCTGAAGAGATCTAACCTGAAAAATGTAGGGTCAGCTGTAATAAGAGTATGCCGTATGTACCCTGCACTGGCATACATTCATTGGTCAAACACAATAATTAATTAATAATGTGTTGGGGTAGTTTTAGCCCTGAAGGTTATAATCGCGCTATGTCGATTGCTAATCGACTTAACTTACCCAAAATGTTAGGAACTTGGTAATGAGAGTATTGGATTGCTATGTGTTTTCCGTTCTTCAATATAGAAGTGAATGCTGGACAGTATCATCAAAGATGAAGGAAAAACTTGAAGCAACTGAAATGTGGTTGTACAAAAGCATAATGGATATAAAGTGGGATATCAGTTCCATATTGCAATCAATATATAAACTGACCCCTCACTTTGTGACCACAGCAGTTTCTATGCATAAGTATTGTATGAAAATTTTGGTGAGATAAATTGATTAATACGACACAATGAACTAACTTTGTGTTGTGGAGTAGTTTTCGCACTGAAGGTTATAATCGCGCTATGTCGGTTGCTAATCGACTTAACGCACCCAAAATGTTAGGAACTTGGTAATCTTCCACTGAAAGCTGATTCCTTAGTATTCGGCACACGGCCGACTAATATCAACTGCCTAGTATTTCTACTGAACGGCAATGGAACTCTGAAGAACTCTTATGAACTTCCCAAGAACTTCTAAGAACTGCCCCTGTTAACTTCCTGTTAACTCTAATTAATATAGAAGGGAGAGTCCATTATATGAGGAATAGGTGTTTTTCCACATAACAACTCTCATCGGTATTCTCATCCTTCTCTTACCCACTTCCTGAAACCCCTATAACCTGTCACTCTTTCTCATAATTTTCTTTCTCTGTAACCCCTTGCACACCAGTGGCAGTAAACTGTCTTGCTTGGGTCGATATGATTATATATATATAATCATATCGACCCAAATATACACACATACAAAACTCCCAAGGACTTCTCCCGTTAACTTCCTGCTAATATAGGAGGGAGAGTTCATTATCTGTGGAATGGGTGTGTTTCCCCATAATATGATACAACCATGAGATGCAACATAATGACGTAAAATACCTTTTTGTCTTGTTTATATTCACTTTTCCTCAAACGAATACCCAAGAGCCACCCAGGGAAGTTGGTTACTGTGTATGGCATAATCTACTGATAAAATATTGCTTTAAATATGCATTATTGATAAGTCTACTATATATTGTTGATAATTTACTATAAATAGATATTTTGCATTGGTTGATTTTGTTTAGAGGCATATCAACCTTTATCGGTTATTTAATTTGAGTATGAGTTTTGTTTAACGGCATATCAACCTCTGTGGGCCATTTAATGCCAAAAAGGTAAGGTTTTAAGATATTTTTTAAATATTCAGTTATAGTGAAAAGGTTGATTTAGTCAGATTTTGATGAAAAAAAATTGTATTATTATTTTCGAAAACTGAAGTTCTCTTTCAGTTTTGTATTAAAAAATGTATTTCTGGTAAAAGAATTTTTCCATAAAAATATATATATTTTTCTATAAAAGTATTTTTATGTATATATTTCTCAAAAAGTCTATTTTTATACTTTCATATTATTTTGACGCAAGTTTGGGGATAAACTATTTGCCCATATTTGGGACCCTACCATTTCAGGGTGGACCTGGGATGAACAGCAATTCAGAGGGGGTTCCATGCTTCTCACAAGCTCCCAATCAGAGGTCTTGCTGCCGTATGCAGTTTATTGTCATACCCAGAACAATTATCGGCTATTTAACACTGAAACCTAAATATATTAAACGAAATTGTATGACTTCAGATAAAACGTTCTTCATATTGCATCCAATATGTATTTTTTATAATTCTGCTATCTGTTCTTGATAATTTACTATAAATAGTTATTTTGCTTTGGTTGATTTTGTTTAGCTGTATAGCAACGTTTATCTGTTATTTAATGCCGGAATCTATATATTGTATTCTTTCAACTTTAGATAAAAATTATGTTCGTCATTTAGTTTTAAAAGGATATTGTTGATAACTTTACTATTAGTATTTGTTGTTGGTAATGTTTAAAATAAAAATATATTGCTCTCATCTTCACCATATAAATGTATTTTTATACTTTCATAGAATTTTGCTTTTGCTTGAGGGACTCACTATTTGCCCATAGCTGGGAATCCACACAGGTGCTACCAGCTCTTTTGAAGTTAAACCTGGAGGCAGCAGTAATAAAAGGCGCTCCTCAAAACCTTTAATCTCTCGATCAGAGGCCTTGCTGCCGGATGTAGTTATCGTCAACCCAGAACACAGAAACCCGAGTGAGAAGGATAGAAAAAAAAAGAATATGAAAATAAACCAAACATAGCTAAGCGGTACAGGGGGTAGGATATTGTGAAAAGCCAAGATCGGGTTCCTCCGGAAGGGACAAGTTGAGCGAATATTGTATGTCTCCCTTCTCCCGCCAAAAGTAGTGAACATCGATACGACAGCAAAAAAGTAAATACGTATCGATTAATATTGATTTTACAGAAGCGGTTTCCTCTTGCAATCATCCACCTGAAATTCTAAAAAATCTCAGATTTCTAAAGTAATCGAAAGGAGAACGATTCCCATTGGGTGATCAAATGAAAAGACATTATGAAAAAAGAAAAAAACAAACAAACGAATGGCATTTATATAAATTTCATTTAAGGTTTACATTTATCTGTAAAGACGAGAATTCTTAGAATATTCTTCTGATTGAGAGAAATGTATTTCTAGTTGGCTACTTCTGAATATATTTCACTTCAGTTAAGAGCAATATATTTCGATATTTACACAAAACATACAGTACTGTTCCAAAAGTATTAGGACAAGAACTATTTTATTTTATTTTATCTTTTATGGGGCATATTGACAGAAAATAAACAATTTAATTTTATTTGATTTACTCAACAAATGCTTTAACAAAAAAAATAAATACTGGTTACAAAATAAATTTAATATTTAGTATAATAGCCTTTTGCTTTGATCACAGCCTTCATTCTGTCAGGCATTGACATCACAAGCTTCTTCAATGTATCTAATGGTATCTTCTGCCAAGCAGATTGTATTTGTTCTCAAAGTGTGTCTTGCGAAGTAACATTAGATTTATCATTTTTTTATACAAAATATCCCATAGTTGTTCAATAGGATTGAAATGAGGGCTTTGTGGGGGCCAATTCAAATTCCAAAGTCTTCGTTCCTTTTCCTTTTTAGTTAAAATAATTCTTACAAAGGTTTGACTTTTCACCCTGTATTTGAATATCAGTGAGGTGTTTAAGAGAATCACCCCTGTCTTAACACTTTTACACACTACCGGTAGTGTGCAAGAGTGTTAGGACAGTGGTGATTTTAAACTTTATTTTGATGCCTCATGAAAGATAAAATAGTTCTTGCCCTAAAACTTTTGCACAGTACTGTATACATACTAGGTGCGATTGGTAAATTGTCGCAATTATTTTGATGCCTCATGAAAGTTAAAATAGTTCTTGTCCTAATACTTTTGCACAGTACTGTATATATAGTATGTGCGATTGGTAAATTGTCGCAATTATTTTGATGCCTCATGAAAGATAAAATAGTTCTTGCCCTAAAACTTTTGCACAGTACTGTATATATACTATGTGCGATTGGTAAATTGTCGCAATTATTTTGATACCTCATGAAAGATAAAATAGTTCTTGCTCTAAAACTTTTGCACAGTACTGTATATATAGTATGTGCGATTGGTAAATTGTCGCAAATATTTTGATGCCTCATGAAAGATAAAATAGTTCTTGCCCTAAAACTTTTGCACAGTACTTTATGTGGGTGGGTGTGGGTCTGATTAAATAAATAAAACAAGAGGAAAAAATATATTTTTCTCTCGTACTTGTTTTGTCCAGTGATGGATTCTATAAAGTCAAAGAGATGAAATCAATTTTATCTAAACTTATTTATAAATGGACCTTTATCTGTGTGTGTGTGTGCGCGCGCGCGTGTGTGTGTGTGTGTGTGTGTGTGTGTGTGTTTGTGTGTGTGTGTGCATTCGTTACTTATAGACTCCAAAACGGCTGAACCGATTTTCTTGAAAATTTACACAGTTGTACTATAAGCGCCTGCGAGTGTTCTTAGATAGGTTTTGTGTCGAGGTACACCCGGTAAATATCGAAAATCGATCATCGAAAAAATCGGGTTATATAAGGAGTGGTCCAATTTTAATCAAATTTGATAAACTCGTAGACAAAGACATAAGAAACGATATTCAGAAGTTTCAAGGTTGCAGTTCTTTCAATAGTGCAGGAAATCGATTACACACACACACACACACACATATATATATATATATATAAAGCAAGATGTTTGTGTGTGTGTGTGTGTGTCTGTTTATATGTCTGTATGTCCTGTATACAAATCCACAATTTTTATCCGATTCTCATCAAACTTCACACAAATAAGACTGAGTCTGAGCTCCAGGACCATGGATTAATTTTAAAGCTTTCATTACACTCGAGCAACGCCGGGCTATGCTGCTAGTTTTAAATAAAAGAGTATTTAGAGACAGAAAAAATTCGCTAGAAACAAAGAAGAGAATACTAGATTGCTATGTGATGTCTGTTCTTCAGTATATCAGTGAATGCTGGACAATCTCCTCGATAAAGAAAGAAAAACTTGAAGCAACTTAAATCTGGGTCTAGAGAATTATGCTACGGATATCATGGATCGAACATGTGAGCAATGATGAGGTTTTGGACAGGATTGAAACTAAAAAGAAATTAATATTGAGCATCAACAAGAGACCGCTAAAATTCCTCGAACAGGTAATAGGGAAGAAAGGCGTGGAGAATCTGATTCTCACAGGTCACAAAGGCAGAAATAGAAGCAGGGGAAAGCAGTCGGCAAAATAGTTGACAGGCTTGAGCAAGTGAATGACAGCGGAGTTTAAGTGGGTAACAGAAGAAAGCCATGTTAAGAGTGACCAGGGATAGGGAGACGTGGAGAGCCTTGATCGCGTACGTCTTGAAAGGGGATGACATATAGAAGAATTACATCTGTAAACAAAATAATTCGGTTAGTAGAAAAAACGCATATAAATTATTCATAAGATTAAAACAAATTATTAAACAATTCATATTTGAAGATATTTTTATGTACAGTATAAGATTAGGAGATGTTAAAATGATGTAAATTGACTGTTTTTTTCTTCGTCCTCTAAAAGAAAGATACAAGGTATGATGCTTAGAGCATGTACTCATTCCAATGCTACTATGTCCCCTACTTGTATACGAATTTGGTGGAATGAGTAAAATTGAGTCCATGGAAAGAAAAATAAACAAATATATCCGAAAATGGTTAGGTTTGCCTCCAGGTTTGTCTGATATTGCATTGTACTGTAGACAAGTAAAGCTAAAGTTACCATTTAAATCGATTGTAGAGGATTATAAAACCGGAAAAAATAGACTTCAAATGATGTTGGATGACTCCAAGGACAAAGCAATAAAAGCATTATATCCTACATTAAAATCAGCCAGAAAGTGAAAGGTCCGAGAGACAATAACAAGTGCTAAAGACAATCTAGCTTTCAATTGAAGTCATCGGATATACTCAAGCAGGAAAACAAGGGTTAGGACTAAATGAAAGGCAATGGTGGTCAGAAACGTCTGGTAAAGATCGCCGAGACATGGTCATCCAAAATGTAAGGAACGAAGAAGATAATAAAAGACTCGTAAAAGGAGTTCAACAATCTCAACAAGGCCAATGGACAAACTGGGAGGAGACTCTGCAGAAATCTATAACTTGGAAGGACATTTGGCAGATGGCTCCACTGAGGTTGAGTTTTTTAATACGTTCCACATATGACCTGCTACAATCTAAGAACAATTTTGTTAAATGGAAGAAAGAGAATGATCCAACTTGTCCCCTGTGTAAGGAAAATCCACAAACATTAGAACATGTTCTTAGTTCCTGTAAAACAGTCCTTGGCAATGGAAGATATACATGGAAGCATAATAGTATTTTGGATGAGCTGGTCAGAATTATAAAGAAATATATGAAGTCTGAGTCATCTAATTCAACCCTGAAATTTGTTGCAGAGGGAAAAAGGTATGTCGGTTCTAAGCAAACAAGCAAATGTCAAGCTATAACCGGAAAAAAACTTCTTAGTTCTGCTGGCATTTGGGAGGTATCTGCAGACCTTCCTGGGTGGCGTAATGATGACCCCAAAATAATATCAAGTAAAGGTCTGCAACCAGATATTGTTCTTCTATCAAGGGTGAATTATAAAATCATCTTGGCTGAATTAACAGTACCATATGAAAGCCAGATGGAACAAAGCCACGATCACAAAACTAATAAATATGAAAATCTAAAATCAGAGCTAATAAAGGAAGGGTATAATGTAATTGTTAGAGCAGTGGAAATTGGAGCAAGGGGTTTTGTTGCAGCCACTCTGCACCATTTTCTGGGTCAAATTGGAATCAAAGGGCGTAAGAGGACCAAAATATGGAAACGCCTAATAGAAATCACTGAAAATAGTTCTATGCGGATATGAAAGACAAGAAATATTCCGGGGAGTGTTTCAGAGAACATGACGGCATGACATGTTTGATCGTGAATGCGTAATGAGGTTCACGTTGTATTCTCTGAACGCAAGGTTTGCCGTCTTTCGTTTTTCGTAAATTTAATTTCGCCGTTAGACATTTGAACAAGTATAACTACACTTGTATATCGTTATAATGGGGCCTCACATCAGTGAGAGGGGCCGGTGTGCAAGTGAAACCCTTGAGAGGAGGGCCCCGAAACAGTGCACATTCTCTTCTGATGATCCCAATTTAAATATAAATTCGAAAGGATCAAAAGAAGTTCAATGAAGTCATATGCCGTAGAGAAGCTCGGTGGAAATGTTATTGGTATGAGGAGCATTTTATATTCAGCTCGCTTCAGGTGAGGGTCAATTACTTTCAAGTAATTTCCTTTCTAGAATTTTTATGTTTATTGTATATGTTGTATATATCTCATAACATAACAATATACTGCACATAAAAATATAGTTTATGTATATCTATGAGCGTTTTTCATAGTAGCGAAAATCTTTTTGTTTATAGATATTTATTTAAAATAATAATCATTTCAACTCAGCCTTGATAAAATCTGTCACAAGACGAAACGCGTAGGAGATAAAAATATAGTTTTCCTATAAACATCTTTATTAATTATACTGTTCTTTTCCTCAGATTAGAACGGGGATATATTGTTATATATATATATATATATATATGTATTATAAATTATATTTTAGCGCATGTCCAAACTAGAATCTACTATATAAGCGTACATTTCGTTTCCACATTGAAAGAAAAATGTCTCATCAGGTTGTTAACCTTATTTTTATACGTTATAACGTTTACTACCTGATGAGACATTGTTCTTTTGTAGCTATAGAGAGATGGTTAATGTTTATTAATTCGGCTTTGTTTCTGTGTTTATTTGTATATTCTCGGAGTGTAGTTGGTAGACGAATTAATGACCGCTTGGATCCGTTCTCCCAGCTGCTTCATGTAAAACCCAGAACACTACTTTACTCGGGATTCCGTTTCCTGTGCACCGTAAACAAAACCATGTCTGCCGAACACCGGTGTAGCCTTCACATATCGCCAACTATATTTAGTTGTCCCTCCCAGTAAGGGCAACATGTGACACATGGTCAGTTTTGACTGGGATTTGCGGGCTATATGACCCGGCCAAAAAATGTCTGTCTATTTTTGCCCAGTCGTGCTTCTACCCTTCAGCGGAACCATACTGGGTTATTGCTCTCTGCTCGGAAGGAGAGAGCGCCCTCTACCCGATGGCAGAGGGCTGACAGTGTTATAGTTGAAGAGTCTCAGCAACTCTAATCGCCAACTGTATTTACTAGCCTTCCCACGCAAGGCTGGATGTGACACATGGTCATTTTATAGTGGGTATTCCCGGCCATATAGCCGGGCCAAAAAATGTCTGTCTATTTTTGCCCAGTCGTGGTTCTACCCTTCGGCGGAACCACGACTGGGTTATTGCTCTCTGCTCGGAAGCAGAGAGCGCCCTCTACCAGAAGGCAGAGTGCTGACAGTGTTATAGTTGAAGAGTCTCAGCAACTCTAATCACCAACTGCCTCCGAAACAGAAGTTGGTTCTTTTTATTTTTTTTGGTCTCGAGCGAGAAACCGTAATTTCTCGCTTCTGAAAAGCCTCGTTTTCACCAATGACGCATGCGCCGTGTCATTCCAAAAACTGCCTTGCATGAGCTCGCCTCGCGGTTCCATGGCGGCTACGAACGCATGTGCAGACCATCCGCCTTGCTTCGGCGAGGTAAGTCTCCACCACAGTGTCATACATAACCGAACTCCCAACAGTATACTTATCATCAAAAGTTTTTCATTAGAAAATTGGTTATCAGCAGGTTAGAAAGTGTGGAATAGTGTAGGTACCGCCATTCAGTCAGTTAAGTGCCACACGTGATACCCGCTTGGACGATTATGTCTCGAAAGAAACATGACTGACTGGGATGAAGATTATCCTGCAGTAGGTTGCTATTGCTTTCTGTGATAGACTCGTTGCCAGCCAAAGCTACAAAACCCAATCTGTCCTGCTATTTAACCCATATGTTGAGGGTAGAGACGGATTAATACCTTTCCCAACAGTATTTACATGTAAGTGAATGCAAGGAATTCAACTGGAATTCGAACTCGGCTACCCGATTGCGCGTTCCGAGTTGATATCCACTGCACCACAACACACATGTTCCATTAAATCGCTAAAAAAGAGCATAGTATGAATAAAAAGGTCCAAAACTCAATAAAAACGAACATTTTCCATAAAAATGTTTATAATATTATTAAGAGGAAAGATCAAAGTAATTTTTATTTATTTTTTTAATCTCTTCTAACATGTTCGAAATTTTTGCAGGAAATTTTGTTTTGATTTGAGTTAACGGTTAAACAAAACGTTACGACTGTTTACAATGGAAAACGTAATGATTACATCACCCACTTTTTTCCGGTGCCAAACACATTAATTTGTAAATTATCGCAAAAATCAAATAACTGTCGGATGTTAATGAAAATTTCAATACTCAGTCACAAATGAATAAAATTATTTTGAAATTATTACTTTTTAAAAATCTTGCCTAAAAATTTTATTTTTTACCTCCTGTTATCCCCTTCCATGAGATTTTAATAAGTTTTAATTGGCTGCAAACTATAATTTTATTTGTTAAACGTAGGACTCATTAGGGAATATAAATCATTTCTTTTTTTAAATTTTAAATTTTGCAACAGTTTTCGAAAATTTGCTCCGAGAAGTAAAATAAAAATGCAATAAAATTCTGATAGAATTTAATTTGATAAGATTTTAATTGCTTCAATAAATAATCAAAATTGAGGATAATATATTCTGAAGAATATGCAAATTTTTGATTTCTTTTTTATTTTTTATTTGTTAATCATATCACCCCGAGCAAGGCAGTAATGCTACTGATGTGCAGGGGGCTACGTAAGAGTGAAAAGATTGGAAGAGAGAAAGAAAGCCGGAAACCACATCCTAAACAGGAAACAAGGGATGAGCCTCTTCACCCGTTCATTAGACGTGGGTGGAGTTTTCATGATAATAATTTATAAAGTTTTAAAAATTTTTTAAAATCTTTAAAAAAACTGTTTTTTTTTTTGTTTGTTTTTTTTATAAGCGTTTCAACCCGTGCAAGGCATGTCATTGCCACTACTGCGCAGGGGGCTACGTAGAGTGGAGAAAGGATGATTAAATATAGGAAATGTCAGAGGGTGGGTGATAGGCGGGTAAGGATACCGAGAATGAGGGTGGGGTAAATGAGAGTGTTCTGAGAATAATTGGGAGTTAGTGTAATAGGAGGTGTCTATTGACCCTACATTTAAACACCTGGAGATTGTAACTGTCGGGAAAGCAGAGTTGTGGAAGTGAGTTCCACAGGCGGGAAGCGCGAGAAAAGAAGCTGTTGGAGTAGAATTTACGGTTACATCTTATTTGTTTAACTGTAAAAGGGTGGGACCTAGTTGCTAATCTAGTATCTCGTGTAAATTCGTGCTTAGGCGGCACCAGTGAACTAAGCTCATCTGAGCAGAAGCCATGAAAGTACTTGTAGAAGAGGCACAGGGAAGCCACATGACGCCGGTGAGAGAGCGGCTGCAGCCAGTCTGCCAAGTCAGTATCAACCACGTTAGAGATCCTCCTTTGTATTTTGTCAAGAAGCCCAGCGGTTAGATTATTGAAGTTAAAAATTGATTATTATATTGCCTATCAAAATTGAAAATTTAGTAAGAATCGTTCTTCACCCATATTTCTAAAACTTTTTAAACCTATTGTTTCTGCATTTGATTTGTTTTTTGTATCGTAATTTCTGTGTGCAACTTAAAAGTTTAGAATTTCCTTCCTTACTCGAAAATAAATTGATACACTTTTGTCTATGTTAGACACCATGCATTTTTATTTCTAATCAAGAACCTGTCAACGGTGCGGAACAGGTCAAAAGTTCAAATCGGTAATTAAGAAATATTTTTATTCAAAATTCCACGCTATAAAGAAGTAATACTTTGCTAAATCAGATTAATTTAACATAAAATTTGCTAATTTTCCAAAAAAAAAAAACCAAAAAAAAAAAAATTTGTCACAGATTTATATTATATTTTTACAAAATGTTTAAAACCGAGAATTACATTTTCTTTACAAATATGGCAATCGATAAAAAATGGCAAAATTCAAAAATTGGAAAAAATTTCTAACGTTTATGTTCCAATCAATATAATTTCTGTTTAAAATAAAACAGAGTATTTTGCTTACTGGAAATAGTAAATTTCGTCAGTTAGCTTTCAATTAAAACTAAAATAAAAGTTTTAAAAATCTTTTTCGTCTTTGAAAATTCAGTTTAATTGTAACTATGCAGTTTTTTTTTCGCGATTTATCGGAGTACCTAGGAATAGTGTCAGAAGAAAAATATACATGTTTCATAAAATAGAAATTTATTAAATGAAAAGAATAACAACAAAAGGTAAGAACTAATGTTCAATGAAAAAGAAACAAGTAATGAGTTAAGGGTTATCAAGAGTTGTAGAAATGTTCGTAGTAGTAACTTGTTGGAACGAGTTTATGCGGACGTACGTATGTATGTATGAGCGTTTGGTTTTGTTTTGTAGGAATCTCTTTGAATGAAGGAGAAGAAGAAGAAGTAGAATGAATCAGCACACTAGAAAGAAGGAGAAGGAGGATAATGTCCGGGTCAGCTTGAAGCTTCTTCCGTTACATTTTAGCTTGTCTTCTCTGCTGCGTCCATGTCCTGACTGACTGACGCTGATTGAAGTCATTTATATAGTTCTTTAGAATTTTGCATTTGATCGCTACGTTCGTTTAAGTCTTAGAACTCGCTTCCAATTAATTTACCATTCCACTTGCAAAATCCGGTTTCAGCTTTTTCTTTAAGCACATGGTCAATCGTTTTTCTATTTGGGAAAAACCAACATTTCACACGTCATTGTGAATTTTCGTAAAAGTGAAGAAGAAAGTTGATTTTAATTCTTCATTTCCTATTCCCCACTTTCAATGTGCAAACAAACTGTACGCTTTGGTAGATGATTGTAGTTTGGACATGTTCTAAAATATGATTCATCTAAACTTATTTATAAATGGAACTTTGTCTCTATGTGTGTGTGACTATGTGTGTGTGTCCGTTACCTGTAGACACCGAATCAGCTGAACCGATTTTCTTGGAAATTTACACCGTTGTATTATAAACGTCTGCCAGTGTTCTTAGCTAGGTTTTGTGTCGAGGTACGAAAATCGATAATCGAAAAAATCGGGTTATAGAAGAAGTGGTCCGATTTAGATCAAATTTGATACACTCATAGACAAAGACATAAGAAACGATATTCAGGAGTTTCAAGGTTGCAGTTCTTACAATAGTGCAAAAAACCGATAATATATATATATATATATATATATATATATATATATATATATATATATATATAAAAGGCAAGATTCTTATGTGTGCGTCTGTTTATCAGTCTGTATGTCCTTTATAAAAATCTACAATTTTCATCCGATTCACACCAATCTTAACTCAAATATTCTTTAGGCTGAGTCTGAGCTTCAGGACCATGGATTAGTTTTTTTAAAGCTTTTATTACATCAGAGCAACACCGGGTTATACTGTTCGTAATAAATTTTCCCGACTTGGCAGTTCAGATAGTCACTTTCTCGCAGTGTGACTTCCCTGTGTCTCTTCTACAAATGCTTTCACAGCTTCTGCTCTGATGAACGTAGCTCACTGGTGCTCTCTATATATGAATTTACCCGAGCAACAAGATTAGCATTTAGGTCCCACCATTTTACTTTGAAACCAATGAAATGTAAATGCAAATTCTACTTCACAGCTTCTTTTCTCGCACTTCCCACCTGTGGAATTCCCTTCCGTTTGCTTCCTCGACAGCTACAACCTCCAAAAATTTAAATGTAAGGTCAATAGTCATCTCCTATCTCACTAACCTGCATCTTTTCTCTCATGCTTCTTTCTCCGTCCACTCCACTTTCGTCAGAATTCTCATTCCTTCTCTTATCCCACTTCCTGACACCCTTTATAACCTGTCACTCTTTCTCAGAAGTTTCTTCCTATGTAGTTCCCTGCAAAACAGTGGCAATAAAATACCTTGTTTATGGCGATATGATTATATAAAAAAGAGGCCTATTTCTATATTGAGCACTGTTTTAAACTAATATTTTGGACGTTGTAAATATTTTCTTCCTTGCTTATTCACTTGGATATATATATATATATATATATATATATATATATATATATTCCTAGCTATTATTAAGTTTTGTACGACTAAGAAATTTATATATATATAAAACATTTCCCTTCTCTGATTCCATGTGTCTCTATCTCTCTCTCTCTCTCTCTCTCTATATATATATATATATATATATATATATATATATATTCGATGTGCCTATATATATATATATATATATATATATATATATAGGCACATGGAATCAGAGAAGGGAAATGTTTTATATATATATAAATTTCTTAGTCGTACAAAACTTAATAATAGCTAGGAATAAGCGTAAATTACATGACATTTTTACTAAAAACTAGAAAAAAAACGGTTTCATCCCAGGGCTTAGCAAGTTTTATTCTGAGAGTAGTAAGCATGTATATTAAAAGATGATAATTGGAGTGAGAAAAAATGCAAGGAGAACTACAATTCAATGTCATTCAAACCCACCAAGCAATCTCTCTGTTTACAGAGAGAAGGCTTGCGGGATTTGCTGTGCAGTGACTCTAGCACCTGTAGATGATATGAAGAGTGGGACCGTAATAAATAGTGAAACGGTCCACACTCAATCCACATACACAACTCCTGTTATTTATAATGTGTTGTGTAATGGACGACCCGGATATACTAACAAGTTGGCTGCTACTAGCGGCAGGATTTAAATTTCTAGGAGGTGTATGTTGTTATATTATGATGATATGTAGGGTTTTTAATCGGCATCACTATTGTCCCTGTTATGTCGTGAGTAAGAATAAATAACTCAACAACAGGAATAGGTTAATTGTTGTATTCCGTGAAAATAGTATTTACAAATGTTATTAGTATCCAATACAAGAATAAAGGTTAATCGTCTCAACCGTCGTAAGACGTTGTATGAGGAATGGGTACTTCCGGGTCGTCACCGGAAGTCTACGACTGACTTGCCGATCGGCTGGTTGGCACACTCTTCTCCGTAGATGCTACCGTTACTTTACATAGTAATGGAATAGTCCATTATAGCCGAATAGGCGCGGGCGTCCCAACATGTCCCCATCCATCTCTGCTGCCATGCTTATGATGTTTCTGTCGTTGTACGACCCGTCCTTCTTCATGAGCTAACAATTTCGAACCGAACCCTTTTTTAACGATAACTAGAGAATATCATTCTCATTCCATGTGCGATGCCAAATTTGTAGCCATGTTGTTATCTCCCTTTAATTTGACTTTTCTAAACTATTTGTTCATCACTGCTGTAGCCTGTTATTGAACTCACAACTCTTTGGTCAAGTCACTGGAACTAACCACTGGGTCATGTGAACTTCTGGGACTTATAAACTTCATTTCAGTAATTGTTTTTTGTTTTTTTTTACCAGAGTTCATATTGCAATCTTTTGATGCATGGTCCAGTGGATATAGACGTTGGTTTTTAAGAGTTTTAATAGAACTACAGTATAACCCGGATATATATACCTGATATAAGAGAACCCCTGATATAAGAGAGATTTCATATGTTCCAAAATTAGAGCCTGAGGTAATGTATATAAAATGAGAAAACACGGATATAAGCAAAACTTTATCCGGTCCCGACAACTCTCTTATATCAGGGTTACACTTTACTATGCTGGCGTAAAATCACATCACTTTACTGTTGAGCTGGCTAGACGTAGCCGTAAGTTGTAATCTAACAGTTTCTTTTTAAAATTTCAATGCAATAGCAATCACTACCTACTGTCCTCCTGATTTTTCTTCTCTCTCACTATTAATATTACAGTTTTTAATTCTTCCACACCCTGTAACCATTGTGTCTTAGTGGCTTTTTTCTCTTGAATGGGGTGATACTGATTAAAAATCCATGTCATCATAATATGCCCTGTACATCACGGTTTTACGAAATTACAAAAATCCTTTTTTTATTCGGTAACCTCTACCTTCAGTACCTCTTGGGACTTGTAATAGGTAAACGATAGTTAAAAAAGAGTCTGTCCATTTCCATCTACCTGAGATCCGTCATGCGATTGCCTATTTGATCTCCCTTAGTCGTTCTCCGTTCGTGGCCTTGTGACAAACAATGATAAGTTTTTATAAAAGACTGTATACCAGATGTTCTTTACTATAGAAATTATATCGAATTAGCTTCTTGACAAGACAACGAGCCTGACTCAAATATTGATCCACGAATAAATGGTTTTTGATTCTAAATAACACGAAGACAATAGAGTTTTGGATGATGGTCAACATTTTTGAAAATGACATCAAAACACCCAAATCTGATCTATTGCACTGTCGGAAGACATGAATCTTTAATTAGCTTGTCTATTAGAGAGCTGCCCTGTTTTGCTATCTAATACAGAGCCTTAGGGATTTTTTTTGCTGAAAACGTCTGATTCCTTTATTTCGATGATGTTGACTGTCCTCTTTGAAGAATTCAAGAAATGAAGCTGAATTCATTTATAGATTTGATCGAGAATTTTCATTGAATAATTTGCATCGTTTCTCTTCTGTATTTTCCTACTTCGCACTATACGTCTGGTTATTTTTGTTTTTAATCGGCAGTTTTTTGTTCATCTTCATCTTTTCGCCGCCTTTAGATTTTTTTTCGTCTTTTTATCGTTTTGATATTCTTTTCGTTCGTCTTTTTCTTTATTTCATCCTATTCGTCTTTTCTGTCTTGTTGTTCTTCTTATTATCTTGTTTTTATTCTCGTCTTGTCATTTTTCGTTTTTTTTTTCATCTTCTTCGTCTTTGTTTTTTTCTTCGTTGTCTTCTTTCGTAGTAAATTTCTGTTTTTTTTTCTTGTCATCTCGTTCTTTTCTCGTTATCGTTCTTCTTCCGATGTTTCGTTTCCTTTCCGTTTATTTGTTTGCTTCTTCTTTCTTTTTTGTCGTCTCTTTTTTCTTTTAGTTTACACCTTATTATTTTGTTCGTCTTCTGCCACTTATTTTTTTCTTACACTTATTTTTTCTTCTATTTGTTTTTTTCTTCTATTTGTTTTTTCTTCTATTTATTTTTTTCTTCTACTTAATTTTTTCTTCTGCTTATCTTTTTCTTTCACTTATTTTTCTTCTACTTATTTTTTCTTACACTTATTTTTGCTTCCACTTATTTTTTTCTTCTATTTGTTTTTTCTTCTATTTATTTTTTCTTCTACTTAATTTTTTCTTCTGCTTATTTTTTTCTTTCACTTATTTTTTTCTTCTACTTATTTTTTTCTTTCACTTATTTTTTCTTTCACTTATTTTTTATTCTTATTTATTTTTTTCCACTTATTTTTTTCTTCCACTTATTTTTCCTTCCACTTATTTTTTTCTTATGTTTTCATTTTCTCTTTTTATGTGCGTCTCTTTCTTTTTCTTCTTTTCCTTCTGATTCTGTTTTTCTTTGTTCATCTTTTTCTTCTTTTTTTCTTGTTCTGTATTGTGTTCGTCTTCATGTTCTTTTCGTCGAAATTCTGCTTTTGCTCGCCTTCAAATTTTCATCCTTACCTACTTTCGATTATCTTTCTCGTTCTTCTTTTCGTCTTATACATTTTTTTGTTTGTCTTCTTGTTTTCGTTTTCTTCACTGCCTGTTTTTTCCTGTCTTCTCTTTTCTGCTTTTGTTTCTTTTTATTACTTCTTTCAGTTTTCATCATCTTTTCTTGTTTGTGTTCTTTTCTTTTTTTTTTGTCTTCTCTTTATTTTGCTTTTTGTTGCTTTCTCCTTCCTTTTGTCATATTTTTCTGTATTTGTTAGTCTTATTCTTTTAGTTTTCTTCCTTTGTTGTATCTTTGTCTTATTCTTTTTGTCTTCTTTTTTTTCTGGATTTTGTTCGATTTCTTCTTCTTAACGCCTTCTTGTTTTTTTTTTCTTGTTAGTCTTATTTTTATTTTCCTTTATTTTTTATATGTATTTTTCTTCTTTTGTCGTCGTCTTCATTTCTTTATTGTTGTCTGCTTCTTGTCTCTTTATCTTTCTTTTATTTTCATCTTATCGACTTTTGTTTTCTTTTTCTTCCATTTTGTCTTCTCTTGTTTTCATTCGTAGTTTTTCTTCTTATTTTCGACGTCTCTTTTTGTTTGACTTCTTCTACTTTTCATTTTCTGTTCTTTCGTCTTCTTTTTGTTGATTTCTTTTATTTTTGTGTACATTTTCTTTCTTTTTTTTTTGTCTTCTTCTGTTTTTATTCGACTTTTACTTCCTCGTTTTGTTTTCTATTGTTCTGTTTTTTCTTTGTCTTTTTGTCATTCTCTTTTTTTTCCTTCTGTTTTGTTGTTCGTCCTTTTCTTCTTCTCTTCGTCGTCATCTTCTGTTTTTGCTCGTTTTATTCTTTATCTTCTTTTTCTTCGTCTTTTTCTTTTCATCTTCTGTTTTTCCTTCTTCTTCTTGTCCTCTTCTTCTTTTTCCTCTTATTTTTGTCTTCTTTTCTTTTTGTTTTATTGTCCGTACGTTTCTTCTTCTTTTCATCGTCGCCATCTTCTGTTTTTGTTCGTTTTTTCTTTTTCTTTTTTTTTCTTCTTCGTCTTCTTCTTTTTCCTCTTCTACTCAATCTTCATATTCGTCTTCTTCATAATATTCGTTTTTTTTCTTCGCATTGTCTTCTTCAATATCTTCGCATTGTATTCTTCTGCTTTTTTTTTTCATATAAGTTTTCGTATTTTTCTTGACATATGACGCTATGATAATATCGGTTTTGATTCTCTATTTTCACGGTAATCCACGGTTACAAAATACAACCTGTCCCGTCTCATGTTAATATCTACCGAATTTGAAGAGATTTTTTTTTTAATCATCTCACCCCAAGCAAGGCATTCCACTGCCACTATTGCGCATGGGGCTACATAGGGGAAGGTAAAGAGAAGGAGTGGTTAGACATAGGGAATGTCAGGAGGAAGGTGACAGATGAGTAAGGATAGCGAGGATGAGGGTTGGGCAGATGGGAAGAGTGTTTGATAGAATGGGAGCAGGTTAGTGTGTTAGGAAGGTGTCTATTGACCTTACATTTAAACTCCTGGAGATTGTAGCCGTCGGGGAAGCAATCGTTTGGAAGAGAATTCCACAGTCGGGAAGTGCGAGGAAAGAAACTGTCGGAGTAGAAGTTACGGCTGCATTTTATCGGTTTCACTGTAAAAGGGTGGGATCTAGTTGCTAATCTAGTATCTCGTTCAAATTCGTATTTAGGGGGCACTAGTGATCTAAGTTCATCGGAGTAGAAGCCGTGACAGTATTTATAGATGTCTAACAAGTGTCTGTTAGGGCAATTCGATCTTGGAACTGTGGTATTGCGCTCAACTTGAAAATCGAGATTTAACATGGTAAATAAGAATACAAAGGAGTTATATTTTTAATGGATACTGTTTACGGAGGAAATTAGTTTAAAAGATTAAAATTGGAATTTCATTCCGGTATTCAGTGAATGCATTATATGCACCTTTGTCAGCATTTATGCTTCCCTGTAGCTTTATAAAGTGTATATAAAGTGTATATGGACAACATAAAAAGCACAGGCTAATACTAAATTATTGTATCATTATATAAGAACCTAGTTTAACTTCAAAGTGAAAGCAGACTGAACAACTTAGCTATATTACGATGTAATATGTGATACATTGCAGTGACTTACGTGCGATTTTGAATAAAGGATGCAAGTTTAAAACTTTTTCTTATATATAATTTTATCTATTTTCTTTATTAATTATGATCTTAGAAATTTTCTAACAAATTTTATTTGTTGAGTAACGTTTTTTGTAATACTTTACAATTTTTTACACATTTTTTATCGATTGAATACAGTAAAGAAAAAGTATTTTGCTGGTAGTGATTCATAATTTGACTTCTGATTTAAATATATTTTCCATTCAATGTATTTAGTGCAAAACATAATAAAAATTATGTGGATTTTCACTTGAAATTTGTAAATTTTGAAGTCGGTTTTTAAGCAGAAACCTGATCAAATTAAGTATTCTTGTACATTTTTCAGACGATATATAACATGAGAGGCAAACAATCAGTAAAAGCCATCAATCTCATTTTTGGTGGCAGTACACACACCAGATTGCAATTTTAACAGCAAGTTTCTAGCGGAATCGTTAAATTTGATAACTCAGGAAAGCATTTGCGTAATTTGTTTATATAAAATTTTGTCCATATAATGGTGTGAGAACAAACCAGCCTTACAAAGTATGTAAAATTATTTTTGATATACCCTGTGTATATATATCAGTAGGTTAAGTGCCATACGTGATAAACGCTTAGGCGATCATGTCTCGAAAGAGAAGCTGATTTTTCTGCAATAGGTTGCCATTATTTTCTGCGGTGGACTGGTTGCAAACCAAGGCTATAGAAACTAATCTGTCTTATTATTTAACCCATAAGTGGAGGGAAGAGACGGATTAATACCTTTCCAAGGGTATTTGCGCGTAAGTGAATACAATGAATTCAGGTAGAATTGGAACGCAGCTTCCCGATCTCTCGTTCCTAGCTGTTATTCACTGCACCACCTATATATATATATATATATATATATATATATATATACACGCAGTTTTTAAATTAATGTTTTGAACGTTTTAAATATTTTCTTCGTTCCTTATTCATTTGGAGATATATATATATATATATAAAGCAGTATGTAATTTTTTCAACTGCAAAAAAATTGAAAAATAATTCAGTTGGAAAAATTACATACTGCTTTATCAAACCAAAAAATAATTTGTTACATTTAACTCAGAATATTCAAAAAATATTTAACCCAGAGAAGAAATAAGGTTAATTGCACGGTACATATGTATAGAGGAAGTATCGAAAAAATATGAAACAGATACACCAAATCACACATAGACCAAAAAATTTAGAGAAATATAATATATATATATATTGTCATCCGCAGACAGATCTGTTTCGCCGTATCACAGCTCATCAGTACGGTTAGACTCCGATTGCTTTTTTACCCAGGATTGAAACCCGACCGAAATGGCGTCAGTCGGCGACTCTACCCCTGGGCTATGGGCGTTCGGTGAACTAGCATCATAGCCCGGCGTTGCCCGTGCAACTCAGAACATTTTAGTAGTAGGAGAAAATGCCAATGAGAGGAGTAGATAGAAATCATTTACAGACAGTTGATTTCCTGCATAAAATATTCAGCAAAATAAAAAAAATGTTTTAATTTTTTTTTTCTGAAGTATAGAATATTAAATCTGAAAATAGAGTTAAATAATTAAATTAACCCTCGGCACATTTTTTACATATTTTGTTTTAAAACACTTTTTTTTTTTAAATAGTTTGTTTCAAAATTACGGGGAAAAATATTTACATTTTTTTGTTGACCAAATGAATTTTTAAAACGTCGGAATAAAAATTAAATATAAAGGCTCATTTTTTAAACAAATATTTTAGTCGCGTTTGACACGTGTGATTTGATTTCTGTAACGTAAATTAGCAACCATCTGAGATCTTGGATGTTTTAAGGAGCAACTGCAAACAATCGGGTCCATTGGCCAAAAAGTGTGAAAGGGAAAATTACTGAACTTAAACTCAAAAAGTATGTGTCGACCTGGCTTCCCTGTAGATATGTCTCCCTAGAAAGTTTGAATGGCGTAGCTTAAAAAATGTAGACGTGGATAGGGAACAATCACACACAGACTCACAGATTGCCTTTTATATATATAGGTCTGCACAAAACAAGAGAATAGATATAATCATACACAAAATAAGCAGACACAGTAATATAATCATAAGAGATCATATATGCACACAATGATATCCTCAATAACATAAAACTAAATGTAAAAAACTAAAGAAACAAAACAAATAAAAATTGTAAAAAGAAACAAGAAAAAAAGGGGTTATATCATACAGTCACGAATAATTGGCAATCAAAAAAACTTTCAAAAAGTTAAAAATTAATAAATATTCACAAGAAAAACATGCAAAAATAAGAAAAGAGTTTCATAAAAAAGATTCATACAAATGATAAAAAATCGTCATAAATACACACACACATACACACTCACTCACACACACACACACAAATATCCACACACACACAAATATCCACACGCACACATACATACACACACACATATATATATATATATATATATATATATATATATATGCAAAAATCCAATCTATATTTGATCTATATTTCATTATCAATTCATATAATATATATATATATATATATATATATATATATATATATGAATTAATAATGAAATATAGATCAAATATAGATTAGAATGCCACAGGATGATAGGATAATGAACAAATAAGGCACAACATTTATGAATCTAAAATGTCTCAGTTTTATTTGTGTTTGAAATCTATAGGAGAAAAAGGATATTCAAAATAATATAATTTTCTCTTTTATCCGCCATATTCTTTTCTCTATTTGTTCCTTATCCTATTATATATATATATATATATATATATATATATATATATATATTGTTAAAATATGACTCATATTTTAGTGTGCTAACAGTTTGTCGTTATATTTATGGAAAAGAATATATGAGGAGCGGTGTAATATCCAAGAAAATTGAGAAAACTCGATTGTAAGTAAGATGAATATATACATGCACATCATTTTAGTTTTTTGGAAGTAGCCAGACAAAATCAATTCTCAGGGAGCGAAAAAATGAATAACATTCAGCCAGACTCAACCACATATTGAGTAAGATTCACAGAACATGTTCAATTAATAGGGACCTGTGCTAGAAAAAGTTTAACGCACCAGTTATATAGTTACAAATTAGTTACATATATATAACTGACGGATAATGTTTAGCTGTAGTTAGCAAGTAATCCTGACGGGTAATAAATATAATACCGAGTTAACGCTCTGCAAAGCAGTGATTGTTCATAATGTTTCCCTATATACTATGGCTCTCTGTTGGAAAGCGATTGTTCACAATAATCACACAGAATATTGGCAGTGGAGATTAAGGAAGGAATAACAGTTGGCGAACAGACACTGTACAATTCAAAAACCCACAGACAAATACGAAAAAGATAACATCCTTCGCCTGTACGCACGCTAACATGCATAGTATATATATATATATATATATATATATATATATTATGGACTCTCCCGTCGATTTCGTGGTATGAGTTTCTAAATCATTTAGATTGCAATACAACGAATTGTTTTCAGTGGTGAAGGCATTTGTAGCACCATCCACGCTTTTTGAAACACAAACAATCGGTGCAAAAGTTCGCCACAGATCGCATGAAGAGCAGACCTCAGTTATTTAACCCATAACTGGAGGGACGAGACGGATTAATACCTTTCCCAAGAGTACTACTGCGTAAGTGAACGCAGAATGTTCGAGTGGAATTGGAACTCGTCTCACCGATTTCCCCGTCCGAGCCGACATCCACCGCACCATAACGCACATCGGGAGCTAGTGTATTCAACGTTATATATATATATATATATATATATTAATGCTGAAATAGTTCAGCATTTTACTGCCCATAAACTCTTATCCGACAGGCAGTATGGCTTCCGCTTTGCCAGGTCAGGACCATTACAGTGCATTCTCTGGACATCTCCAAGGCTTTTGACAGGGTTTGGCACACTGGCCTTTTATGTAAGCTACGGGGTTACGTATTACTGGACGATTGCATGATGTGATTCAATATTTCCTACATAACCGCATACTGAAGGTCGTCCTGAATGGGCATGCCTCCACACCCTACAGTAAAAACGCTGGTGTCCCTCAGGGCTCTATCCTAGGCCCGAGGCTATTCTTTATTTTCATAAATGATCTCCCAGACGAGATCAAGAGCCAAGTAAGAATCTACGCAGATGACACCACAATTTACTCCCGCAAACATAAGAAACGGGGTCTGGCGGACAAACATAATCTCGCTGCTGATCTTGAGAGGGGTCTACATTCTGTGGTGATTTGGGGTAAAAAGTGGTTTGTAAATTTCAATGCGTCTGAGACCAAGCTGCTGTCTGTCAATCATCACAGGCAACCTCTTCTGCCTCCCATAAGCATGGACCAAGCGAGTTTCCCAGAGAGCAATACACTTTACCTCCACGGTCTTCACCTCTTTTCTGATCTCAAGTGGAACCACTACATTGAGTCAATAGCTAAATCCACTGCTAGGAAGGTTGTGTCACTGTGTCGGGCCAGGAAATTTTTCCCGCTTGAAACCATCCTGCGTATATACAAATCAACTATTCGTCCGTGCATGGAGTACTTGCTGTCATATATGGTCAGGTGCCCCCGCTGATCATCTCCGTGTTCTTGACAGGCTTCAAAGGAGAATCAGTAATGTGATAGGTACCGACTTGGCGGCTCGACTACTGCCACTTTCACACCGACGTAATGTGGCTTCCCTTTGTCTGTTCTATAAATACTTTCATGGATTCTGCTCCAAAGAACTTAAGTCACTGGTGCCTCTGCAACAGGTGTTTACTCATGCAACCAGACTGGCAACTGGGTCTCACCCATTTACAGTTAGATTAACCAAATGCTGACGACATAGAATTGTCGTCAGCTTCTTTTCTCGCACTTCACGCCCGTGGAACTCGCTTCCTTTATTCTTGCTTTCCTGACGGCTACAACCTCCAGGAATTTCAATGCAAGGTCAATACACATCTCTTAAACACTTGACTCTAGTTCTTTCTTCACCACTCTGTATACCCTTTTCTTTCTTTACACCTTTGCAACTGTCATCACACCTGTATTTCATTCCTTCTCTTGCTCCTTTTTAACTGGTTTGTCCTTCTCTTCACTCTTTCCTTTAATTCTTTTTACTCTTATGTAGCCCCCTGCACATCAGTGGCGTTACCGCCTTGCTCTGGGTGATATATATATATATATATTCAGTAAGAAATCTGGGGAGGTAGACAAACATAACCTCGATGAGGATCTTGAGAAGGGTCCCCACTCTCAGGTAGACCGGGTTAAGAAATGTCGAAAAATATGAATAGTAAAAGAAGGCTAATCATTTTCTCTTCCTTATCATTTTTTCTTTTCTTTTAGTTTTTTCTTTTCTTTTAATTTTTTTCTTTTAGTTTTTTTCGGTAGTAACATTTCATTCCCGTGTCCCATCAGTAGATATGCGTCTTGCCTTATACAGCTTGCAGATTCTGAGAGTGGCATTAATATGTCGCTTTGTTATAGTAAAGACGATGTTTAGATACTTTTAGAAGCATGAATTCGAAAAACATCTCACGCAAGGCAGACCAAATATCGACCAGGATAAAACTCACGAATGGTAAGCTGGGTGTTTTCAGTGATGTCGAAACTCCTCTTGAACAGGTGTTTTGTGTAGAGTTTCTTGAAGTTCGAAATGACTTGTTGGTCCATGGAGTGTAGGATAGAAGTGGTATTAGGTGGGAGGTAAAGTACATTAATAAACGAAAACTCCTCCAGGATATCATCTTCGAGGCCGGGTGGGTGGGCAGGAGCAATATAGAGGATGAAGAGGCACTTGAGGAAAATTTCTTATGTATAGCCTTTCGTAAGTAGAGGTTCCACTATATATGGATGTTACGTCTCTGTACACGAACATTCCACATGTTGAAGGAGTATCCGCTTGCCATGAGTTCCTTAGTAATAGCAAATTACCTAACAACCAAATTACAGATATATGCCAATTAATAAATTTCATTTTAACACATAATAATTTTAAATTCAACAGCAAACACTATTTACAGATTAGTGGCACAACGATGGGAACGAAAATGGCACCTAGTTATGCCAATATCTTTATGCACATTCTAGAAAGGAAGATACTAGACAAATCAGAATATAAGCCATCACATTATTTTAGATATATTGATGACATTTTCTTATTATGGACTCATGGATTAGCAAAATTAAAAAAAAACTTTTTTACTTTCTGCAACAACTTCCACAACACAATTAAATTTACCATAGAGTACTCATACACATACGTCCATTTCTTAGACGTCATGATAAAATTAAACAAACATACACTTTCCATCAGTCTATAAAACAAATCAACATAAATTCGTATACTTTAACAGTTGTCATCCCCTTAAATTAAAAAAAATCTATTGTATACAGCTCATTTCTAAGAATCAAACGCATATGCTCAGACCATCTAGATTTTCTATACAACATTAACAACCTAACAAAGCAATTTCTAAAATGTATATACCCAATAAAAATAATAAAAGAAGCACTAAATAAAACCATCTACATAAATCGTAACACACTTCTCACATCCAAGAAAAGAAAAAACAACAACCGAATTCACATGGTTTTTAACCACAATCAATATTCCCACTCACTTATTCAGAATTTAAAAAATGATTACAAGAACCTCCAATCAAACCAAAAAATCAAAAACATTTTCGATAAACCACCCATAAATGCAAGGAAACAAGCACCCAACCTATTAGCTAGACTCACCTCTACCAAATATCTAAAAAATACAAACCTGTCAGGGAATTACAAATGTGATAAATCTCGTTGTTTAGTTTGCAAACATTTAGTAAACGATGCAGTATTTTCTATACCCAACATCAACATCAAATTACACCCACCACGCCTCACCTGTGGCAGCCCAAATATAATATATTTTCTCTGCTGTTCAATATGTCCATATAGTGGATATATTAGTGAATCTGGAAACAGTTTTAGATTCCGTTTTAATAATCATAAACTAAGCATACGCCAAAACAACCCTTATTCCTCCATAGCTGAAGACTTCAATCAACCAGGACACACATTAGAAAACTGCAAATGTCTACTGATAGATTCCGAATACTGGATGTTAAAATTAAATACATATAGGCTAGGGTTAAATAGGGACTTAGGTATTTTGAATCTTTATAAATATTTCAATAGTTAAAATTTTTTAGATACACTTAAAACTTTTTTCTTTAAAACAACATTTAAAAGTATTATTATAGTTAGGTTTACGTTTAAAAATAAAAATAAAAATAAAAAATATCCAAAAACGCTATCGCTTTCTACGTCACGTGATGTAAACATCTAGCAACAGACGCTCCTCACGACGAACTCTTCTAGTTTAAATTTTAAAATCATTTGTTTCTGATGAAAGGCCGAGACCGGTTTGAAATATGATATATATATATATATATATATATATATATATATATATATATAATAGAAATAAATAAATACTGTCAAAAAATACATTTTTAAACTTACAACTTTTTATAGATTTTCCTATACATAAAACAGTATGCGTGGATCATCATTATGCTATATATATAGAAACTAGCAGTATAGCCCGGCTTTACTCGGGTGTAATGAAAGCTTTAAAACTAATACATGATCCTGGAGCCCAGACTAAAAAGCAATTGTTGTTTCCAGTTAAAGCGAAACCGTAGACTGAAAGAAAAATGAATGGATGAAAGCCAAATTTTGATTTCCTGGTATCGATATTAAATAAGATTTTTTCGTCGTAAACTGAATTTTGAAGGCTAAATAAGTCCTCTGAGTAAATGGTATCATGGCTGAGACTAAGAACTACAATTATACCTACTTAGAGCCAAACCCGAAGCAAAAACTAAAATAAAAGGGCTGAAAAAATACAGACATACATGGAGAGAAACAATCGCACACACAAACATCTTGCTTTTTATACATATACATCATAGTATAACTGTGTAAATTTTCCAAAAATTGGTTCAGCCGTTTCGGAGTCTATGGGTAACGGACACACACACAGACACACATATACACACACACAACAAAGTTTTATTTATAAATAAGTTTAGATATGAAGATCGCTTTCATACAAATCTTTACGCAGAGACAGCATTTATGTTTGTCGGTGTTTGCGTGATCTGTGCAGGGCTCATCTGTCGAAAAATATGAATTCTAAAAGAAGGTGAATCATTTTATCTTCTATTTCTTTTTTTTTTTTTTGTCGTTACTTTTTCGTGGTAGGAACATTTGATTTCCGTGTCCCATCAATAGATGTACGTCTTGTCTTGTGCAGCTTGCTGATTCTGAGAATCTAACCAGTGGCATGAATATGTCGCTTTGTTATTGCAAAGACGAAGTTTAGATACTTTTAGACGCATGCATTTGAAAAATCATCTCACGCAAGGCAGACCAAATATCATCCAGGATAACCAAACGAAACCCCATTAAATGACGAAAGCACTGAACAGCTCACCAGGAAAGCTTTCATTTCCACTGAACACAGCGTTGCAGACAAATATAACCAGCTGCTGATCTTCAGAAGGACCTCTACTCTTTGGTAGACTGGCGTAAGAAATGGTTTGTAAATTTCAATGCTTCAAAAACGAAGCTGCTATCTGCATACTATTACAGCCAGTCTCTCCTGCTCACCCCGATAAGCATGAAACAAGTAATTCTTCCTGAAAGCAACATACTCCGCCTCTTCGGCCTCAACCACTCTTCCGACCGCAAGTGGAACCATTACATTGAATCAATAGCTAAATCTTCTGCTAGGAAGGTTGGGTTACTGTGTCAGGCCAGGGAGTTTTTTCTCTCTGATTTCATCTTGCACATATACAAATCAACCATCCAACCGTGCATAGAATGCTGTTGTCATATTTGGTCGGGCGTTCCAGTTGTTCATCTCAGGGTTCTCGACAGGTTCGAAAGAAGAATCTGTAAAGTGATTGGTCCCGACCTGGCAGCTTGACCCCAGCCACTTTCTTACCAACGGGATGTATCTTCAATCTCCCTCTTCTACAAATATTTTCATGGCTTCTGCTCCGACGACCTTAGATCACTGGTGCCCCTTCCACAAGAACTTACTCGATCAACCAGACTGGCAAGAAGATCCCACACTTTTACAGTTAAATCAACCAAATGCAGCCGACATTCTACTCCAATAGCTTCTTTTCTCGCACTTTCAGCATGTGGAACTTCCTTCTGTATACTTGCTTCCCTGACAGCTAAAACGTCCAGGAATTTAAATGCAATGTCAATTCCGATCCTTTATCTACTTGACACCAATCCTTCTCTCATCTTTTCCACATCACCCCATGTATCTAGTTTTTTTTCCTTTTTCATTATACCTTCGCAACTGTAATCGCACCTGTATTTCCATCATTCTCTTGTCCTTTCTCTGACACCCCCATAACTGGTTCGTCTTTCTCTTCACTCTCTTTTATCTCTCTCTCTCTCTCTCTCTCTCTCTCCATTACCCCGCATATCTTGTTCTTTTCCTTTCTCTCTACTTTCGCAACTGTCTTCAAACCTGTATTTCCATCCTTCTCTTGTCCTTCCTCTGACACCCCCTGTATCTGGTTTGTCTTTCTCTTCGGTTTCCTCTTGCTTAAACTTTTACTTTCTTAAGTAACTGCCTGTGCATTAGTGGAGATATCGCCTTTTCTTGTGATGAAACGACTAAATATTTTTTTTTCTAAACATATACTGTTAAATATAAAAATCAATGAATGTCTATTATGTTAAATCATGAGCCGTTCTAAACGTCATATTTTGGCTTTAATTTCTGTTAATAATAAAGACAAAGATTCCCCAACATTTGGATATTTTTTTATTAAGTTGTTTCTAAGCTTTCGGCTCACATGAGCCATCTTCAGAGAGGTTATAAGGGTGGTAACACAATAACATCCACCATCAGCGACGATTTCATCCTGTGTTTTACAGTTAAATCAACCAAATGCAGCCGACATTTCTACTTCAACAGCTTCTTTTCTCGCACTTTCAGCCTGTGGAACTTCCTTCTGTATGCTTGCTTCCCTGACAGCTACAACTACAACCTTACGCTAAGTAACGGCAATAGTTACCAAAAATAACAAACGCAGTTCTCAAATTTGCAATGCGGTTCTATGACGTCACACCGCGTGATATCGCCAAATGGCAACATCACCATACATTCAAATGCAATGTAATGTGTTATAACCAGATTTAAACGTGATTTTATTAAGTGTGGATTGTTTGGATTTAATGTAGATGGCCTCCAATATCTGAAGCTTCTTTTTATTGTGTGTATGAGTGAGTATTGTTGACGAAAATTTGAAGATGGCTCATGCGAACCGAAAGCTTAGAACGAACTTAATAAAAAATGATCCAAATGTTGGAGAATTTTTGTCTTTATTTTCAACTAAAATTAAAGCCAAAATAGGATGTTTTAAACGGCTCATGATTAAACATAATTGACAGTCATTGTTTCTTATATTTAGCAGTATATGTTTAGAAAATCATTTGCTGCCTTGACGTTGACAAATTTAAAAAGTATTTTAAAATCCACAGACACAGTATATTGATTCAGGCTTGATTTCATTGGCCAGATACGTGTCACGTGTAATAAAGCAGTAGAACAATACTATAAATGAAAGTGTGTGTACGCGAAAATAATGCATGCGTCAAGTATATTTAAGTTATAGACAAATTAAGTGTGTATATATGTCGGTAACGTTAGTGTGTGTGAATGACAAAACGAAATTCAAAATTGTAGCGAAATAATGTATACCATAGACAGACGATTTTATTCTTTAAAATAAAATGAAAGAATCATGTATGAATCCGTCTTTTAAAATCTCTGATGGAGCTTACTAAAGTGATGCATGTTAGATTAAAGACACTTTACTCTAACCTGTTCCATCAGGTTGGCTCTGTGAGTGTTGAACAAAGTGCGTATGCAAAGAGGATTAGCTAGCCGCCCTATTAGACAGGCCATCTTTATATGTATTTGCAAGTTTCTTTTAAAATGATTGGCCAGATTGCTGTGGTTATTTTATTTTATAAAATTTTTTATTTGATCATAGAACTTTTTCGTTGACATAAATTACATAAAAATTGTCCTAATGTTTTATTTATCCATGCTTTTTTTGGCTATACGATTAGCCATTATCAAGGATGAGTTTTATTTTACTTTCGACATGGATTGTTTTATGTATTTATCTAGAGTTATTGGAATGTTATATTTTGCAAACGCGGTCAACACCTTGTGACCGTGTTCTTAGATAGCGTTATTGAGTATTCGCTTTTTGTTTTTCATTAATAATGCATCCGTTGTATATAGACTCCATTTTACATGTGAATGATGATATTATATTTGTATTATCGGCAAGTATATTACGGATAACTTTTGGTAGGTATCCATGTGAATTCAACTGAAACCAAATAGAGCTTACGTGAGTTTTATTGTTAAACATGCCGCAGCATATCCAATGTAATTATTTACAAATTTGGATTGATCATGAACACAGGTCCCTAAAGGACTTGTAAATTCGTAAATAATATACGTTCTCTGTAATTTAGATCTGTCAGGTGAAATAAAAAAATTATGATAAAGAGAGCGGTTTGAAATTTTGTGTAATTGATAATTAAATTAATTTTCTTACTTAGATCAACTAGAGTTGCATATTTCTTATATAATTGCTAAGTGAATTTTCATCTTGTTTATAGTATGCGTTTGAATTTTGTAGAAAAAGGTTATTGGTTTTATTCATCATGCCCAGTGTTGCTATTGTTTCCTTTCAAAAGAAAAGATCTGCCATGGTAATCTATGAGATGTTTTTTTTTTTTTAATCATATCACCTCGAGCGAGGCGGTAATGCCACTGATGTGCAGGGGGCTACGTAAGAGGGAAAAGATTGGAAGAGAGAAAGCCGGAAACCACATCCTAAACAGGGAACAAAGGATGAGCCTCTACACCTGTTCAATAGACGAGAGTGGAGTGTGAACCGGGCGATAGTTTAGTCTATCTACTCCAATTGGAAAAAAGAAAAGAGTGAAAAGGTTGGAAGAGAGAAAGCCGGAAACCACATCCTAAACAGGGAACAAGGAATGAGCCTCTACACCTGTTCAATAGAAGAGAGTGGAGTATGAACCGGGCGATAGTTTAGTCTATCTACTCCAGTTGTAAAAAAGAAAAGAGTGAAAAGGTTGGAAGAGAGAAAGCCGGAAACCACATCCTAAACAGGGAACAAGGGATGAGCCTCTACACCTGTTCAATAGACGAGAGTGGAGTGTGAACCGGGCGATAGTTTAGTCTATCTACTCCAATTGGAAAAAAGAAAAGAGTGAAAAGGTTGGAAGAGAGAAAGCCGGAAACCACATCCTAAACAGGGAACAAGGGATGAGCCTCTACACCTGTTCAATAGACGATAGTGGAGTGTGAACCGGGCGATAGTTTAGTCTATCTACTCCAATTGGAAAAAAGAAAAGAGTGAAAAGGTCGGAAGTGAGAAATCCGGAAACCACATCCTAAACAGGGAACAAGGGATGAGCCTCTACACCTGTTCAATAGACGAGAGTGGAGTGTGAACCGGGCGATAGTTTAGGCTATCTACTCCAATTGGAAAAAAGAAAAGAGTGAAAAGGTTGGAAGAGAGAAAGCCGGAAGCCACATCCTAAACAGGGAACAAGGGATGAGCCTCTACACCTGTTCAATAGACTAGAGTGGAGTGTGAACCGGGCGATAGTTTAGTCTATCTACTCCAATTGGAAAAAAGAAAAGAGTGAAAAGGTCGGAAGTGAGAAATCCGGAAACCACATCCTAAACAGGGAACAAGGGATGAGCCTCTACACCTGTTCAATAGACGAGAGTGGAGTGTGAAGCGGGCGATAGTTTGAATCTATCTACTCAATTGGAAAGAAAAAATTTGAAAGGATCGGAAGTGAGAAATCGGGAAACCCACATCCTAAACAGGGAACAAGGGATGAGCCTCTACCTGTTCGTAATGAACGGGAGTGGAGTGTGAACCGGGCGATAGTTTAGTCTATCTACTCAAATTGGAAAAAGAAAAATTGTAAAGGATACGGAAGTGAGAAATCCGGAAACCACATCCTAAACAGGAGACAAGGGATGGAAAGCCTCTACAGCTGTTGGTAGACGGGAGTGGAGTGCCGACCGGGCGATAGTTTAATCCTCCTCCCAATTGGAAAAAAGAAAAGAGTGAAAAGGTCGAAGTGAGAAATCCGGAAACCACATCTAAACAGAGGAACAAAGAGAGGATGAGCCTCTACACCTGTTCAATAGACGGGAGTGGAGTGTGAACCGGGCGATAGTTTAGTCTATCTACTCCAAATTGGAAAAAGAAAAAGATGAAAAAGGTCGGGAAGTGAGAAATCAAAATACATCTAAGCAGGGAACAGGGTGAGCTACAGCTGTTCAATAGACGGGGAGTGGAGTGTAAGACGTCGTTTAGTCTATCTACTCCAATTGGGAAAGAAAAAAATTGAAAAGGTCGAGTGAGAAATCAAAACCTACCACATCTAAAGCGGGGAACAAGGGATGAGCCTCTACACCTGTTCAATAGACGGGAGTGGGTGGCAGGCCAGACGATGATTTGAATATCACTCCAATTGGAAAAAGAAAAGAGTAGAAAAGGTCGGAAGTGAGAAAATCCGAAAACCCACATCCTAAACGAGGAATAAGGGAATGAAGCCTCTCACATATTCAATGGGCAGGAGTGGAGTGTGAACCGGGCGATAGTTTAGTCTATCTACTCAATTGGAAAAGAAAAGAGTGAAAGGTCGGAAGTGAGAAATCCGGAAACCACATCCTAAACTGAGAACAAGGGATGACCTCTACCTCATGACAGCTAATGCTGGAGCAGAGGTGGAGGGAGTGTGAACCGGGCGATAGTTTAGTCTATCTACTCCCAGTACAGGAAAAAGAAAAGAGTGAAAAGGTCGGAAGTGAGAAATCCGGAAACCACATCTAAACAGGGAACAAGGGATGAGCCTCTACCTGTTAATAGACGGGAGTGGAGTGTGAACCGGGCGATAGTTTAGTCTATCTACTCCAATTGGAAAAAGAAAAGAGTGAAAGGTCAGGAAGTGAAATCCGACCACATCTCGGCAGGGAACAGGGATGAGCGCCACATAACAATAGACGGGAGTGGAGTGTGAACAGACGATAGTTGATCTATCTACTCCAATTGGAAAAAAGAAAAGAGTGAAAAGGTCGGAAGTGAGAAATCCGGAAACCACATCCTAAACAGGGAACAAGGGATGAGCCTCTACACCTGTTCAATAGACGGGAGTGGAGTGTGAACCGAGCCCGATAGTTTGATCCATCTACTCAAATTGGAAAAAGAAAAGTGAAAAGGTCGGAAGTGAGAAATCCATGGAAACACATCCCTACATGGGGAACAAAGTGCAAATTTTCTACAGCGCATATTACCAATAGACGGGAGTGGAGTGTGAACCAGACGTGGTGGTCTATCTACTCAATTGGAAAAAAGAAAAGTGAAAAGGTCGGAAGTGAGAAATCAGGAAACCACATCCTAAACAGGGAACAAGGGATGAGCCTCTACACCTGTTCAGCCAGGCGAGTGGAGTGTGAACCGGGCGATAGTTTAGTCTATCTGCTCAGATGGAAAAGAAAAGAAGTGAGAAAGGGTCGGAAGTGAGGAAATCAGATACATCCTAAACAGGAACAAGGGATGAGCCTCTACACCTGTTCAATAGACAGGAGTGGAGTATGGAACGGGCACGATGGTTAGTCTATCCTCCCAATTGAAGAAAAAGTGAAAGGTCGGAAGTGAGAAATCAGAGCCACATCCTAAACCAGGAACAAGGATGAGCCTCTACAGCTGTTCAATAGACAGGGTGGAGTGTAGACAGGCAGTAGTTTTAGTCTATCTGCCCATTGGAAAAAGAAAAAGTGAAAAGGTCGGAAGTGAGAAATCCGGAAACCACATCCTAAACAGGGAACAAGGGATGAGCTCTTACCTGTTCAATAGACGAGAGTGGGAGTAGACCGAGCGTCTGGATTTAGTCTATCTACTCAATTGGAAAAAAGAAAAGTGAAAAAGGTCGGAAGTGAGAAATCAAGAGCCCTGTCCTAAACAGGGAACAAGGGATGAGCCTCTACACCTGTTCAATAAGGCAGAGTGGAGTGTGAACGGGGCGATAGTTTGATCTATCTGCTCAATTTGGAAAAAGAAAAGAGTGAAAAGGTCGAGTAGAAATCCGGAAACACATCCTAAACGAAACAAGGGATGAGCCTCTACACCTGTTCAATAGACGAGAGTGGAGTGTGAACCGAGGCGATAGTTGCGTCCATCTCCAATTGGAAAAAAGAAAAGAGTGAAAAGGTCGAAGTGAGAAATCCGGAAACCACATCCTAAACAGGGGGAACAAGGATAAGGCCTCCTGTTAATGGGCAAGTGGAGTGTGAACCGGGCGATAGTTTAGTCTCCTCGAATTGGAAAAAAAGAAAAGAGTGAAAAAGGTCGGAAGTGAGAAATCCGGAAACCACATCCTAAACAGGGAACAAGGGATGAGCCTCTACACCTGTTCAATAGACGGGGAGTGGAGTGTGAACCGGGCGATAGTTTAGTCTATTGGAAAGCCTTTATTAACAAGTGTTTGTTTCATGTCATTAAGATGTTTAAAGAATGGTATAGAAGATAGCTGAAGCGAGTAACAAAAAAGGACCTACAAATAAACTGCAAGAAAACCGAATGCATTGGTCATCAGCAAAAAGAGCAGCCTAAAATGCCAAATACAGGTGGGGATACTAAAATCAAGCAGGTACAAAAATTTAAACAACTGGGAAGTTTTCTAACAGGAGGCGGAAAGTGTAACACATAGATCCGAAGGCGAATTGGCATGGCGAAGGATGCGTTCCAGAAGCTGAGTAAAGCATTAAGAAACAGGAAAATTTCACTAGAAAAAACAGGTTAATAGGCTCATCCCTTGTTCCCTGTTTAGGATGTGGTTTCCGGCTTTCTCTTTTCCAGTCTTCTCACATTGGTTTTTTTTTCTTCAATTGGAGTAGATAGATCTATCTATCGCCCGGTTCACACTCCACCCACGTCTATTGAACAGGTTAAGAGGCTCATCCCTTGTTCCCTGTTTAGGATGTGGTTTCCGGATTTCTCTTTTCCAATCTTTTCAGCCCCCTGCACATCAGTGGCTTTACCGCCTTGCTCGGGGTGATACGATTAAAAAACAAAAAAGAAAGAAGAGAGTACTAGATTGCTATGTGATGTCAGTTCTTCAATATGGCAACAAATGCTGGACAATATCATCAAAGGTGAAGGAAAAACTTGAAGCATCTTCTACAGAAGGATGCTGCGGATATCATAGACCGAGCATGTGAACAATGATGAGGTTTTGGAAAGGATGGAAACAAAAAGGAAATTTATATTGAGCATCGGGAAGAGACAACTAAAATTTCCTGGGGCATGCAATGAGGAAGGAGGGCTTGGAGAATCTGATACTAACAGGACAGATAGCGGGAAAAGGGCCTGAAAAGGTGGATGACAGAAGGGCGGTTGCGTGGTGTTACAGGAGAAAATGTGCTAAAAGCCACAGGAATAGGAGGACGTGGAAAACCATAATCGCCTACGTCCTGAAAGAACATCTCACATAGAAGAAGAAGGGCGAGAGGATGAATTATCGTGCGCTTTCTTTAGGATGTTTAATAACACTTATTTTAGATCTTGGAAGACATTGACTAGTAGAATTAATGTGGCAAGTGGTTTTACTTGTAGATTTTTATATAGTCAATTAGAGAATATATTTTTTATTAGACTCCATTTGAACATTTAAGAATGAGCTTTTTTCTCGGCTAATTTCATATGTAAAGTTGAGAACGGACATATTTTTAATGTAGTTTTAAGATAATCAGTTTCGTTTTTGTTCTCAACGAAAATAAAATTATTATTACTCAGCGGACATATATTTTTGGTTTAGTAACAGTTTTAAAACCCTTATTTTGTAATAATTAGAGAAGGTTTCCCATATTTACTCCATTATTTTGTAAGTGTAAATATTGTCATTATTTTCGTAGAAGGTGTCATTCGTAGCGTAGGCTTGCATTATAATTTTAAGAATATTAGGTTTGATAGATGAATGTGGAATTGGATTATTTTTTTTTAATACAGAGGATTATATTAATGGTATCAGCAAAAGGTATATTAATAAAATATTTTTCTAAGTCATGTGACGCTGGAATCCTTTTGTTTGGCTTGTAGTTTTAAGAATTTACAGGAATTCATGAGTTGACAAATACTATAATAGGTAGATCGATATGTAATAATAAAATTGTTGAGGAATTTTGGCAAGTGGTGTATTTGGTGTTTGAATTCGAAAAATGATAGGTAGTAATAGAAATCAAGGTTTGTGTATTTTGCCATTATTATCTATATAAATAAAATATTCGAACAGTTTTGTATGATTTATGTCCTGAAAAAAAGATCACATGAAAAATTATGAAACCATCACTATATATATATATATGTGTGGGGGGGGGGTGGGGGTTTGTGTGTGTGCGTATATCCAAATGAATAACGAACGAAGAAAATAATTTGCAATGTTCAAAATATTAATCTAAAACAGTGCTCAATATAAAAATAGAGCAATGAATATTTATGATAAATTACACTTTAGAATGAGTCTACAGCTATATCGTGTTGAATACACCGGGTCCCGTCAGATCACCGAAGTTAAATAACATCGAGCCTGGTCAGTACTTAAATAGGTGACCATTTGGGAATTCCAGGTGCTGTAAACGTAAGGACGAAGAATGGTTCACCAGTCGTCCAGGTTTGGGGGTTGTGTGCAGGGCTAACAACCCTGCCCCGTAAAAATCAGTTTGTTACAGCAACAAAAAAGTTGCTGCCCTATGCACCATCTGGGTGTGATGGATAAATGATGATGATGACACTTTAGAACATGTACAAACTACAATTTACTACAAAATTGTACATTATATTTCAATATAGAAAGAAAAAAGGAGACAGTATTCTTTCAATGGCGAAACAATTTTGTACTAGACTCTAGTTTGTACATGTTCTAAAGTATGATAGATAGATAGTGTTATGGTGACTTACCCATATGTCACATGAACTCTTTCAAACTATATATAAGTAGCAGTCCTGCTTTGGAGTGAGTGAGAGCGTAATCAATTCCAGCAGATAACACTGACAGGCAGATAAACAGTCATACTAATAATCTCTCATTGGTATATGTTTGTACTACGGTCTTCAGTGGAAAAATTATTGTCAATTCTGTGTTCCCCTGAAGACATTTTCTATCGGCATAGCTATTACTATAATACAGCCCTAAAACAACGGTTATAATTGCAAGGAATTTAAATATCATAAACAAATTAATCATAATACCAAACATGATCGAAATACAAAAATAATTTGATAAACACCACTATTCAACCAAATGGTGAGTACTATATAAGGCAATACATTTTTTTAATCTAGTTCAAAAATACTTCCTAACTAATAAACCATTTAGCAAAATCTTTAAACAGAGATACACTGAAACTTAGTTATAGCTGTACCGATAATCTCGATATGATAATAAAACAAAAAATAATATTCAAAAACAACTTTATAATATTAATTATAACCAACGTAGCATAAATAATGATAATATCACAAATTCCTGCTATTGTGATAACCCTAAATTATGTGCTACGCAAAATAACAAAAACAGATATGAAAGGGAAAACGTAAGTATATTGAATATAAGATATACAACCTGTACACGGTTAGTAGATTCAGCATTATTGGTTAGTAGGAGTCAAATATATACAAGAAGTCCCGGATAATAGTCTCTATTGCTGACCAACGAGCGGCGGTTTAACTGCTTTGAAAATAACATCCCGTTCTGTGTAGGAAGGATTATTTGTATACCATGGAAGAGTCCACAGATGTGTACAAAGCGGTGACTCCTCAACACCCCACTCCATAGATTGTTTTTTGAAAGGGTTAATATTTTTTTCGTTTTGGATCTATAATCAAAGGATCTGTGAACTTCAGCTTCATGTTGGTTCTTCTGATTTCCGTATTAGATTTTGGTTTCTGGATGTCAAAAGCTTCGAAGATTTCCTCCATAGAATCTTCACATTCTAAAGGTGAGGAGCTTGGTTTTTGACCTCTTCTTTTTTGGATTTGATTCACGTGTCTTCAATATGCGAATTTTTTTCCTTTGATAGTATACATTACGTTTCCAATTCTGCTTATAATTATTCCTGGCCCCAATTCGCCATATTGTTATTAAAAATTTTGAAATATACTTTTTCGCCGGGTTTGAACAATCTTTTCACTATTGTAGGTCTATTCCGATTATTGCTTTTGCCTGATAATGATTTCTCTAAAACCGATCGGATTTTTCGCGCGAACATCACCTCGGCCGATGACAGACCTGATGGTGTGTTGTGGTTTGGCGTAATACGGTAGACTTGTAAGAATTGCTGTAATGCTTTTTCTGATGGTGTGTCTATCGCTTTTTAACGCCCTCTTAAGCGTATTTACAAATCTTTCGGCAAGCCCATTTGATCGTGGGTGATATGGAGCTGTTTTTATATGTCTTATTAGGTACATTTCACAAAAATCTTTAAAATCACCTGACGTGAATTGTGTACCATTATCTGTAACTAAAATGTCAACGACACCGAACCTCGCAAATAGTTCATGCAAACAGCTTATAATATTGTCAGTTGTTGGGTGCTTATATCTAAATACTTCCAGCTATTTACTGTCTACTACTATAAAATAGTAGTAGCCATTTATAGGTCCTGCGTAGTCTGCATGTATTTTTGACCACGGTTTGTCCGCCTTTGGCCAAGGTTTTTGTATAATCGGTGGTGATTTTGTTGCCGCCGCACAGCCCTTGCACTTTTCCACCATCTGTGCGATATCCTCATCCATTTTCGGTTAGTACACATAGCTATTCATTAGTGCTTTTATGCCACTTTTTCCGTGATGTCCAACATGAAAGTCTTAAGATTCTCCTTGAAGTGACTTTGATATCACGATCATTTCATTATACAGTAGTACATTGTCACAAATTGAGAAAATATCTGCCCATTTTGTGTCTCTGTCTTCAATTTTTCTCTCTGTCGTGTCAATAAATTCATCCGCTTCTGCGTTTCGTCTTATCTCGAGCAGTATAACTGGTAGTTCTTTAACCGTGTTACTTAATACTTTGCGGATTTCATCCTCAGCTCTCAGCGCTGCTATCGCTGAGTCTTCCAAGGGTTCACTTTCCCATGAGAATCAACCTCGATAGTCCATCTGCGTGCCCTATTTTTTTCGATGGTAAATATTCTAGTTTAAAATTGTAGTTTATTAGTGTTGTGCCCCACCTTAGGAGTTTATTGACGGTATATACGGGTAGTGTTTTCTTGGATCTAAATATGGTAAGAAGCGGATTCTGGTCCGTTTCTAGTGTAAATTCTCTACCGTATATATATATCTATGAAATCGAGTTACGGCGAAGATAATCCCCACAGATTCTTTTTCTATTTGTGAATAGTTTTTCTCGGCTTGTAGTAATGCTCTCAATGCGTGGCCTACCGGTTTTGTAGTACTATCCTACAGTTTATGTAAAATGCATGCTCTCACACCGTGTGATCTTGCATCACTTGCTATAATAATCTCCAGCCTAGGGGCAAAATGTGTCAAAGTTAAATCTGATGTAAATTTATTTATAAGTTTGTTAAACACCTTTTTGAACTCCTTCGATCAGTTCCACTGGACATCTTTCTTCAGTAATTCGTTGAGGGGTGCCCTCAATTTATGCATACTATCGATAAACTCTCCATAGTAATTACCAAGACCGAGGAAGCTTTGCAATTCTGTGACAATTTTAGGCTCAGGTATGTTTTTAATTGCTGAATCTCTCTCTGTGTCAGGATTCCTGCCATTCTCATTTATGATGTGGCCTAGATATTTTATTTCTTTCAAGAAGAAATCACATTTCCTCTCTTTAACTTTTAACCCAAAGTCTTGCAGTCTTTTAAAAATTTCCTTAATGTGTGTCGCGTGGTTTTTTAAATTATCGCTTTTAACTAAAATATCGTCCAGATAAGCTGTGGCAAAATTTTACCCCGTCAACATAGTATCCATCGTCTGTTGAAAAATCGCAGGCGCTACTTTTATCCAGAATGGTAGCCTGTTCTATTTGTATAGACCTTTGTGCGTATTTATGCACAGTAATTTGGAACTTTCTTCCGTGACTGGAATCTACAAGTATGCTTCGCTTAGGTCAATCTTTGAGAAAATTTTTCCACCATTAAGTTTAGTGAATATTTCTTCTGGGCTAGACAACGGATAGTGATGGTCTTTAATTGCATTATTCAGTCCCGTGGAAAAATCTGCACACACGTGTATTTCTCCTGATTTTTTCTGAATATAAACAAGCGGTGCCGCCCGTTCACTGAAGTCAGTTTTCGAAATAATCCCAGTTTGCTCTAGCCTCTCCAATTCTTTGTCTATTTTGTCAATTGTGGCGAAAGGTACGTTTCTCTTTTTCCTAAATACAGGTTGAGCATTCTGTTTAAGCTCGATTTTCGCTTAAAATTTGTTGCAACGTCCTAACCCACTTGAAAATACTTCTGGGAATTCTTTGTGCAATTCCTCTTTCAGTTTTGTGGCGTCCAAAAACTCACAGTCGATTCTTTTACAAAACGAACTAAAAGGTAAATCCTATAAATTAAATTTCTGCATCCAGTCCGTTCCTACTAGGTTGTCTGTATTTCTCATCACAAAGATTCTTAATTTTTTTTTATTTGTCCCTGGAATTTTACATTCACTATAATCTCGCCTTCAACATTTATCTTTTTCCCCATTACGGAATTTGCATTTTTTTTTTTTAGTGTGTAGCATGGTCGGTCCATTTAACTTCCGCAATATTTGTAAGTTTATAATCGTCAAATCAGATCCAGAATCCAGTTGCAATTTAATTTTTTTATTCAGAATTTCCGTTTCAACTTATTTTCTGATATTTTTCTTATTTTCAGTCTTCAGTCAAGTAGACTTTACCCTACTAGGTTGATTTTTATTTTTGCATACCATAACTTTGTGTCCCATCTTACCACATGCTCGGCAATTTTTGTATTTAAAAAGACAATCCTTAAACAAATGCCATCCACCACATCTGTAAAATGCAGACGGGGGAGGATTTTTTTTACTTGATTCTTGTCAACCGTAGTGTTGTATTTTTTCTCTTTGGCATTATAATTTTGTTTTGTCTGTGGGGATGGTACAAAATGTAAATATCTTTTTACATTTCGAATGTAAGCTACTCCTGACTCTTCAATGTCCTTGCTATCTTTCTTTATGCTGAGATATTTCGGGGAATCTTCTGAGAATTTTTGTAATGTTAGATCCTGGCTCGTTTTGCAGTTTGGTCAGCATGCGTTTCCTCATTTTGCTGTTTTTAGCAGCAACTAGTCCTTGAACAAATATGAGACACTTGAAATTGTCTGGGGTAAGTTCCGACAATTTAAAATCGTTACAATGTTTATTGACGATAACTGCAAAAGTAGAATAGTCCTCGTTTTCGTCTTTTCTGATATTAAGACATTTCCAACTTTATGAAACAACGAGATTTTGGGGCTAAATAGCTCTGTGAGGCCTGTCACTGCCTCATCGAACGTTAGATCATTCGTTTTTTTAGGGAGAATATAGTCTACGAACTTGGTGTGTTCGTCTGTGCCTAATTTTCTGAGTAGAAGTCTTAATTTTTTACTTCTCACTTCAGTGCTGACAGTCGATATTAAAAATATCCTCGTATCGCCTGTAATGATCACCGAAATTTTTATCTTCCTCAACTGAGTAATTAAAAATTTCAATCGCGTTCCACACTGCATCTTGTGAAAATGTCTCTTCCGCCTTTGTGTTCCTATCCAGGCCTGTGCTTGTTAATTTTAATAACCGTTATTGCAGTTGTGTTTGTCTTTCCTCATTTGCCTATTCCATTTCAATTTGTTTTTCTTCAATTTGCTTTTGCATCTCTATTTGTCTCTATTGTATTTCTGTTTGTCTTTCTTCGTTAGCATTTTGCATTTCCATTTATCTTATTTCGTTAGCCTCTTGCATTTCCATTTGTCTTATTTCGTTAGCCTTTTTCAGTTCCATTTGTCTTATTTCGTTAGCCTCTTGCATTTCCATTTGTCTTATTTCGTTAGCCTCTTGCATTTCCATTTGTCTTATTTCGTTAGCCTTTTGCATTTCTATTTGTCTTATTTCGTTAGCCTTTTGCATTTCCATTTGTCTTATTTCGTTAGCCTTTTGCATTTCCATTTGTCTTATTTCGTTAGCCTTTTACATTTACATTTGTCTTATTTCGTTAGCCTTTTGCATTTCCATTTGTCTTATTTCGTTAGCCTTTTGCATTTCCATTTGTCTTATTTCGTTAGCCTCTTGCATTTCCATTTGTCTTAGTTCGTTAGCCTTTTGCATTTCCATTTGTCTTATTTCGTTAGCCTTTTGCATTTCCATTTGTCTTATTTCGTTGGCCTTTTTCAGTTCCATTTGTCTTATTTTATTAGTCTTTTGCATTTCCATTTGTCTTATTTCGTTAGCCTTTTGCATTTCCATTTGTCTTATTTCGTTAGCCTTTTGCATTTCCATTTGTCTTATTTCGTTAGCCTTTTGCATTTCCATTTATCTTATTTCGTTAGCCTCTTGCATTTCCATTTGTCTTATTTTGTTAGCCTTTTGCATTTCCATTTGTCTTATTTCGTTAGCCTTTTGCATTTCCATTTGTCTTATTTCGTTAGCCTTTTGCATTTCCATTTGTCTTATTTCGTTAGCCTTTTGCATTTCCATTTGTCTTATTTCGTTAGCCTTTTGCATTTCCATTTGTCTTATTTCGTTAGCCTTTTGCATTTCCATTTGTCTTATTTCGTTAGCCTTTTGCATTTCCATTTGTCTTATTTCATTAGCCTTTTGCATTTCCATTTGTCTTATTTCGTTAGCCTTTTGCATTTCCATTTGTCTTATTTCGTTAGCCTTTTGCATTTCCATTTGTCTTATTTCGTTAGCCTTTTGCATTTCCATTTATCTTATTTTGTTAGCCTTTTGCATTTCCATTTGTCTTATTTCGTTAGCCTTTTGCATTTCCATTTGTCTTATTTCGTTAGCCTTTTGCATTTCCATTTGTCTTATTTCATTAGCCTTTTGCATTTCCATTTGTCTTATTTCGTTAGCCTTTTGCATTTCCATTTGTCTTATTTCGTTAGCCTCTTGCATTTCCATTTGTCTTATTTCGTTAGCCTCTTGCATTTCCATTTGTCTTATTTCGTTAGCCTTTTGCATTTCCATTTGTCTTATTTTATTAGCCTTTTGCATTTCCATTTGTCTTATTTCGTTAGCCTTTTGCATTTCCATTTGTCTTATTTTATTAGCCTTTTACATTTCCATTTGTCTTATTTCGTTAGCCTTTTGCATTTCCATTTGTCTTATTTCGTTATCCTCTTGCATTTCGATTTATCTTATTTCGTTAGCCTTTTGCATTTCCATTTGTCTTATTTCGTTAGCCTTTTGCATTTCAATTTGTCGTATTTCGTTAGCCTTTTGCATTTCTATTTGTCTTATTTTGTTAGTCTTTTGCATTTCCATTTGTCTTATTTCATTAGCCTTTTGCATTTCCATTTGTCTTATTTCGTTAGCCTTTTGCATTTCCATTTGTCTTATTTCGTTAGCCTTTTGCATTTCCATTTGTCTTATTTCATTAGCCTTTTGCATTTCCATTTGTCTTATTTCGTTAGCCTTTTGCATTACCATTTGTGTTATTTCGTTAGCCTCTTGCATTTCCATTTGTCTTATTTCGTTATCCTCTTGCATTTCCATTTGTCTTATTTTATTAGCCTTTTGCATTTCCATTTGTCTTATTTCGTTAGCCTTTTGCATTTCCATTTGTCTTATTTCGTTAGCCTTTTGCATTTCCATTTGTCTTATTTCGTTAGCCGTTTGCATTTCCATTTGTCTTATTTCGTTAGCCTTTTGCATTTCCATTTATCTTATTTCGTTAGCCTCTTGCATTTCCATTTGTCTTATTTTGTTAGCCTTTTGCATTTCCATTTGTCTTATTTCGTTAGCCTTTTGCATTTCCATTTGTCTTATTTCGTTAGCCTTTTGCATTTCCATTTGTCTTATTTCGTTAGCCTTTTGCATTTCCATTTATCTTATTTCGTTAGCCTCTTGCATTTCCATTTGTCTTATTTTGTTAGCCTTTTGCATTTCCATTTGTCTTATTTCGTTAGCCTTTTGCATTTCCATTTGTCTGATTTCGTTAGCCTTTTGCATCTCCATTTGTCTTATTTCGTTAGCCTTTTGCATTTCCATTTGTCTTATTTCGTTAGCCTTTTGCATTTCCATTTGTCTTATTTCATTAACCTTTTGCATTTCCATTTGTCTTATTTCGTTAGCCTTTTGCATTTCCATTTGTCTTATTTCGTTAGCCTTTTGCATTTCCATTTGTCTTATTTCGTTAGCCTTTTGAATTTCCATTTATCTTATTTTGTTAGCCTTTTGCATTTCCATTTGTCTTATTTCGTTAGCCTTTTGCATTTCCATTTGTCTTATTTCGTTAGCCTTTTGCATTTCCATTTATCTTATTTCGTTAGCCTCTTGCATTTCCATTTGTCTTATTTCGTTACCCTATTGCATTTCCATTTATCTTATTTCGTTAGCCTCTTGCATTTCCATTTGTCTTATTTCGTTAGCCTTTTGCATTTCCATTTATCTTATTTCGTTAGCCTCTTTCATTTCCATTTGTCTTATTTCGTTAGCCTTTTGCATTTCCATTTGTCTTATTTCGTTAGCCTTTTGCATTTCCATTTGTCTTATTTCGTTAGCCTTTTGCATTTCCATTTGTCTTATTTCGTTAGCCTTTTGCATTTCCATTTGTCTTATTTCGTTAGCCTTTTGCATTTCCATTTGTCTTATTTCGTTAGCCTTTTGCATTTCCATTTGTCTTATTTCGTTAGCCTTTTGCATTTCCATTTGTCTTATTTCATTAGCCTTTTGCATTTCCATTTGTCTTATTTCGTTAGCCTTTTGCATTTCCATTTGTCTTATTTCGTTAGCCTCTTGCATTTCCATTTGTCTTATTTCGTTATCTTCTTGCATTTCCATTTGTCTTATTTTATTAGCCTTTTGCATTTCCATTTGTCTTATTTCGTTAGCCTTTTGCATTTCCATTTGTCTTATTTCGTTATCCTCTTGCATTTCCATTTATCTTATTTCGTTAGCCTTTTGCATTTCCATTTGTCTTATTTCGTTAGCATTTTGCATTTCCATTTGTCTTATTTCGTTAGCCTTTTGCATTTCCATTTGTCTTATTTCATTAGCCTCTTGCATTTCTATTTGTCTTATTTCGTTAGCCTCTTGCATTTCCACTTGTCTTATTTCATTAGCCTCTTGCATTTCTATTTGTCTTATTTCGTTAGCCTTTTGCATTTCTATTTGTCTTATTTCGTTAGCCTTTTGCATTTCCATTTGTCTTATTTCATTAGCCTTTTGCATTTCCATTTGTCTTTTTTCGCTATCCTTTTGCATTTCCATTTGTCTTATTTCGTTAGCCTTTTGCATTTCCATTTGTCTTATTTCGTTAGCCTTTTGCATTTCCATTTATCTTATTTCGTTAGCCTCTTGCATTTCCATTTGTCTTATTTCGTTACCCTATTGCATTTCCATTTATCTTATTTCGTTAGCCTCTTGCATTTCCATTTGTCTTATTTCGTTAGCCTTTTGTATTTCCATTTATCTTATTTCGTTAGCCTCTTTCATTTCCATTTGTCTTATTTCGTTAGCCTTTTGCATTTCCATTTGTCTTATTTCGTTAGCCTTTTGCATTTCCATTTGTCTTATTTCGTTAGCCTTTTGCATTTCCATTTGTCTTATTTCGTTAGCATTTTGCATTTCCATTTATCTTATTTCGTTAGCCTCTTTCATTTCCATTTGTCTTATTTCGTTAGCCTTTTGCATTTCCATTTGTCTTATTTCGTTAGCCTTTTGCATTTCCATTTGTCTTATTTCGTTAGCCTTTTGCATTTCCATTTGTCTTATTTCGTTAGCCTTTTGCATTTCCATTTGTCTTATTTCATTAGCCTTTTGCATTTCCATTTGTCTTATTTCGTTAGCCTTTTGCATTTCCATTTGTCTTATTTCGTTAGCCTCTTGCATTTCCATTTGTCTTATTTCGTTATCTTCTTGCATTTCCATTTGTCTTATTTTATTAGCCTTTTGCATTTCCATTTGTCTTATTTCGTTAGCCTTTTGCATTTCCATTTGTCTTATTTCGTTATCCTCTTGCATTTCCATTTATCTTATTTCGTTAGCCTTTTGCATTTCCATTTGTCTTATTTCGTTAGCATTTTGCATTTCCATTTGTCTTATTTCGTTAGCCTTTTGCATTTCCATTTGTCTTATTTCATTAGCCTCTTGCATTTCTATTTGTCTTATTTCGTTAGCCTCTTGCATTTCCACTTGTCTTATTTCATTAGCCTCTTGCATTTCTATTTGTCTTATTTCGTTAGCCTTTTGCATTTCTATTTGTTTTATTTCGTTAGCCTTTTGCATTTCCATTTGTCTTATTTCATTAGCCTTTTGCATTTCCATTTGTCTTTTTTCGCTATCCTTTTGCATTTCCATTTGTCTTATTTCGTTAGCCTTTTGCATTTCCATTTGTCTTATTTCGTTAGCCTTTTGCATTTCCATTTATCTTATTTCGTTAGCCTCTTGCATTTCCATTTGTCTTATTTCGTTACCCTATTGCATTTCCATTTATCTTATTTCGTTAGCCTCTTGCATTTCCATTTGTCTTATTTCGTTAGCCTTTTGTATTTCCATTTATCTTATTTCGTTAGCCTCTTTCATTTCCATTTGTCTTATTTCGTTAGCCTTTTGCATTTCCATTTGTCTTATTTCGTTAGCCTTTTGCATTTCCATTTGTCTTATTTCGTTAGCCTTTTGCATTTCCATTTGTCTTATTTCGTTAGCATTTTGCATTTCCATTTGTCTTATTTCGTTAGCCTTTTGCATTTCCATTTGTCTTATTTCATTAGCCTCTTGCATTTCTATTTGTCTTATTTCGTTAGACTCTTGCATTTCTATTTGTCTTATTTCGTTAGCCTTTTGCATTTCTATTTGTCTTATTTCGTTAGCCTTTTGCATTTCCATTTGTCTTATTTCATTAGCCTTTTGCATTTCCATTTGTCTTATTTCGTTAGCCTTTTGCATTTCCATTTGTCTTATTTCATTAGCCTCTTGCATTTCTATTTGTCTTATTTCGTTAGCCTTTTGCATTTCTATTTGTCTTATTTCGTTAGCCTTTTGCATTTCCATTTGTCTTATTTCGTTAGCCTTTTGCATTTCCATTTGTCTTATTTCGTTAGCCTCTTGCATTTCCATTTGTCTTGTTTCGTTAGCCTTTTTCAGTTCCATCTGTTTTATTTCTAATTGATATTGTCTTTCTTCAATTCTCTTTATGATTTTGAGTTTTCCCTTTTGAAAATCTTCCATTTTCTTCTTTTCGACATTAGTGTCGACAACTTGTTTGTGGTTGACTTGTCTGAGTCAATTTGTAGCACACTTTGGTAAAGTGATTATTTTTTTAATCATTTCACCCCGAGCAAGACGGAAACGCCACTGATGTGCAGGGGGCTACATAAATGTAAAAAGATTAATTAGAAAAGAGTGAGGAGTACAAACTAGTTAGAAAGGAACAATAGAAAGCTGGGAAAGCAGGTGCGATGACAGATACATAGGTGGAGAGAAAGAGAAGGTTATACAGGGGTGGGGGGAGAGCTACAGTCCAGTGGTTAGTAGATGAGTATTGACTTTGCATTTAAATTTCTGGAGGTTGTAGCCGTCAGGAAAGCAAGAATACGGGAGCGAGTTCCACAGGCGGGAAATAAAAAAAAAAATTCGTCACAATTTTGTTGTGCGACTTGTGCGCGAATCTGTTTCGCAATTTGATGTTGTTGACTCTTCTTATGTGATTTTCGAGGTCCTCGACGCTAAGTCTTTTTTCCTTGGTGTTATGCCTAAGTTCGTTCTTTTTTGTCGCCAATTTGCTCTGATGTAATAACGTCTTTTTTCCTCTGTGTGCACTCGTTATAATCCTCGTCACCAAATTGTTATTTGGCGAGAATCTTTTTTCTCCGCGGAACTTATACGAATCCCTCGTCGCCAAATTGTTGTTTGGCGACTGACGTTAAATAATTATTTTCCTCCGCGGAACTTATACGAATCCTTCATCGCCAAATTGTTGTTTTGCGACTGACTTGAAAACCTATTTTTTTCTGCGCGTAAACTTGTATGAACCCCTTGTCGCCAAATTGTTGTTTGGCGACTAACGTTAAATAATTATTTTCCTCCGCGGAACTTATACGAATCCTTCATCGCCAAATTGTTGTTTGGCGACTGACTTGAGAACGTATTTTTTTCTGCGCGTAAACTTGTACGAATCCCTCGTCGCCAAATTGTTATTTGGCGACTGACGTTAAATAATTATTTTCCTCCGCGGAACTTATACGAATCCTTCATCGCCAAATTGTTGTTTTGCGACTGACTTGAAAACGTATTTTTTTCTGCGCGTAAACTTGTATGAACCCCTTGTCGCCAAATTGTTGTTTGGCGACTAACGTTAAATAATTATTTTCCTCCGCGGAACTTATACGAATCCTTCATCGCCAAATTGTTGTTTGGCGACTGACTTGAAAACGTATTTTTTTCTGTGCGTAAACTTGTATGAACCCCTCGTCGCCAAATTGTTGTTTGGCGACTGACGTTAAATAATTATTTTCCTCCGCGGAACTTATACGAATCCTTCATCGCCAAATTGTTGTTTGGCGACTGACTTGAGAACGTATTTTTTTCTGCGCGTAAACTTGTACGAATCCCTCGTCGCCAAATTGTTATTTGGCGACTGACGTTAAATAATTATTTTCCTCCGCGGAACTTATACGAATCCTTCATCGCCAAATTGTTGTTTGGCGACTGACTTGAAAATGTATTTTTTTCTGCGCGTAAACTTGTACGAATCCTTCGTCGCCAAATTATTTTGGCGACTGACTTAAATTTTTTCTCTCCGCGTGAACTTTTTCGAATATTCGTCGCCAATTGTTTTGGATTCTTGTTTAGAAAACCACACAACATAATAATAACAAAAACAGATGTTAGAGGAAAAACGTTATTGAATGAAAGATATACAACCTATACACGGTTAATAGATTCAAGAATACTTGCTAGTTGGGGTCAAATAGATACAAAGAAGTAAGTCCGGGTAATAGTCTATATTCTTGCTGACTAACGAGCGGCGGTTCAACTGCTCTGACAAGCACCATCTCTAACAACAACAACCCGTTCTGTGTAGGAAGGATTATTTGTATACCATGGAATAGTCCAAAAAATGTGTGAGAAGGGATGACTCCCCAACAAAATGCTTTAGAGATTCCATTCTATATGAAGCTACTATCTCTACTAATAAAATTCTAATAATACCAAACATAGTATTGAATGGATTAAAAATAATTGTAAGTCTCGACTTAACAAGCATAATTCATCTTTCAATAATAAAGCATATATTAATTCTACTTCTCTCTCTAAATGATAGTGGCTGTTGAAAAATGAAAAAAAAAACTCCTACAATTTAATGGAAAATATTAACTAAAGCTAGAACATATAAATCTTCATATGAAATATGTTTTCTTTGCTTACAAGAAAAATGCATATATTAAAATTCCCCAAAACTGACTTATTAAACCAACGTAATGAAATAACTAATTTCTGTAATCATAAAACCTTTCATACTCGCAAAATATATCTGAAATTACCTTTAAATTTATTTAATATTTTTTATTAATTTTCTTACTTAAATAATTTTAAGTCTCGATTTTGCCAGCATATCTTTCAATAATAGAGAATATAGAAATTCTAATTCTTTCTCTAAATATTACAGGCAGTTGAAAGATGCAAATAAAACTCCTATAGTTAATTGGAAAATATTACCTAAAGCTAGAACATATAAATTTTTACATGACATATGTTTCTTTTGCTTACAAAAAATGCATATAATAAAATTCCCAAAAACTGACTTATTAAACCAACGTAATGAAATAACTAATTTCTGTTATCATAAAATCTTTCATACCCGTAAAATATATCTGAAATTACCTCTAAATTTCTTTTAATATTTTTACCCATTTTATTACTTAAATAATTTTAGCACATTGAACCGGAGATTTTTTAATTACTATTATTATTTTATTTTATTTTATTTTTTTCTATTTGTACTCATGAAATAATTTACTTATAATTTTAAAAAAAGATTTAGCTTATTGAACTGACAATTTTTAATTACCTATATTATTTTATTTGTACTCTTGAACAAATCCCCGTATAACTATTAAATTTACCTTATTGAACTAGCTGTTTGTTTAAATTACTTTTATTATATTATTTTTGCTTAAAAAGAAATTAACTTTATTAACTGAGTAATTATTAAAATTACTATTAATATTTCTTTTGTTTTCATGAACAAATCCCCTTGCAACATAAAAAAGTTTAACTGATGGTACTGGATATTTGTTTAAATTACTATTATTATTTTATTTGTACTTATGATAATTATAAAAAATCGCTTATCAAACGGGTTATTTTTCAAACATATATCATTATTTTATTTATACATTTCCCCTTAAGTATATATTTTAATAGCCAAGTAGGCATCTACGCAGATGACACCACAATTTACTCCCGAATCAGTAAGAAACCCGGCGCGGCGAACAAACATAATCACGCTGCTGATCTTGAGCGGGATCTACATTCGGTGGTAAACTGGGGTAAAAAGTGGCTTGTAAATTTCAATGCCTCTAAGACCAAGCTTCTGTCTGCCAATCATCACAAGCAACCTCTCCTGCCTCCCATAAGCATGGACCAAGTGAGTCTCCCCGAGAGTAATACACTGCGCCTCCTCGGCCTTACCCTCTCTTCTGATCTCAAGTGGAACCACTACATTGAGTCAATAGCTAAATCCACTTCTAGGAACGTTGGGTCACAACCATTCGTCATATATGGTCAGGTGCCCCGGCTGTTCACCTCGGTGATCTTGACAGGCTCCAAAGGATAATCAGTAATGTGATAGGTACCGACTTGGCGGCTCGAATACAGCCAATTTCCCGCCGACGGGATGTGGCCTCCCTTTGTCTGTTCTATAAATACTTTCATGGCTTCTGCTCCAACGAACTTAAGTCACTGGTGCCTCTGCAACAGGTGTTTACTCGTTTGCAGCCAGACTGGCAACTGGGTCCCACCCATTCACAGTGAGACCAACCAAATGCAGACGTCAATTCTACTCCTGCAGATTCTTCCTTTGCACTTCCCGCCCGTGGAACTCGCTTCCATATTCTTGCTTTCCTGACGACTACAATCTCCCGGAATTCAAATGCAAGTTCAATACTCATCTCTTGACCACTTGACCCTTGTTCTTTTCTCACCACCCTGTATATCCTTTCCTTTCTCTGCACCTCTGTAACTGTCATCACACCTGTGTTCCCTCCCTTCTCTTGCTCCTTTTTAAATGTTTCGTCTTTCTCTTCTTTCTCTTCTATCTAGTGCTTTTACTCTTATGTAGCCCCCTGCACATCAGTGGCGTTTCCGCCTTGCTCGGAGTGATATGATTAAAAAAAATCTCACTTCATAATTCTTATCTTTATGTTAGTTTTTATTCTTCTTTTACTTTTATCTTTTTTTTTTTAAATCATTTCAACCCGAGCAAGGCGGAAACGCCACTGATGAGTAGGGGGCTACATAAATGTAAAAAGATTAATTAGAAAAGAGTGAGGAGTACAAACTAGTTAGAAAGGAACAATAGAAAGCTGAGAAAGCAGATGCGATGACAGATACATAAGTGGAGAGAAAGAGAAGGTTATACGGGGGTGGGGAGAGAGCTAGAGTCCAGTGGTTAGTAGATGAGTATTGACTTTGCATTTAAATTTCTGGAGGTTGTAGCCGTCAGGAAAGCAGGAATACGGGAGCGAGTTCCACAGGCGGGAAGTGCGAGAGAAGAAGCTGCAGGAGTAGAATTGTCGTCTGCATTTGGCTAACCTGACTGTGAATGGGTGGGACCCAGTTGCCAGTCTGGTTGCACGAGTAAACACCTGTTGAGGAGGCATCAGTGACTTAAGTTGGTCTGAGCAGAAGCCATGAAAGTATTTATAGAACAGACAAAGGGAGGCCACATTTCCACGATGTGGAAGTGGCTTTTCCGATGTTTGAATTCGTGTTCTCTCTTTTTTTTTCTTTTTAATTTTCTTTTTTTTTTTTTTTTTTTTTTTTTGCTTTTATTATATTTGTATTTAAAAAAATCTTCATGCTTTTTATTTTTCTTTTTTTTTTCCGGTTTAAAATTTGACATGTCTGGATTTCCACGTTCAAACATTCGCTACGCTATCGTCTAGCCAGAGATTCGTATACACAAGTTCTTTGAAATCTTATTACCTCCCAATCTACTTAATTCTTCTTATTGGTTCACCTATTTTTTTATTGCTTTAATTTTATTTTATTTTTTTAATATCTATATATTACAAAATAAATGTAACACATTTTACTACCTGAATATGTTTTTTAACACCGAAATTTTATAGCTATGAAGTTGCTGTATGCAATAATAATAATAATAATAAAGCCAAGAACCAACTATTGCGGCAAAAAATATGAAAATGAAAGCCAAAGATAAAGCTCTTGAACAGATGAAACAGCGCTGACAGGACAAACCTCTGCATGGCCAATATCCAGTACGTGCCAATAAATCCAATGTTGAAAAAGTTAATACTCATCGATGGTTACGTGCATCTGGATTAAAGTCTGAAACTGAAGGATTTATACTTGCAGCACAAGACCAAAGTCTTTTCACGAGAAACTTTCAGGCAAATATTATGCATAATAATATGGATCCCAAATGCAGGTTTTGTGATAAACACCAAGAAACAATAGACCACCTAATCTCAGGCTGTTCTGTGCTTGCCCCAAACGAATATAAAAATCGCCACGATAGAGTTGGGCAATATTTACATTGGACAATGTGCAAACATTATGGAAAAGCTGTAAACAAACACTGGTATGAACATCATCCAGCACCGGTTACAGAAATAGAAGATGTAACCATTCTATGGGATTACACCATCTACACAGACAGAAAAATTGAAGCAAACAGGCCAGACATTATTGTTAAAAACCAGAAGGAGAAAACTTGTCTATTAATTGATATGGCTTGTCCAGCGGATTGTAACATAGCAATCAAGGAATTTGAAAAACTGTCAAAATATAAATACCTGGAAATTGAAATAGGAAAAATGTGGAAATTGAAAACAAGAGTTGTGCCAGTGATAGTAGGTGCACTTGGAATGATAAAAAATGGAACAAAACAACACATTGAAAGAATCCCTGGAAACCCCAGCTTAAGAGATATACAAAAAATTGTCTTATTATGTACAGCCCACACACTATGGAAAACTTTATCTATGTAATGCTGGAGATGATAGGGAAGATAGAAAAACATGAAATGGAGCCATAACAACACGCCACTACCTGCCTTAGGTCTCCCCGCAGACTTGGTTGGTAGTGAGACCAAAGCAGAAATCGAAATATGATGAAAAATGACATAATAATAATAATAATAATTACCAAATAGATAGATAGATAGATAGATAGATAGATAGATAGATAGATAGATGAAGAAATTGAAACAAATTGTATAAAGGAAATGATAAGTAGGAATGAAATAAGTAGAATGAAATAGATAGATAGATAGATAGATAGATAGATAGATAGAATGAACAAATTGAAACAAATGTATAGGATGATAAGTAGAATGAAATAGATAGATAGATAGATAGATAGATAGATAGATAGATAGATAGATAGATTTAGACTTCATGAAAATATGAATTTATAAATTGGTAGATGTGAACAGACTTGATTAGATATATATATATATATATATATAGATAGATAGATAGATAGATAGATAGATAGATAGATAGATATAGAATTAGAAAACTTAGAGAGATTAATAGATAGATGAATCGAAATATAGGTAGATATAAACTGAATTAGAAAGAAAGTTTCAAGAAAAAAATACCCAAATTACAGTTCCCTAACTATGCACGCGCGCACAGGCACACACACTTTCACAGTCTTATTATTCTATATTTTGTAATAATTATGTCGTCGAGTATTGAAGAATATATATATATATATATATATATATATATTACCGGCCGTAATTATTAGGCAAAAATAAATAAATAAATAAATAAATGACGCATTTCATATCATTTTTAGTATTTATTTCCAAGTGGATAATTCTAAATAAAAATAGAATGGTTCTTTCGTTGCAGGGCTATAGGCTGCAGGGCTAGCTGCACTCCTATAGAAGTGGGGACTAGGGGGTTTGCAGCAAGGTCCTTATGCAAAGCCTTAACAGATATTGGGATAGTGGGAGTAAAAAAAAGAAAAGCACTCAAGTCCATAAACGAAACAGCGGAAAGAACAGCTAATTGATTATGGATCAAAAGAGAGAGTGCCTGGATTCCAAATTGTTAGCTAAAATTCCCCGAAATTCTGCGTCTAAGTTAATGTTTCGGACGAGCTCATGTGCGGTTCGCCTCTAAATGGAAAGTGGTTCTGACTGTCGCCAATCGGAAGCATTTGCAGTGTTATGTACCGGGCCTAAACGTATTTTTTCAGTGTCTGAAAGCGCTTATCGAGGGTGGGCCGGAGGCTGATCATCTCTGGTCGGGTCGGGTCGGCGCGGTGAGGGGGGTATAATGTTGAAAGACCCGAAATCCGCTAGTGATGCTCGCGATGACATCACTGACGACACCCACTAGCGCCCCCATTACGGTGCGCATGTTTGAAATTATTTGCAAAAAATTACAGACCAAAGATGAACTTGTCTGAATCAGCCTAAACGTTATTGATTCATTGATGAAACTGCAATATTGCTAATTATTAAATATTTATAAATTCATTTGATACACATGTTATTGTGCAATATTTAGAAAAGAACCATTCTATTTTCATTTACAATTCTTCAGTCAGTTAAGTGCCATACGTGATACACGCTTGGGCGATCATGTCTCGAAAGAGACATGACTGACTGGGCAGAAGATTATCCCGCAGTAGGTTGCCATTGCTTTCTGCGGTAGACTGGTTGCCGACCAAGGCTATAGAACCCAATCCGTCCTGCTATTTAACCCATAACTGGAAGGAAGAGACGGAATAATACCTTTCCCAAGGGTATTTGCGCGCAAGTGAATACAATGGATTCAACTAGACTTCGAACTCGGCTCCCCAGCTTTTCGTTCCGAGCCGATATCCACTGTACCACAACGCACAATTCTTCACTTGGCAATAAATACTTAAAAATAGTATGAAATACATCATTTTTTAAAACACTGGGGTTGACTGATAATTATGGCCGGTAGTGTGTGTGTATATGTATATATATATATATATATATATATATATAGATATATATATATATATATATAACAAATCTACAGTGTGCGATGGGTAAATTGTCGCTATTTGCCTTGTAAAATTTTGCAAAGTAATAATAACAAAAGAACCATTCTATTTTCATTTACAGTTATTCACTTGGCAATAAATACTAAAAAATAGTAAGAAATACATCATTTTTTAAAACACTTATAATTATGGCCGGTAGTGTATTATAGTCAGTCAGTCATTTAAGTGCCATGCGCGATATACGGTTTGGCGATCATGTCTCGAAAGAGGCATGACTTGACTGGGCAGAAGATTATCCCGCAGTAGTTTGCCATTGCTTTCTGCGGTAGACTGGTTGCCAACCAAGGCTATAGAACCCAATCTCTTCTATTATTTAACCCATAACTGGAAAGAAGAGACGGATTAATACATTTCCCAAGGGTATTTGCGCGTAAGTGAATGCAAGGAATTCAACTGGAATTCGAACTCGGTTCTTTGACTTCTCGTTCCGAGCTGATATCTATTGCACCACAACACACATCCCTCAGTGTTTTTATAAGGAAGTGAAAAAACATTTAGATTAAAATCCTACAGTTCGTTGAATTTACTTTTATAAAAATGCTCAATCGCTAGATTTTAAGATTATAATAATGTTATTCAGTCAATCAGTCTGGTAAGTGCCATACGTGAGACACGCTTTGGGCAATCATATCTCGAAAGAGGTACTCTGGTTGCCAACCGAATCTATAGAACCTAATCTGTCCTGTTATTCAACCCATAGCTGTAGGAAGAAAAGGTGGATTATATTATTATATAAATAGGTAGAAATTAGTGGGGGATCAGTTTACTACTTCATGACAATAGAAAACCGATCCCCCATTTTATACTCAGTAGACGCTTTAATTATCTTTCCATTTATTATATTCAGTCAGTTAAGTGCCATACGTGATACAGGCTTTGGGCGATCATGTCTCGAAAGAGACATGACTGATTAGGCAGAAGATTATCCCGCAAGTAGGTTGCCATTACTTTCTGCCGTAGACCGGTTGCCAACCAAATCTATAGAACCTCATCTGTCCTGCTATTCAACCCATTGCTGTAGGAAGAAGAGGTGGATTATATTATTATATTAAAAAGTAGTAATATGTGAGTGAGCAGTTTACTACTTCATGACAATAGAAACAAATCCCTCACTTTGTGCCTAGTGGAAACTTTGATTATGCTTCCAATTATTATATTGTCAGTTAAGTGCCATACGTGATACACGATTTGGGCGATCATGCCTCGAAAGAGACATGACCGACTGGACAGAAAATTACTTCATGCGATAGACTGATTGCCAACCAAATCTATAGAACCTCATCTGTCCTGCTATTCATCCCATAGCTGTAGGAAGAAAAGGTGGATTATATTATTACATTAATAAATAGCAATTAGTGAGAGATCAGTTTACTACTTCATGACAATAGAAAACAGATCTCCTACTTTTTGCCCAGTATAAACTGTAATTATGCTTCCAACTATTATATTCAGTTAGTTAAGTGCCATACATGATACACGTTTTGTCTCGAAAGAGACATGAGTGACTGGGCAGTAGGGTGCAATTGCTTTCTGCGGTAGACCGGTTGCCAGCCAAGGCTACAGAGCTCAACTTGTCCTATTATTTAACACATAACTGGAGGGAAGAGATATATTAATACCTTTCCCACGGGTATTTGTGCATAGGTGAATGCAAGGAGATCAACTGGAATTTGATTTGTCGTTCCGAGTCGATATCCACTGCACCACGACGCACATCAAATATTGTTATTACATTGCTTTATATAAGCATTTCATCAACACACAAAATAATTCATGTTACAGGATGTTGCTGTTAACACTGTGAAATTTTCACTTCAATTAACTATAAGGTTCATCTATGTTTTAATATTACATAACCATTATTTTATTAATAATTAATGACCCACGTAATACTTATTTCTTTGTCATAAATCAAATATAGATTAATATACCATAGTTACTTATTTTAATTTAAACCTAATTCAATAAGCTTTAACAAAAATCATGAAGTATAAAATGTAACCTCTCCACAAACCTAAAATCTGACCTGTTGTCGAAAATCACTTTCTGTAAATCTGAATAATGTGTTCCCAATATGTATATTCTACAGACAGGAAGGGTGTTATTTTATCATGACATAATTCAACAACCAACCTCCATACGACCTAAATGTTCACCTTTATAGTTTAAACTATTTCTCACTTTTGACTGAGTAATTTGGACACACCCAAAAAAGTAATATTGTCCACCATTCTCTAACCACCCACTTAACTTTTAAATAACCATGAATTCGTTTTCTATTTTTCAAAAAAAATAGTTATCACCATTTTTTATAAAATATCATCCGAAGAAAAAGAGGAATGCTCTTTAACATGATTTTTTGTGTAATGATAACATACTTTTATAAACCATTCTAATAAATATATAAATATTCTCTTTATTATTATAAAGATTGTTGTGCATTTATTTGTATATTTAGTGTATCGAGGCAGCAAATAATTTTCTAAACAAAATAACGGTAATTATTTTTGGTAACTATTGCCGTTGCCTAGCGGAGTTTTATGTCAACACAAAATAAAATCGTCGGTGATGGTGGATTTTATAATATTTCAGTTTGAACGACCTCTCTGAACATAGCTCATGTGAGCCGAAAGCTTAGAAACAAATTAATAAAAAATTATCCAAATGTTGAAGAATTTTTTGTCTTTATTTTCAACTGAAATTAAAGCCAAAATAAGACGTTTAGAACGGCTCATGATTAAACATAATAGACATTCATTGTCTCTTATATTTAACAGTATATATTTAGAAAATTATTTGTATATATATATATATATATATATATATATATATATATATATATGGAACCTCTACTTACGAAATTAATTCGTTCAGGAAGTCGTTTCGTAACGTTGAAATTTCGTAAGTAGAGACGCTTTTTACCCTATAAATCCGTAATCGATTTCAAGCCCCCACCTCGAAATCTCGTGAGGCAACAGCATCGGGCCACAGCTTTTTCCAAGCCGCATTAAGGGTACGTCTGGTCAACCCCTTACCAAACAATGTCGATTATCTTGAGGCAAACAAAATTATTCAAAGTTCACGAAGGTCAAGCTGGGTGTTTTCAGTGATGTCGAAACACCCTCTTGAACAGGTGTTACGTGTAGAGTTTCTTGAAGTTCGAAATGACATGTTGGTCCTTGGGCTGGAGGATATAGTTAGTGTTAGGTGCGAGGTACAGCGGTTTAATAAACGAGAACTGCTCCAGGATAACATCTTCGAAGCCGGTCAGGAGGGCAGGGGCATTATCCAGAATGAGGAAGCACTTGAAGAGGCAATGAGGTGGACATTGGGAGCTGCGAGTAGCTGAGCGAATTTTGAAATTTTCGCCTTTCCTATCCTGAAATTTCTTTCGTAACAATAGGCAATATTTTCGCGAAGATGCGTTTCGTAACCTGAAAATTTCGTAATTATAGCCTTTCGTAAGTAGAGGTTCCACTGTATATATATATATATATATATATATAAAGATCGCTATCAAACAAATCTTTACACAGAGACAGCATTTATGTTTGTCGGTGTTTGCGTGATCTGTGCAGGGCTCATCTGTCGAAAAATATGAATTCTAAAAGAAGGTGGATCATGTTATCTTCCATTTCTCTTTTTTTTTCCTTTACTTTTTCGTGGTAGGAACATTTGATTTCCGTGTCCCATCAATAGATGTACGTCTTGTCTTGTGCAGCTTGCTGATTCTGAGAATCTAACCAGTGGCATGAATATGTCGCATTGTTATAGCAAAGACGAAGTTTAGATACTTTTAGACGCATGAATTTGAAAAAAAAAAAAAACATCTCACGCAAGCCAGACCAAATATCGTCCAAATGACAGTAAATGACGAAAGCACTGAACAGCTCACCAGGAAAGCTTTCATTTCCACTGAACGCAGCTGACACGTTCGTTTTGCGCAAAACTTCATCTTCTTTCAAGTGTATCCATTCAAGACAGTGGCTATAATGGATCTCCTATATTATCTGCCATTTGTATGTATTTAAAATTTGTCGTCTTATTAAGTCTCCCAAAATTTTCGCCGTTATCCTTTTACTCAAACTCAATAGGTAGGTTATACAATGTCTCCCTCTGTCCCTATTGCTTTAGTCTCCTAAAACATATTCCGAATCCATTTACTCAAAGTCAGTAGGTAGTTTGTGCGTAGTTTTCCTGTCTTTCTTGCCTTCAGTCTTCTAAAACTTGTGCCGTCATCCATTTTCACCTGCATGTTCGGTAGCTGATGCGTTGTCTTTCTCTGTGTCTCTTGCCTTCAGTCTATTAAATCATGTTCGTCCTCCATTTACTTAAACTATCTATGTAGGTTATGCATTGTTTTCCTCTGTCCCTCTTGCCTTTAATCTTCTAATCCTTGTTCCGCCATTCATTTACTCAAGCTCTCTAGGTAGGTTATACGTTGTTTTCCTCTGTCCCTCTTGCCTTCAATCTCCTAATCCTTGTTCCGCCATTCATTTACTCAAGCTCTCTAAGTAGGTTATGCGTTGTTTTCCTCTATCGCTCTTGCCTTCAATCTTCTAATCCTTGTTCCGCCATTCATTTACTCAAGCTCTCTAGGTAGGTTATACGTTGTTTTCCTCTGTCCCTCTTGCCTTCAATCTCCTAATCTTTGTTCCGCCATTCATTTACTCAAGCTCTCTAGGTAGGTTATACGTTGTTTTCCTCTGTCCCTCTTGCCTTCAATCTCCTAATCCTTGTTCCGCCATTCATTTACTCAAACTCTCTAAGTAGGTTATGCGTTGTTTTCCTCTGTCCCTCTTGCCTTCAATCTTCTAATCCTTGTTCCGCTATCTATCTACTCAAGCTCTTTAAGTAGATTATGCGTTGTGTTCCATGTTCCTCTTGCCTTCAATCTCCTAATCCCTGTTCCGTCATCCATTTACTCAAGCTCTCTAGGTAGGTTACGTGTTGTTTTCCTCTGGCCTTCTTACTTTTAATCTCCTAATTCTTGTTCCGTCATCCATTTACACAAGCTCTCTAGGGTTACGTATTGATTTTTATCTGATTCAATAGCCTTCATTCTCCTGAAAATGTTCCACCGTCTATTTACTGCATGGAAATTTTAACTGATTCTTCCTGATTTTTTGTTTAAGTGTCTTTTTTGTTTTAATTTTCTTAAAATCCTCCTCTTTTTTCGTTTGATTATATTCTCAGCATCCTACTGCAGAAACATATTTCAGATGTTTCAAGTTTCTTCTTTATCTGTGACGTGATTGTGCCGCATTCACTGACATAACAGTCAGTTAAATGCCTTACGTGATACGCGCTAAGGCGATCATGTCTCGAAAGGGACATGATAGACTGAGCAGAGATTTTTCCCGCAGGAGTTTGCTATTGCTTTCTGGGGTATACTGGTAGCCGAACAAGGCTAAGCCACCCAATCAGTCCTGCTATTTAACCCCATAGCTGGATGGAGAAGCGATTGTTTCATACCTTTCTCAAGCGTATTTGCGCGTAAGTGAATGCAACGAATCCTACTGAAATTCGAACTCGGCTCTCTGATTTCTCTTTCCTAGCTGATATCCCCTGTACCACAATTTACACCCATAATTAGACTGACATCACTAACAAGTAAAATGGGTAGAACATATGCCTCCAAAAGTAAATAATTATATAACAAAGTTTCGGCCTTTCCGCACTACTTCAACCAAAACGATAGGACGGAATCTGTACTCACAACTGGAAAGAGTGAAAACTCTAACTGGAAACAAGAAAACAATTTTCCTGTAAAATATAATAACCTGCGACCCCTATCAACATAGGAGAAGCCACTAATTGATCTGGCGTGTCTTAGACCACTCGAGCAGGCGTGAAGTGTGAAGCTGCATTGACATAAATATCCTTTAGTCTAATGAATTCTTTAAAAAAAAAACGAAAACTTTTCCAAAATTCAGCATGTTACCCATAAATATATATCATAAATTAAAACTCTTTCTCTCTTACTCTCTGTCTCACGACACACACACACACACACATATATATATATATATATAGGAAAAACTACTAAAATGTTGTAAGTATAAAAATGCATTTCTTTTGAGATTATTTATTTATTTCTAATATTATATTTGATATTTCAGGCCGTCCTCGGCCTTTCATCAGAAACAAATGATTTTAAAATTTAAATTAGAAACGTATTTCGCGAGAGCGTTCTTGGAGAGATAGTTTACATCACGTGTGACAGCCAAAACATTATATATTTCTCTTCTGTTCAATATGTCCGAATAGTGGATATATTGGTGAATCTGGAAATAGCTTTAGATTCCGTTTCAATAATCATAAACTTAGCATACGCCAGAACAACCAATATTCCCCCATAGCAATTCACTTCAATCAACCGAGACACACATTAGAAAACTGCAAATGTTTACGAATAGACACGGATTTTGGTTCTACACACTCACGCAGAAAGAAAGAAAAATACTGGATTTTAAAATTAAATACACACAGGCTAGGGTTAAATAGGGACTTAGGTGTTTTGAATCTTTATAAATATTTAAATAGTTAAACATTTTTTAGATACACTTAAAAAAATTTTCTCTAAAACAAAATTTATAAGTATTATTAAAGATCGGTTTACGTTTACAAATATTTTTTAAGATATCTGTCGCTTTCTGCGTCACGTGATGTAAACAATCTCTCCACGAACGCTCTCGCGAAATACATTTCTAATTTAAATTTTAAAATCATTTGTTTCTGATGAAAGGCCGAGGACGGTCTGAAATATCAAAAAAAAAAACCAGAAATAAATAGATACTGTCAAAAAATGCATTTTTATACTTACAACTTTTTAGTAGTTTTTCCTATATATATTATTAAGACAGTATACGTGGATCATCACTATATATATATATTATTTATATATTTCTATTAGTATATATATATATTTGATATTTCAGACCGGCCTTGGCATTTCATCAGAAAGAAATGATTTCAAACTAGAAGTGTCCGTCGCGAGAAGCGTCCGCCGCGAGATTTAAAATCCAGTATTTTTCTTTTTTTTCCACATACGCACGCAGAAAAAAAATACTGGTTTTTAAAATTAAATACATATAGGCTAGGGTTAAATAGGGATTTAGGTATTTTGAATCTTTATAAATATTTCAACAGTTAACGATTTTGTAGATACACTTAAAAAAATTTTTTTGAAACAACATTTAAAAGTATTATTACAGTTAGGTTTACGTCTAAAAATATTCAAACTCTATTTGTTTTTACATCACGCGACGTACACATCTCGCGACGGACGCATCTCGCGACGGACGCTTCTCGCAACAGATGCTTCTAGTTTTGTTTCTAATGAAAGACCGAGGCCAGTCTGAAGTATCAAATATACATATATATATATATAATAATAGAAATAAATAAATACTGTTAAAAAAACATTTTTAACTTACAACCTTTTAGTAGTTTTTCCTATACATATTAAGACAGTATACGTGGATTATCATTATGCTATATATATATATATATATATATATATATATATATATATATATATTGAGCATTATAGCCATAAATATAACTTAAAACTGTATCTCTATTTCTCTTTCTATTTTTCTCGCCATATATATATATATATATATATATATATATATTGTGTGTGTATTTTGGCAGCATTTTTGCATTAATGCAGGTTTCATTGAATAGTATAGACAAGTTTTGTCTATTAATTTTGTGTAGGGTCCGTTCATACCGTCTGATATACTTGATGGTGATGTCGTTGAAAGACAACAAAAAATCACAGTATTTGTTGAATTTTTTATCGGGTCTAAGCTTTCGGCTCACATAAGCCATTATCAAAGAGTAAATATTAACACACAGTAAACATAGAACATTTAAGCTATTAACAATAAAGATAATTGAATTGAAAATATAAGTCCATCCCTACCGTGGCGGATGGCCGAAGACAGTGACAAAATAGTGGTGTTATGGTCCCTGGTCTGATTACAGACATTTGAGTACGTTATTGGAAATATCGAAATTGATTGTATTCAAACCAGGTTTAAATTGTTTAATGTAGAGTGCTTCGAGGATTTTTAGTTTCTGCTTATTATTTTCTTGTTTGAGTATGTATGTGTTATCAACAAGCGTTTTTCTCAGAAGTGTGCGTTGATAAGCGTGTTGTTCTAAATGACGGAATATATTTGAATTTTTATTTAAGTGCAACGTCAGACGCCGTGAGAGCGAATTTGTGGTGTGGCCGATGTAGATATTATTGAGGTTGTTAGAGATACATTCTCTAAATGGACATATGAATTTATATACTACATTGGTTTTTTGCAAATCACTAAAGGTGGGGGAAGAGTCGTTGCGGACAAATGAATTAGATGTAGTGGATTTAGTGTAATATATAATGAACTTAATTCTTTTGTTAGAGTCTGTCGGAGAAATATTAGTATTTATGAGTTTTTTTAGGATGTTTTCATCTAGTTGGTAGTTGGAGTGCATCTGGCTACGGTATAAGAGTGATATGTTTAGGATTGGTTGGGTTAGTATCATGTGTTGATTTTTCCATGCTAAGCTTTTTAAGAAAATAATGTATTTGTTCATCAACTATGTAGTTGGGAAAATTATTATTGATGAGAGTCTGTTTTATGTTTTTTAGTTCACTGTAGAAGATCTGATTTGTATATATATATATATATATATATATATATATATATATATGCACTTTTCAAAAGTTGTCATAGATTTCCCTAATAAAGACTGAGTTCAACCTTTAAGTAGATTTTCGCCACATGAGTGAGATGGTCCACTCCTATATTTACATATATGCTTTATCCCTAATATTCAGCATATTACCCATAAATATAATATGACTTTAACTCTTTTCTCTCACTTCTCCACTATCACCATATATATATATATATATATATATATATATATATATATATAATGAATGATCTATTTCATCCTATTCTTAGTATTTATTGCCAAGTGGATAATTCTGAATGAAAATAAAATGGTTCTTTTGTTATGATTACTTTGAAAAATTTTACAAGGCAATGAAGCAAAGATGAACTAAATTTTCTTCACTCTTTCAATGATAAAATTGCAATATAGATAATTATTAAATATTTATAAATTCATTTGATGCACATGTTATTGTGCAGTATTAACAAAAGAACCATTCTATTTTCATTTACAATTATTCACTTGCCAATAAATACTACAAAAATAGTATGGAATACATCATTTTTAAAACACTGCCGTGGCCTAATAATTATGGTCGGTTGTATATATATATATATATATATATATATATATATGGGGAGAGAAAGAGAGGGAGATAAAGGTACAGAGTTTTAAGCTATACCCATGTGTACAATGCTCAATGCATACATGCTCAATATATATAGTGAAATCGAAGGGAAAAGCGAGGGAGATTTATCTTATGCAATATCTATGGGTAATATGCTGTCAAAAATTGCGTTTTTATACTTTATATTACAGACATTTGAGTACGTTATTGGAAATCAGACCAGGGACCACAACACCACTGTTTTGTCACTGTCTTCGGCCATCCGCCACGGTAGGGATGGACTTATATTTTCAATTCAATTCTCTTTATTATTAATAGCTTAAATGTTCTATGTTTACTGTGTGTCAATATTTACTCTTTGATAATGGCTTATGTGAGCCGAAACCTTAGACCCGATAAAAAATTCAACAAATACTGTGATTTTTTGTTGTCTTTCAACGACACCACCATCAAGTATATCAGACGTTATGAACGGATCCTACACAAAATTAATAAACAAAACTTGTCTATATTATTCAATGAAACCTGCATTAATGAAAAAATGCTGCCAAAATACACACAATATATATATATATATATATATATATATATATATATATATATATACACACATATGGTGAGATAGTGGAGAAGTGAGAGAAAAGAGTTATTATCTATCATAGATAGATCATTTGTAAACGTAAGCGATTTAAAGATTGAAATCAATCATCAATTTATATATATATATATATATATATATATATATATATACATACATATATACACATCTAAACAGACAAACACACACACACACACACATATATATGTGTGTATATACATATATATATATATATATATATAAATATATATATATACACACACATATACATATATATGTGTGTGTGCGTGTGTTTGTCTGTTTAGATGTGTATATATATATATATATACAGAGAGAGACAGACAAACAGGGCAGACAGATAATTTAATTCGCTTTGCTGCAATTTTGATAAAAAAATTTACTGACACAGGCATACCTCGAATTCGAAAACCTGTTTTCTTTGTAGCCAAGAAGCCATTTATCCATACACACGGAATGTTCTCTCGTTCTTACAGTTTCAAAATATTACCAGTTTCATTTTCGAAATGATGTTTTATAAAATGTTACACCAGAGACCTTAAAGAACTCAAAAGTGCTTACCAGCAGACGCTTTCTGTTAAATACAATACAGCTACATTCTTTAATCTTCATGGATCTGGTTGTTACACTTCTACACAACAGATAATTGACTCGGCGAATTAGTTCAGCTCGGGGCCTTGTCTGTCTTTTGCGATAAAGGAATGAGATGTAATATTGACAAGAAGAGAATTGTTCTTTGTGGAAACATTGATTGAGCTTGGTTTTGTAATATATGCAGAGAAACATGTATATCTGTCTGTGTCTCATTTACTTTTTCTCTTTTCTTTCATTTTTAGAAGCGCGTTTAAATTAATGGCAAATAACTTTAGTCTGTCGACAAGACAGGAAGTGTAATTTCAAGAGACAAGATTTTCGATGAGGTTACAACAGAAGACAAGGTGTGTTTTTTATATAACAATCAGGACTTGCAGAGTGAAGAGTGAGATGGTGGGAGACTTCTTGCTTTGTTGATTAAATAACAAAGATCTTTCTCATTCATCTGATTTTTTTTTAATTTTATTTTCATTTTCCCTTTCAGGATATATTTTTTATTGCTTTTTCAAGTTTATTGTTTCAGTTTTATTCGTTTAAAATTTTGCAAAAAGAGTTGATTTTCTAAACTTTGATAAAGACAATTTTATATTTTAATCGTGCACCAATTTTATTCTTTCAATTTAGTCCCTAAAATTGTATTTCATTGTTCCTGTTAACACACACACACACACACACACACATACACACACACACACATATATACATATATATATATATATGAAATAAAATAAATTTTCAATATTTAAAATGTTGAATGAATATTTCAACATGAAATTCCCAAAATAAGATTTCACATCTCCTCAGCAACCGTAATATTTCAAAATGGAAATAAAAGTAAGAATAAAAGGCAGGGATAAAAAATAAATAAAAAAATAAAAAAGAAAGAAGAAGAAATATGAAATAAAAATAAAATAAAATAAAATAAAATAAAAAATAAATAAATGAAATAAAAATAAAAAAGAAAAGAAAATAAAAAAAAAAGAAAAGAAAAAAATAATTTATTTTATTTTTATTTTTATTTCAATTTTGAAATATTACGGTTGCTGAGGATATGTGAAATCACTCTTAGGGATTTCATGTTGAAAGGTTCATTCAACATTTTTGGATATTGAAAATTTCTTTATTTTATATTAGCTCTGTAATTTTAATTACACTGAGCTCTCCCCCTGTATCATTTTTTAATATTAAAATTTTAATATTAATTAGTATCAGGTTTTTGGGATTTACCTTCCTACATTTCCGTTTGGATTAAAGTATTTTAATATACAGGGACTATTGTCCTCATTTTTTGTTTTTATCACAAGGTTTCTGCCATTGTTCCCTCCGGCCAATGTTGGGTGTGTCTATCTGAACAACTTACAGGGAAATCTAAAATGAAAACTTTATTTAATCTATAGAGTAATACTGTTCTCATTCCATTGCCCATGTCTTGGGATATTTAATCTAGTTTTTATTTTATTCAGTTACTAGCAGTGTGGCCCGGCTTTGCTCGGGTGTGGTGGGGGCTTTAGAGCGGATCCATGGTCCTGGAGCTCAGACTCTTTGGACGTTGGCACAAAAGACTAAAAAGCAATAGTTGTTTCCAGTTCAAGCGAAACCGTAGAATGAAAGAAGAAAAATGAATGGATGTAAGTCAAATTTTGATTTCCTGGTATCGATCTCAAATAAGATTTTTTCGTTGTAAACTGAATTTGGAAGGCTAAATAAGTCCACTGAGTAAATGATATCATGGCTGAGACTAAGAACTACAATTATACCTACTTAGAGCCAAATCCGAAGCAAAAACTAAAATAAAAGGGCTGAAAAGAATACATACAGGCAGATAAACAGACACACACACGGGCATTTTGCCTTTTATATATATATGTATATATGTTGTCGATTTTCTGCACTGTTGTGAGAGCTTGAAACCTCTGAGTATCGTTTCTTGTGTCTTTGTCTGTGAGTGTGTCAAATTTTATTAGAGTCGGACCGCTCCTTCTGTAGCCCGATTTTTTTCGATTATTGATTTTTGATATTTATCGAAGGTACTTCGACACTAAACCTAGCTAAGAGCGCTCGCGGACGCTTGTGGTTCAGCTGTGTGGGTTTTCGGGAAGGTCGGTTCAGCCGTTTCGGAGTCTGTAGGTGATGGACACGCGCACGCACGCGTGCAGACGGGGTTCCATTTATAAATAAGTTTAGATTTAGATTAGATTGGTCTAAGTTTTCCACAGAGAATTGTTCTATGAAGAATAGCCTCATGAAAAAAAGTATTGTTTTGTGAATTTAGTGACATAGCAATTGTGAGTTCATTCCATGGGCTTGGAAGTGTGTATTTAGACTCTGTGGAAAAAGGTGAGTGATAAACACCTGATGAAGCACAGTGGCTGAAACATTGTCATGATGATAACATTCATCCCTTGTTCCTTGTTTAGGATTTGGTTTCCGGCTTTCACTTTTCCAATCTTCTCACTTTGTTTTTTTTTTTCAGTTGGAGTAGATAGATCTATCTATCACCCGGTTCACACTCCACCCAAGTCTATTGAACAGGTGAAGAGGCTCATCCCTTGTTCCCTGTTTAGGATTTGGTTTCCGGCTTACTCTTTTCCAATCTTCTCACTTTGTTTTTTTTTTTTTTTTAAATTGGAGTAGATAGATCTATCTATCGCCCGGTTCACACTCCACCCATGTCTATTGAACAGGTTAAGAGGCTCATCCCTTGTTCCCTGTTTGGGATTTGGTTTCCGGCTTTCTCTTTTCCAATCTTCTCATTTTGTTTTTTTTTTCAATTGGAGTAGATAGATCTATCTATCGCCCGGTTCACGCTCCACCCATGTCTATTGAACAGGTTAAGAGGCTCATCCCTTGTTCCCTGTTTAGGATGTGGTTTCCGGCTTTCTCTTTTCCAATCTTCTCACTATTACGTAGCCCCCTGCACATCAGTGTAGTTACCACCTTGCTCGGGGTGATACGATTATATATATATCTATATATATATGTGTGTGTGTGATACAGCGAAACAGATCTGTCTGCGGATGACTATAGTATTTACGCTCTCACACCCTGATTGAGCACTCTGGAAGAGTGGGAGACTTTGTATACAATAGCTACTCTGGCATTTACGCACCGCTCATGCGACAATGAATTGGAGCACTCTAGCTATTGGGCGTGTTTATACGCGCTAAAAAGCCCGCCTTCTTCTACCGGACGCTCGTGGCCTAGGGGTAGAATCGCTGATTGATGCCGATGCGGTCGGGTTTCCATTCCGGGTTAGGAGTCGACCGGCGTCTAAGCCGTGCTGATTAGCTTTGATACAGCGAAACAGATCTGTTTGCGGATGACTATAGTATGCATATGTATATATATATATATATATATACCATTCTTAAATGAGTTATTTTGCTACTCAGGTGTCTACTATGAGTGGTAGATTCAGGCGATTTTTTATAACTGATTTTATTGTTTACCATTTTTCTTTTTAAGAACGCTCTTGTAACGGTGTTTTATTTGAACGTTCACTTGGAAGGGAATTTATGAACGCGCAATGTTTAAATTAAAACGTATTATGACGTTTTTCATTCATGGTTGTATGAACGGGCGATAGATAGATCTATCTAGTGTGGATGCATTTAGTCATAATTTCTGTTCTCTCATTTAGCAGTTCGTCTTTATTTGAGAATATCATAAATTCTAATGTTTTTTTTTTGTTTTGGTACATGGATGTTTTATTAAGCACCGTTATAATAGCGTTCCTAAAAAGAAAAACGGTAAAAGGTAAAATCAGTTATTAAAAATCGCCTGAAGACACCACTCATCGTAGAAACCTGGGTAGCGAAAAAATTCTTTGAAAAATGGAAAATATTCAAAGGTTCTAGAATATAATATATCTGGTACCAGCATAAGAACCCAGTCATGACTGTCAGATAATTTCTGAGACCACATCACCTTTATATCCGTTCACTTAGAGACTCCAACTCTTTTGGTTATTATTTGTTGGGCGCAGTTGAGCGAGAAACAAATACAGCCCCTTAAAAAAAAAAAAGAAGAATTCAAGGCAAGGATAATGGGAGTATTCACTAACTTAAAATAGAAGACCTTTCAGAAGAGATGGAGGAGTTTTGGGAGACATATGCAGGTCATGGCCGAATCCAATGGCCATCTTATTGAGGAAATTTACTCTTTCGTGTTTCATTTTGGTAAATATGTTTTTTAAAATGCGTTGTTAGATTAAATTTTTGTTTTATTTTGCTTCATTTAAACGCCAATTTATCTATTTCATCTAGTGTATATATATATATATATATATATATATATATATATATATAGTCATCCACAGGCAGATCTGTTTCGCTGTATCACAGCTCATCAGTACGGTTAGACTCCGATTGCTTTTTAACCAGGATTGAAACCCGACCGAATTGGCGTCAGTCGGTAATTACTACCGGCCATAATTATTAGGCCAACCCAGTGTCTTAAACACCTGATTTATTTCATACTATTTTTAGTATTTATTGCCAAGTGAATAATTGTAAATGAAAATAGAATGGTTCTTTTCTTATTATTACTTTGCAAAATCTTACAAGGCAAATAGCGACAATTTACCCATCGCACCCTGTAGATTTTATATATATATATATATATATATATACACTACCGGCCATAATTATTAGGTCACCGCAGTGTTTAAAAAGAATGATGTATTTCATACTATTTTTAGTATTTATTGCCAGGTGAATAATTGTAAACGAAAGAAATGGTTCTTTTTTTAATACTACACAATAACATGAGCGTCAAATGAACTTATAAATATTTAATAGTTACCTATATTGCAGTTTCATCAACGAAAAAATGAAGAAAATTTAGCGTGATTCGGACGAGTTCATGTTTGCTTCATTGCCTTGTAAAATTTTGCAAAGTCATAATAACAAAAGAACCATCCTATTTACATCTACAATTATCCACTTAAAATAGTATGAAATACATAATTTCTTTTAAAAATCTGGGGTGGCCTAAAAATTATGGCCGGTAGTGTATATATATATATATCAAAATAAGGAACGAAGAAAATATTTCCAACGTTCAAAATAATTTAAAACAGTCCTCAATATAAAAATAGAGCAAGGAATTAACATCATTATTAACTACCTGATAAGACATTGTTCTTTCAATGTCAAAACGAAATGTGCAATTTTGTAGTAGATTTTCGTTTGTACATGTTGCAAAGTATAATTTGTTATATATATCTAAAGAATTATTTTGAACATTATTTTTACCGATACTCGTATTTAAGTAGATATTCTGTTTTTAATTAAACAGTATTTTATATTTATATCTACCGGCCTGATTATTTCACGATAAATTTTTATGACGAAAATGTGTGCAATCCAGCAGGATTCGAACCTGCGACCCCAATTTACATAGGGGAAGCTATCATTTGCTCTGGTACTGTCTTAACCACTCGACCATGCTGGATAGCACACATTTTCGTAATAAAAATTTATCGTGAAATAATCAGGTAGATATAAATATAAAATTCTGTTTAATTAAAAACAGAATATCCACTTAAATATGAGTATCGGTAAAAATACTGTTCAAAATAATTCATTACATATATATATATAGATGTATAGATATATAGTAAATACGAGTATCGGTAAAAATAATGTTCAAAATAATTCATTACAAATAGTCGGTTGCTTATAACCAAGTTTCGTTAAATTTCGTTAATTTCCGTAACATGTTTACATATATATATATATATATATATATATATATATATATATATATATATATATATATATATATATATATATGTAGGTCTTTGTTTTTGCATATTTTGCATATATATCTTTGAGAGTCCATAAAAATTGCTAGTTTTCGATTTAAAGTTTGTATGAAAATCATTTAGTGTCTCAGCTTTTCCAAAAAAGACGTTCATTTCATTTGAATTATTATTTTTATTTGGAAAATATTTTATTAGTTTTTTACTATTGAGCTGTCGGTAGTATTGTTGTTGTTTAATGTTTCTATACGCCAAAATCTTTCTTTCGAATTCTTTAAAGCTTTTTTATTTAGGTCTGTAATGTTTACTTTTTTACAAGGAAAGATTAATAATAATAGGTTTTGTGTTTTTAAATTGGTCTTTTCCTTAGGATCGGCTGTTCTGAAAAATGATTTCTAGTTTATATGTTTCTCTGTTTATATGTTTTAAAATGTATTGGTAGTAATGTTTGTGTTGGAAAATATGATATTGGCATATCAGGGTGATCGTGGATGGGTGAATATGTTTCGACTGTGGGATTTATCCGTTTTGTGTTGTGGGGAATGTTTTGTATCTGTGTCTGTTTGTTTTATGAAGTAGTTACCCGTTGCGTTGGTTTGTTGAGTACGTCATGGTGTGTGTATTTGATGGGTGAATGTGTTGGTGCGTGAACAATAAAATTATTATTATGAAATACTTGTTTGTTGTGTGGGTTCGTTAGTGAGTACTTCTGCATAACCCGGTGTGTGTACCTGATGAGTGGATGTGTTTATGTGCGGTAGTATGTAGCGGATAAGAAATTAATTAAAATCAAGCTTCTTTTTCACTTTTACCAAAATTCACAATGACGTGTGAAATCCTGGTTTTCCCAAATAGAAAAATGATTGGCCATCTGCTTAACGAAAAAGTCGAAACCAGATTGCGCAAGTAGGTGTTAAAATGATTTTTGACCAATGGGAGCGACTTGTAAGACTTGGAAGGATTTGGCGATCCAGTTTGAAATTCAAAAGGACTATATAAATGACCTCGGCGTCAGTCAGGAGCGACAGATGGGAGCCGCGAGACGAAACAACTAACATGTGACGGCAACATCAAATCGACCCGGAGATAATGTCAGGTCGCACCTTGTTCTCCTTCTCTTTCTTCTTAACTCCTTCAACAATTACTACTACAAACATTTTGTACGAACTCTCGATGCCCTTAACTCAACTTTATCATTGAACACGAACTCTACCCATAAATTGTTAATGTTTCTCATTGAACATTAAGTTCTACAACTTGTGTTATTCCGCCTTTAATAAAATTCTATTTTAAAAGCATCATCATTTATTCATCACACCCATATGGTGCATAGGGCAGCAACTTTTTGTTGCTGTTTCTTTAAGAAACTGATTTTTACCTAGCAGGGTTGTTAGCGCTGCACCTAATGTGTTAGCATTATTTACATTCGGACGATTGTCCTTATCTTTGTTGTCATTATAAGTTAATTCCCTTCTGTCTGCGTTTCTGGGATGAGGTGTTATTATTATTTACATTCGGACTATTATCCTCATCTTTGTTGTTATTATCACCTGATCGCTTTCTGACAGAATTTCTGGGAAGAGCAGTTATAATTATTTATACTTGAACGATTGTCCTTATCTTTGTTTTTATTATCGCCTGATCACAGTCTGTCTGATTTTCTGGGATGAGGAGTCATCATTATTTACATTAGGACGACTGACCTCATATTTCTTGTTATTATCACCTCATCACCGTCTGCCTGAATTTTTAGGATGAGGAGTTATCATTATTTACATTCGAACGATTGTCCTCATCTTTGTTGTTATTATCGCCTGATCACCTTCTGTCTGATTTTCTGGGATGAGGTGTCATCATTATTTATATTTGAACGACTGTCCTTATCTTTGTTGTTGTTATAAGCTAATCACCTCCCGCCTAAATTCTGGCATGAGTTAACATTTTTAATATTCGAACGATTGTCCTCATCTTTGTTGTTATTAATACCTGATCACATTCTGGCTGAATTTCTGGGATGAGTTATCCTTATTTACATTCGAACTATTGTCCTTATCTTTGTTGTTAATATCTGCTGCTTGCCTTCTGTTTTCTATTTCTATGATGAAAAATTATCACTCTTTACATTCAGACTATTGTCCTCATCTTTGTTTTTATAATTACCCGATCGCCTTTTCTGTAAATTTCTGATATGAGAAGTTATCATTATTTACATTCGAACGATTGTCCTCATCTTTGTTGTTGTTATCACCTGATCACAGTCTGTCTGAATTTCAGAGATGAGGAGTCATCATTATTTACATTCGGACTATTATCCTCATCTATGTTGTCATTATCACCTGATCACCTTTTCTCCGAATTTCCGTCATGAAAAGTTATCATTATTTACATTCGAACGATTGTCCTCATTTTCGTTGGTATTATCACCTGATCACCGTCAGCCTGAATTTTTAGGACGAGGAATTATCATTATTTACATTCGGACTGTTGTCCTCGTTTTTGTTGTTATCGCCTGATCACTGTCTATCTGATTTTCTGGGATGAGGAGTCATAATTATTTACATTTGGACGACTGTCCCCATCTTTGTTGGTATTATCAGCTAATCGCCATCTCTCTAAAATTCTGGGATTTTTAACATTAGAACTATTAACCTCATCTTTGTTTTTATTAAGACCTGATCACATTCAGGAATTTCCTAGCACCTGAAGAAGGCCGTAGTCTACAACGGCCGAAACGTCGTACAAATGGCAACAAAGATGAACACAATAGTCCGAATAATGTAAATACTGTAAATACCACCTCATCTCAGAAATATAGACAAGCATCAATTTCTATCTTCGTTTTCTTAAACCCCGTTAATATTTTACCATTTCCTAAATACCACCTGTACCCTGTCTTTTCCTCTCACTGTAATTATCTGCGTAATTGTGGCGTTCTCGAAATAATGTATATATATATCCGTCGATTGAGCACTCAGTTGAAATGGTAGATTTTAAAAACAGTAGCTAGCCACTGCTATTGACGCCTCGTTCTTCAACAATGAATTGAACACTGATGGCTGCTGGTGGTTGTATACATTGTGTAATATCTGCCTTTTCTAGCCGTGCACCGATAGCTAAACTGGTAAAATCTCTGCCTGTTGTCAAAACGATCGGGTTTCAATTTTGGCTAGAAGCAATCAGATGTTTTTCCGTATTGATGAGCTGTATGTGAACGACTAAAATCCCACGAAATACAAAGGTAAATCCAAACCTGCTATCTCCTGCAACAGACTGGGAACTAAGGGCCGATATAAGCTCAAGATTGAAATTCCCAGAGCAACCTGCCATCACAAAACTTCGTCCAGATATAGTTTTCTTCTCACATTAAGAAGATAGTCTTGTGGGAACTGACAGTCCCCTGGGAAGAAAATGCAGAGGAAGCTCATGAAAGGAAGAAGTTAAAATATGACGAACTGCTGGAGAGTTGCAGGGTTAAAGGCTGGAGGGCTAGCTGCGCTCCTATAGAAGTGGGGGCTTCAGTATTTGCAGTAAGGTCCTTATGCAAAGCCTTAACAGATATTGGTATAGTGGGAGTAAAAAAAGGAAAGCACTCAAGTCCATAACCAAAACAGCAAAAAGAACAGCTAATTTGTTATGGATCAAAAGAGAGAGTGCCTGGATTCCAAATTGTTAGCTAAAATTCCCCGAAATTCTGCCTCTAAGTTAATGTTTCGGACGAACTCATGTACGGTTCTCCTCTAAATGGAAAGTGGCTCTGACTGTCGCCAATCTGAAGTTCTTTTGTATTTATTTTCCTTCCTTTATTTATTATCTTGTATTTAACATTTCTTTTAATCGTTTCACCCCAAGCAAGGCATTAATGCCAATATTACGCAGGAGGTTAGTGTGAGTGAAAGAAAGCAAGAACATGAATTTTAGCGTGCTGCTAGATTTGCATCTAGGTCCCAGGCTTTTGTCTTTAAAATCATATCACCTCAAGCTAGGCATTTTACTGCTACTGTTGTGCAGGGGGTTACATAGAAGGAAAGTTATGGGAAAGAGTGACAGGTTATAGGGTGTGTCAGGAAGTGGGTAAGAAAAGGATAAGAATGCTGATAACAGTTTTAGTGGACGGAAAAAAGAGCATGAGAGAGAGAGAGAGAGAGAGAGAGAGAGGGGGGGATACAATCCAGTGGGATAGCAGATGACATTTATATATATATATATATATGTATATATATATTTATATATATATTTATATGTTCATATCTAAGTCTGCTCATATGTGTTTATCGCTTTTAATATAAACTTCTGTTCATATCTATCTATCTATCTATCTATCTATCTATCTATCTATCTATCTAAGTCTGTTCATATCTTTCATCTATCTATATTTATACATACACACACATACATATTTTTATAATCATATTGCCCCAAGCAAAGCATTTTACTGCCACTGTTGTGCATGGGGTTACATAAGGGGAAAGTTATGGGGAATAGGGACAGGTTATAGGGAGTGTCAGGAAGTGGGTAAGAAAAGGATAAGAATACTGATAACAGTGTAGTGGACGGAGAAAAGAGCATGAGAGAGAGATAGAGAGAGAGGAGGCAAGCCAGTGGAATAGGAGATGACATATATATACATTTATATGTTCATATCTAAGTCTGTTCATATCTAAGTCTGCTCATATGTGTCTATCTCTTTTAATATAAACTTCTGTTCATATCTATCTATCTATCTATCTATCTATCTATCTATCTATCTATCTAAGTCTGTTCATATCTTTCATCTATCTATATTTATACACACACACACACATATTTTTTTTTATAATCATATCACCCCAAGCAAGGCATTTTGCTGCCACTGTTGTGCAGGGGGTTATATAGGAGGAAAATAATGAGAAAGAATGACATGTTATATAGGTGTCAGAAAGTTGGTAAGAGAACGATGAGAATACGTATGAGAGAGACGATGAGAAAGGCGTATGAGAGAGAGTCAATGAGGTAGGAGATGACTATTGACTTTACATTTAAAATCTTGGAGATTGTAGTTGTCGGGGAAGCAAGTAAACGGAAGGGAATTCCACAGGCGAGAAGTGCCAGAAAAGAAGCTCGTGGAGTAAAATTTGCGTTTACATTTTATTGATTTCACAATAAAAGGGTGGGACCTAGTTGCTAAACTTGTGGTTCGAGTAAATTCATATATATATAGTGGGCACCAGTGAGTTTATCGGAGCAAAAGCCGTGAAAGTATTTGTATAAGAGACACAGGGAAGCCACATTGCGCTGGTGAGAAAGTGACTGTATCTGAGCTGCCAAGTCAGGATGATCACATTACAGAATCTCCATTGGATTTTGTCAAGGACACATAGGTGGATAGCAGGGGCGCTTGACTAGATATTACGGCAGTATTCAGTGCACGGGCGTATGGTAGATTTATATATGTGCAGAATTGTTTCAGACGGGAAAAACTTCCTGGCCCTACACAGAGAACCAAAGCTTCTCAGTAGCGGATTTAGCTATGGATTCTATATAGTCATTCCACTTGTAGAATATATATTTTCCCTAATATTTTATAAAAATATAAATGTTACAAATTTATTCATATATTATCATTTCGTCGCAAAAATCACCGTAAAATCCTACTGTTATGTATTTTTTGCAAAATTTATCCAATTGATCTTTTTCACCGGAATCAAAGACACTTATATTTCCATATTAAACTCCAGCCTCACTCTGACGCAAAAAAGTAATAAAAACAGATTTTTAACCAAAATTTCGAACATGCTAGAAAGGATAAAAAAAATATTCAAAAATAGCAAAAAAAAAAACATTTTGTTCTTTCCACTTAATAGTTACGTAAATATTTTGACAGCAAAATATTTTTATTAACTGTGGGACATTTTTTTCATCATTCTCTGCTGTTTTATTGGCGAAAATTCGAGGCAATATATATATATATATATATATATGTGTGTGTGTGTGTGTGTGTGTGTGTGTGTGTGTGTGTGTGTGTGTGTGTGTGTGTAGATGTCCAGTCCCTAATAACGGCGTGGATAATCCAACAAGATTAACTTAATATAAAATATTAAGTGTTATATTTATATAGAGAGCTCAATGGATGTTATCCAGAGCAATATAATATTTGTAAAGGAAAACTCAACACGTCATTTAAATTGGTTATAATTTATAATACACTTCAATGAGCTTAATTGGGCTCCTTGAAATGAATAATAATTTATAACCAATTTAAATGACGTGTTGAGTTTTACTTTATATATATATATATATATATATATATATATATATATATATATATATATATATATATACTTCGGAAAATAGGGGTAGCTACATTCAAAGCATCAGCTGACTGCGGTCGGCGACAGTTCTGTAATCAAAACTAGAGCATATATCATTTCTAGGCCACGAGGAACTATATTAACCTTCCCTACAAAAGCTCATTTCTAAAAGACTTTGTCATTGGACTCCACGATTTCAAGTATTTTGTAGCTCTAAGTAACATTATTATTTTTTGTTTTTTTTAATATATTTCCTAGTATCTCTTTTGCAAACTATTAGGCAAAATCCCACTTAATTTTTTTTTTGCAATAATTTTCACAATGTTCTTCTTTTAAATTTTGTGCCTCTTCCGGAAGCGCACGATCATGACTCTCCACGACTTCCTGTTCGTTGTAGCTCTTGATAATATTTGTCTTTTTTTGTGATCTCTCCTAATCCTAGTTCTGTAAATAATTTATACAAGCTAATTTTTCTTGTGTACCGTATCTTTTAAGGACGTGGGCGATCATTGCTCTCTAAAATTTCCTGCCATTTGAAACTCTCTTAAACCTTGTTGTGCCCGCAATTTTTTACAAACCCATTCGTCTTCCGTGTACCGCGTCTTTTCAGAACTTGGAAGATCATGATTCTCCACGATTTCCTGTCATTTGCAGCGTCACATAAAGTTTGTATTTTTTTGCTTTTTCTCCTAAACCCTGTTTTGTCAACAATTTACAGAAACAACTTCTTGTTCTTTTTCTTCTTACCTTTCAATATTCTTCTTTTTGTGCCTTGTACCTTCCGGAAGTAGACGATCATGGCCCTCCACATCTCCCTATCACTTATTGTTCTTAATATCACTTCTCTTGTTATTCCACTCAATCCCGGCTCCACCATCCATTTGCTCAAGTCCATCAAGTATGACACGCGTTGCTTTCCCCTGTTTTTTCTTCCGTCTATCAGTCTCCTGAGTATCATATTCTCCAAGCCCTCCTTCCTCATTACATGCGTCCAATACTTCAGCTGTCTTTACCTGATATTAATTATCAATTTTCTTTCTCGTATCCATCCTCCCCAAAATCTCATCGTTGGTGCGATGTGTCATCATCATCCTTCTGTAGAACCACATTTCAGTTGCTTCCAGTCTTTAATTTTTATAGGTCGCCACACTTTTGTACTTTGTTGCACTTTGTCATTCTTCTATCTGTCCTAATCCTTGTTCTATCAACAGTTTACACAAGCTGGTTACGTGGGCTATGTGCTGTTTTCTTCCATTCCATTTAACCTTCAACATCACCTGGGAGTGTTAAACTTTCAGAGCATTCTTTCCACAATAATAAAATTCTCTTTTCCACTAAGAGAAAATTCTTTAAAAATTGTTACTTTGTGGAACAAAGATGAGACAATCTTCACCTCTTCAAATCTAGGATTAAACCTTATTCTTTCAACATCATCTCAGGAACTAGAATTCAGAACTTCTCTTAAGGTCACACAACACCAAATAGTAACAATCTATATTGGTTGGCAACCTGACCATGTATTGGTTTAACATATATCAAAAAAATAATGGAAATGGACAGGTTGAGACAGACAGACAGACAGACAGACAGACAGATATATAAATACTGGACATAGATAGATAGATAGATAGATAGATAGATAGATAGATAGATAGATAGATAGATAGATCGTAATAGACAGAAAAACATATATCGAAACAGATTGACATATATATGCATATATATGTGTATGTGTGTGTGTGCCTATCTATCTATCTATCTATCTCAATCTGTTATTTATCTATCTATCTATCTATCTATCTCAATCTGTTCTTTATCTATCTATCTA